>JAYESA010000017.1:15167859-15516921 GCA_036927795.1 Iris macrosiphon | reverse complement strand
ACACATACACCTACCAAATCACTCTATCCACAACACTGATGGATACATAATGCACATCCTTAACACTCCTTGCAGTGTCAAGTGAGAACCCCTACTGCCTGCCATCCCTTGGCCTGAGCACAGGCTCTTGCTTATACAATTCGTGCACATTCTCCTTACCATCTCATGTTGTTGTTGCTCCTGATTTGAGCACCCTCTCATTCTCATACTGAACCCGACCTCCATACCTGATGATGGTGGCATATACCTTCAACACAGGCCATCCCCACCTTATACTCCTTCAATACACCACTGCCCTCACTCTTCTATGTGCTGAAACCACAGCACAGACACAAAGCCACACACTCGAGCAAGTCCACCCTCACTCTCCACACATATAACTCTTAACTCACATGTATCATCACCCTAGCATGAAACAAGTACTCTTCTCTGTGTGTGTGTCATGTCTGTGTCAGTATTATGTCGTATCCTATGAGAGAGAGAGAGTTAGGATTTACCTAGAGGAGGAGGAGGGGGACGCCAGAGTAGGCCGCTATGGAGGATGCCAGAGTGTGCAGTTTACAGGAGAGGGGGGGACGAGGGGGGCAAGTTTTAAAAAATTGGGGAATTTCGACAGAAGGGGGGAACTGTCACGCCCCGATTTCGGCTAATCGATAATCGTCCCCCGGGCGTGATACCGTGCACGCGTAGGGCGCACGTGCACAAGGCCTTAGGCATAAGGATATTCTTTAGAACAATGCAACAGAGTAGACATATAAGATAACACAAGGTTGAGGCATAGAAAAGTTTCTCTTTTATTCATAATGAACATCTTTTTACATCGCTTGACTCAAAAGTATAAAATGCCCCACGGGCTTACAAACTTGGACGCAAAATGAGATAGCCGATCCATACATTATGTCCCTTTACATAGATTCAAAAACACAAAACACCTTGGGTGCGAGTAAGCACCATCGCCTTAGCGATATTCAGCAACGGAGAGAGTGAAAGGCTTCTAGCTTGAGCCTCCAAAAGTCTTGGCCACGAACCGCCAAGGATCCCAAAAGTCCGGAGAGAACTTCAGCTCCTCGCCGCGTTGCCTTGCGCCGGGTAACCTGCTACAACGAGGGTCAGTACTTCGAAGAGTACTGGTGAAGGCTAGCTGCTCAACTTTACCAAGCTCATGAGATGAGATCTAATGAGTATGCTACAATTATGTTCTTAGGTGGGTTTCTATTCTTGCCTAGTTCAGATTTTATTTAGCAGGTATGCAAGAACAAAATAACATAACTGCACATGCCACCGTTCGGTGACTTTACCTGTACCGTCTGAACCACCTGCACAACTTACCATAGCCTTCCCTGTCACGAAGACATAGTTAGTCTGCACAGTTTAAATATACAACAACAACATCCCTTGGTTGGACAGGGGATGGATCGGCTGACATTCCGCCTCAGGTAGCTAGCCTTTGGCGGACGCACGGACCCATCCAAGCGCTAGGACTACACTAGCAAATGTTCTACCCAGGTCGAAGCGGTCCCGGTGCCCCGGCGACCGTTCGTAGAACGTTACCCCTTGTATACAAGTTTGTCTAACACCAACCCACCAAACACATAGTTAACACATAAGAATTTAAAGAAACGGCATGTACGGAACCGCTTTACTGTGCTACCATAATCAACCAACAAGTTATATGCAATAACATTCAGCAGTTTAAAGAAGAACAACTTGTGCTATAAATAAGTGCCGATCAATTAATATACCCAACGAACGTGCATGCATCAATGAATTTATGCAAGGTTCTGAATGACAAGCAATGAATGTTCCAAGCCTACTTCTTATCTTTTCATTCAACTATATATATATTTGGTATCGTTTGAATGAATGCACAACTGAGTCAATTTTATTAAGAAACGAAATCCTTGGAAAGAAGGCGCTTATCGAAATAGAGCCACTCACTAGTTGGTTGAATAGGAAGAAGAAGGAGAGATCTCTAAGACTCCGCTCGCGCGTCGTCTACACGATCACCTGCACGCACCAACGGATGATCAATACCTCCTGCTTCGGTCTCCAAGGCTCGATACGAAATGCGAAATCCTAAGAACGAAAGCAATAAAATCCATTGAAACCGTTCAAGAAAACGCAAGTCATAAAACCAACAAGAAAGCAACCAAGCGGCACAAAAACGGACAAGAAACTAATGCAACGGAAAGGCCCCTCTCGACTCTGCCGCCGAGTCCATCCTCGAGGCACAATCCATTGTATATGGGACCTAATTCCGAAGAAACCAATCCATAACGAGGAAAGGATCTTAATTCAATCTGTCCCGTTCGGACGGTCGTAAGTATTTCTTGGCCGCGCTCCCCGAGTAGGGGGAACGGGACATTACAGGAACCGAAACCTATATTGAAAAGTTAGCGATGTTTAGCGACGTAAACTTATGACGTCGCTAAAAAAAATTTAGCGACGTTTTCGATGTTGCTGCAAACGTCGCTAAATATCTAAAAGATTAGCGTCGCTAAATAAGTCGCTAAACGTCGCTAAATAATAAAACTCAGCGATGTTTAGCGACTTTAAATAAGCTTATAGCGACTATTCTTTAAAAAACTGAATTACAGTCGCTAAACGTCGCTAAATGTCGCCAAACAATGACTTATAGCGATGTTAAAATTTGGAGTCGCTGAAATCTTTAATATTAGCGACGTCTTACTCTGACGTCGCTAACAACGTCGCTATTTCTTCATATTTTGGTAGTGCTAGATATTCAATATTACGACATCATCTTGGGGATGGATTGGCTCGGCGCTTGCTCGACTACCATCGAATGTGCGAAAAAATGGATCGTCTTTCGTCTATCAGGAGAGGCCGAATTCTATTACACAAGTGGTTCAGCGATAGAAGCATAGAAGACCTACATGATAATTTCTACGATGTCATCTCGACGGATGCTATACTCTGGATGAGAGGGATATTCAGCTTCAGTTTGAGACATGCGGTGGGATTGTGCAAATGTCGAGTCTTCTTTCGTTGTGGCAGAATTTCCTGATGTATTTTTGAATGAACTACCCGGCATGCCACCCGACCAAAAAATTGAGTTCACCATCGATACCTTCCCAAATACCCGACCAATTTCCAAAGCTCCGTACTAAATAGCCCCTGCCAAGCTAAAGGAGTTAAAGTGTCAACTATAAAAACTACTTGACCGTGAGTACATCCGTCCGAGCGAGTCTCCTAGGGGCACGCCTTTGTTGTTTGTGAAGAAGAAAGATGGGACGTTGCAGGTATGCGTAGACTACAGGGAGCTAAATAAGGTCACCATCCGGAACAAATATCCCCTGCCTAAGATCGATGACCTCTTTGATCAACTTTAAGGGGTGTCAGTATTTTTGAAGATAGATCTTTGCTCTGGTTACCACCAATTAAAGATCAAGCCAGAGTATGTGGCGAATTCAGTATTTGCACCCATTTTGGCCACTATGAGTTTTTTGTCATACCGTTCGGACTGATGGATGCTTCTACCGCATTCATGGATGCTTCTACCGCATTCATGGTATGAATAGGGACATGGCATTATTTTTGTCGTAATGCATGGCCTGTCAGCAAGTAAAGGACAAAAACCAGAAGTCGGGAGGGAAGATACAGAACCTTGCAATGCCGGAGTAAAAATGGGAATACATAACCATAGATTTTATTGTTGGTTTGCCAAAGACGCAACGAAAAAATGATGTCGTATGGGTCATCGTCGATCAACTCACCAAGTCAGTTCACTTTCTTCCTATCAAAGTTGCTTGGAGTATCGTCCGTCTGGTGCAGATCTACCTCGATGAGATCGTTCGACTCCTCGTTGTGCCCGTATCCATTGTCTTTGACAGAGATGAGCGATTTTTATCACGCTTCTAGGAGTCAGCAATGGGGACAAAGTTCAAGTTCAGCTCCACCTACCATCCTCAGACAGACGGCCAAACAGAGCGGGTAAACCAGATCCTCAAAAACATGCTACGGCTTTGTACCTTGGACTTGAAATCAAGTTGGGACATGCATCTACCGTTAGCCGAATTTGTATACAATAATATATATCAATCTAGCATTCAGATGGCATCGAATGAGGCATTATATGGGAGAAAGTGTAGATCCCCTATCTATTAGGATAAATTTGGTGAACGATAAATTCTTGGCTAGGAACTCGTCGAGCAAATCGTCCAAAAGATCTGTTTGATCCGCGAGCGGCTGAAGGTAGCACAAAGCCATCAGAAGAGTTACTCAGACGCGCACCATCGACCTCTTGAGTTCTTAGAAAGTGATCATGTATTTCTCAAAGTCTCACACATGCGAGAAGTCATCAGATTTGGAGCAAAAGGGAAGCTAAGTCCGAGATTCGTCGACCCGTTCAAAATACTCAAGTGAGCCGCCCCAGTCGCATATCAGATTGCCCTGCCACCATTATTATCAGAGGTGTACGATATCTTCCATATTTTACAACTTAGGAAATACGTGTATGATTCGAGTCATGTGGTAGATTTTGGTCAACTAGACTTGAAGGAGGACTTGTCACATGTCGAACAGCCTGTACAGATCTTGGATAGAAAGGAGAAGCTGCTTCAAAGCCGTTTAGTTCCTCTCGTTCGCGTGATATGGAGAAATTATTTGGTCGAGAGTCGATGAGGGAGCTTGAGTCTGAGATGAAGAAAAAGTTTTCTTCATTGTTTCATAGTAGTAGGCCCTATTCCTAAGTTTCGAGGATGAAACTTGCTATTAGTTTGTTAGGATGTGTACCCCGTTCCCTTTATTCGAGGAGCACGGCTAATAAATATTTTCGGTATCGTTCGATCAGGATAGATTGAATCAAGATCTTTTTCTCATAATGGATTGGCTTTTTCAGAATTAATTCATATATTCAGTGTATCGTGTCCCAAGAACGGACTAAGCGGCAGAGTCAAGAGGGACCTCTCTGCTGCAAGTTTTCTTGCCTAATTTTCGTTGTCTCATTGTTGCTTTCGTGCTTTCGAGTTAGTTTTTGAGTTATGATTTCTTGAAAGATTTTGATATGTTTTATTGCTTTCATTCGCTAAACTGTACTTTCATTTTGAGCTTGGAAAAAGGAGTGGAGGTATTGATCTGATGTTTGTAGCAATGCGGGTGATCGTACAGTAGGCGTCGTGCGAGCGGAGTCTTGAAGCACATCTTTCCTTTCCTCTCTCCACCAACTTGTGAGTGGATATACTTTGATTAGTTGATCCTTCTTCTAAGTCTCTACAATATAATCTTGCTTTTGATTATTCCGATCAAACGATACCATAATAAGTAAAATATGTCAAGATAAAATAGAATAGACTTGGATTACTTTATGCTTGTCAATCAACTTGTGAACGATTATCTTATTGCATGCTATTTCGCTCAGAATATTCTTTCATCATGTTTCAATTCTAGTTAGATCAATATTCTTCTATTATTGTGCTATGTATAAGACACACTTGACTATGCAAAACAGATCATGCCATGTTATTTGCCTCGTGCTTGCGTTGCCTTGAAATGTATCATTTGATAAATTAGTATTAGACGCCGTTTGGTCATGGATAACTTGTGCACGAGATTTTATGGTTTCTACGGACGGTCGCTGGGGCACTGGCACCGATCCGATCCAGACGGAACTTCATGATAGTCTCATGTGCTGGACGGGATGGTATGTAGCGTCTTATGTACTTTTTGTTGCACGTCATCCTCGTCAATGACTATAACTAGTCTACCATGGCATCATGCCAGTGACCCCCCTCGTATATTTAAACTGTACAAGCTAAATATGTCTTTGTGGCAGGGAATATCATGGTAAGTGTTGTGTAGGTAGTTCAGATGGACAGGTAAAGGTCACTGAACGGTGGCAAGTTTATTTTATTGAATTTCCATATCTATTGCTTGCTTGTAACTTAAACAAATACAAGATAGAAAGACCACATAATAACTTGCATGCTTCACATAAATAACGTGTTAATTAGTATAGTTGGGTTAGCTTGCATTTACCAGTGCATTTTGATGTACTGACCCTCGTTGCAACAGGTTCTCCGCGCCAAGACGATCCTGCAAAGATTTAAGACGACTTTCCAATCCAGTCCACCTACTGGCGTGACCTGTTCGTGCACTTTGAAGCGTGTTTGAAGTTCCAGGAGCTCGTGCAAATATCCTAGGCAGCTCCGTGATAATGCGATAGCTTCGTCCGAAGGTGTCTGTAGCTTTTAAAATTTTAGTAAAAGGATGTAATGTATCATATGGATATCTCATTTTGAGTCCCCTTTTGTAAGCTTGTGCAGCAACCTTTTGAACTTGTTCAAGAGTTCGTAAATAATATTTAATATCAATAAAGAGAACTTTTCCTTGTTTCAATATTATGTTCAATTATCCGCGTACTCTGAATACGTGCACGTTATATCATAATTATATTAGCTTTGTGCGTTGTGCAACCTAGGCACGCAAGGCATCACGCCAGGGGGACGACTATCGATTTCAAGGAATCGGGGCATGACATAAGTTGCTTGCAAAATTGAGTCAGAATAGATCTACATCTACTGACTATTTTTTAATGCAAGTTTTATTGGACAATATGGATTTATATACGCAGATCCAATACCTGCTCTGATACCAATTGATGGAACTGGAGATTTCCAGGACCACGGATTGGTGTGCATATTGATCAATAAATATTAACATGTCTAAGACATAATCAAACCCTTCAATGGCCGAAACTATGGTTCACGAATTATACCTGAAGTGATGAGAAGTAGATAACAATTTCCAGAAACCTCGATCAGTCAGCGATCTCAAGATCTTCTGTCGTATTCCTTCTCTAGATGGTCGTCGTGTGGGCGACGATCTATATTAGGGTTAGGTCTCATAACAAATCTTGGTATCCTATGTTAAGCCCGAACACACAACTTAGGCCCGTAACAATAACTCGGTCCACTAAAAAGCTATTATTGCACTACCTTCATAATTCTAAATTATGTTTATGGGCTCCTTATTATATGCATGTTAGTCTCCCCATGTTAAGATATCGAATATACGTCGATCAAATTAAGTTACTGACAACTATATTGATTGACATCTTTTATCCTTAAATAGTACCACTCAACTTTATTTGTCATGTCATATATAATCCACCTGCAGGGTTTACATAACAATCCTTATGAGCTCCTTAAGGGGACATCATCGACGTAATATATTGGGATATGGATTCATTTTTTAATCAACAGCCCATCATACACACAATGACATTACCCAATTCATAGAGGTTATTGATCCATAGTGAATCTCACTCTTTTATGAGTTATAGCAATTCATACTACATATACATGTCTGTTATTATATCCGGATTAAGAGCAAATGCATCCATAATAACAGAGGTGTTTGTTGTCTTATGTAGTTAGTACAAAGAGAACATCCTCAAGTGGTCATATTCAATACACACAAAGTGTACTAGTGTAAACGTATAGCCAAGATAGATTAATACCATATACACTACAACCTTACCAATGGTTTGTCCAAATCCATCTAGGTTGTGAATTATTTATATATTCCACAGAGAACTGATAATATGATCTTTTGTGTGACACCACACACCATATTATCTATAATATAGAATATCAGACACGTGTATTAACATTATAATAATTATAATATGCAAATATTTGCCCATATGATTATCATTCAAAAATAAGGAAATATAGTTAATACAAAGTGATGCTTTTATTATATAACCCTAACTGACACGTTGGCACTTGTAGCAATGTATGTCTTCGACGTGAAGATTCTTTAATAAGGAAGATACAGCATGGACTAGTCTTCTTCTTGTCACGTCCCAGTCCCAAAAATACGTAGGACTAGGACACGTAAGCATGCCAGCCGCATGGATATGGCAACTCCAATATATGGAAACCAAATCCACACGTACGCTGTAATATGAATATCAAGTCCACAAGTGGTATAAAATGTATCACACGTCACAGGGTATAATCTAAATCTCATCCACGAAAATCAGATATAAATAATAACCAGCATCTATATAACTAGATCTCAACATAAATATCTAAGGATGATAGTTGGATGGAAACTAATCCACTACCAACTCGAATGGAAAAGTACAACACAACAAATACAATATAGGAATACCAGCTAACGACCATGGGCTCGAAGAGAAGACATCCTCGCAACACAAGTAATCATCCAAATCTGCGCTCCTGCAATTACTCAAGAACAGATACACCTGGCAGAGGACCAGGTCCTCAGAGGGACGTAACAAGATACAGAAAATACGAGCCAATTTGAATACAGTAAATATGCATATTATTTGAAAATAAATAAGTACGCTGTACAAGACCATCTATATGAATGCAAATGAGGACAACTTTTTGACGTATGGGCAAGGGTAGTCTACTCGATCTAAGCCTCACAACTCACACACCCGTCAATGGACATCAGAAATCGACATACCTCTGGGGTAGCGACCAGCGCGACTCTACAGAAATCGACATACCTCTGGGGTAGCGACCAGCGCGACACACGCCCGTAGTGCAAACTATATACTACGGTTTACCAGAGTGGTTAAAAGCTCATACGCCTAATGATTGTCCTCTCATGATACTAAGTGTCAAGTGTGTGTCAACATATCTAATATATAGTAATGAGTGAAAGGAACTACACATGCAATAAATAACAGAGATACAATAAATATACAGAAATATACTAAGCATGCAATACTGTAAGCAATTTGGCAAGGTATCTTGCCTGGGGTCCTGCTGCTGGTATGAATCAGAGTCCAAGTCACAGTCCAAATAGCCTATGTATTACAAATTTATCACGTCAAAAGATAATTTATTTTAATTTATTTAATTCTGGAATAATTACTCTAAAATCCTATTTTAATCTTATTATTCTGATTTTTATGTTAATTCCTAAATTTTGTCCAAAGAAACTAAATTTATCAACTCGAGACTCATTGCACGCAAATCGAGGCGATCTGTTGACCGAAAAGTTAACCGACACAAACTCAACTTTCATACATGATTTCCTGTAGATTTCAGCGTCAAAAATATGCTAGAATTTATGGCTCATCCGAATTCAAATTCGTTTGGGAATTATGGCACATACAAATTTTGTATTGTGCACCGATGGTTAAATTCTAACCTAGAAGTTCTACAGAATTAACAGTATGTAAATACTTCGAATTAAATTCTGGGAAAAATATATGTTTATTATCTCGACATTAGATTTTCGAAACTTTAAACGGTTCATGATTCTGATTCCTGGTTCTCCCGGAATCGCGAAAATATCAAAATACATCTATTTTCGGACATGCTATGCTCTACGAATTTTTCAGAATTTAATACTCATAATTTAATAAAATAAATTATATAATCAGAAATCTAACCTCAATATCTTTCTAACTCAAGAAACTAGGTCTCGTTTGGAGTCCGGAGCTATGCGCAATGGCTTCTGGAAGATGAAGGAACCCTAGATGGCAATTCTCCAACATCTCTCTCTCTAAATAATGGGATAATTAGGATTATCATATTATATATATAGAGAGATGTACCTGCGGCTGAATGGATATCTATAGGCTGACACGTGTCAGAATCTGATTGGATGGTTTTATTTATATTATTTGTTTTTGATTTGCCTTTATCAAAATACTATTTAAGTCGTTTTAAATCTAAATAACTCCAAATAAATATTAAAATAAATCATAAAAATCTAAAAATTTACAAAAAATATATTTTGAACCTATAAACCCTAGAAAAATATTTGGGATAATTTTATATTCATAAGTTTACTACTATAATTAGGAGAAGCTCTAAACATTAGTTTTATTCATTTAACTAAAAATAAATACTAACATTATTCCAAAAATTCTGAAATAATTCCAGAAAATATATAATAATATTATAAATCTTAGAAAATAATGTGGGTCCATTCTATATTCCTGGACTTGCACAATAAATTCTATAAGTCCTAAAAATTAGTTATTAGTCTAAATAACTCCCAATAAATACTAAAATATTCAGAAAATTCCCAGAAAATTCTAGAAAATATATTTGACTATTTAGAACCTAAAATAAAATTTTGGAATATTTTTAATTAAGTTTGAACATAAAATAAATTCTTCAAAGTTCTAGAAAATTAGTGTTACTAGTTTTTAATTAACTAAAAAATTATGAAAAAATCCCAATAATCTAAAATAGCCTAAAAATAATTCTAAATAAATATTTATATAAATAAATATACTAAAAAAATTATTTTCTAATTAACTAAGAGAATACTCTAAATAAATTCAACATCTATAATAAATATAATAATATAAAATATACACAAAATACCTATTTTGGGTGAGGGAGTTTACACTTCTGGACACTAGTGTTGTTCAACGAGGAGCATTGCTGCGCTTAAATCGTAGCAGACTTAGCCTATTATTGTTTTGGCACACGACAACAATTGTCTTCTATCATGTAGAGACTCTTCTTAGTGTGGAGCATCTTTACATAGAATACCTCAGTGTGGAAAACCCTTAAGCCTTGGTGCCACTGTGATTTATGCACAAAAGCACTCTACACATAAATATATTAGAGAGGCCAAATTGTACTCTTTAAGAGTTGCACTCTTATACACTCAAGAGTGACTTGTAATTTTAGTATTTTCTATGCTCCTACAAGACTGCCTTCAAAGTTTTCGAATATTTGCATAGATTCGATATACTTTGAATAAGAAGCATAAAAATATAACATTTTTCATCTTTTCACGCGAAAGCACTATAAAGCAAAATTGGCTAGCTAGATAAAGCGAAGATAGAAAGGTGCTAAAATCTCATAATCTGTGCTATATATATATGCAAACTATCAGCGTTGATTTCATGTCACCAATTATTAATTAGTATTAAATATAGATTTGATTTGCCTCGATATCGAGGAGTCAATTTTGACTATAAATAGAGCTGTGGCACTAAATGGAAACTTCTTACTCTCCTAAAATTTCTTAATCCCTTACTTCTTAAACCTCCGAAGCTTTAGCAATGGCGCCCAATATTCACTGATCCTAAAGAGAGGCCACGTCAAAGGGAAGGCTTTTCTTTCGTTTCCCTCCCTTGTTGATCGTGTATGGCCAATGATTCGGGAAGAAGCCCATCACGCCATACCGAATATGTTCTCGATAAGGAGACGCTATCTTTTATTATTATTTTTTCTTCTTTCTTTCTTGTATTTTCTTTCGTTTAAAGGCCACGTCAAAGGGAAGGCTTTTCTTTTGTTTCCCTCCCTTTCTAATCATACAAAAAATGCAAGTCTTATGAAGAACTTGACTTTTTGCGTGGAGGACGGTCTGTCTCATCCAAACAACTCATGTAAGTAAGGACAGACTCATCTTCAAATTTAAAATCTTGACACAGAAATACGAGGACACTTGTCTCAAACTTGTAAGATCAAGAAAATGCGAGGACAAGTTATCTTTAACTTGAACGTAAGATCAAACCATCATTGTTGAAGACATTTTTGCATAGACACATGCTGCATGGGTCTGCTTCATGCAAAATTTGTCTTCACGTAGACAATGTAAAAGACTTTCACATGTCTAATTAGAATACATTTTCGTATCTTCGCAAGAAATGCTCCAACGAGTAGCTCCTTCACGCTATAAGGAAGTACGAGCAGGGAAGACCTTCTTGTTGGAAGGAAAATCTTGCGAGGAAATCATTCTCGTTGGAAGGAAGCTCTCATGGGGAGGCTTCTCACGCTGGAGGTCGTTCTTGCATAGAAACTCATCACGATGGAAGCTCCCTCGGGAAAGCTCTTCACGTTGGAAGAAGCTTCCAGCGGAAAGTTGCTAAAAAATTTTATGCCTCTACATGTGCCATCCTGAAATAGCCTAATCCATGGTTAAGGGATTATATTGAGAAACTAGTCAAGTGTGAGATTCAAAAATTGTTTTCCAAATTGTATCTTTATTTAGGCAGATTTTATTGTAATTGTAGTAGTGACTGTTAGACATAAGAATAGTTTGGACGTAAACCAAGAAATCAGTAGAATAGGAATATGTCGGAATCATATTTCAAGTTAACATTATAACACATCCTTAAGATATGTTTATTTTAACTTTCTATCTGTGTATTAGATCTTGATTTTTTTATAGTCATATACTGTTTTATTTCACTTACTTCACTGTTCCTGAACTGGGAACTTGTATGTCTTTGATGACCTATTATTTGATCGATATATAAAGACATGGCAGTCGACAAGACACTATATTTATATTAGCAATTTCTTTTGTTTTGTTGTATATCTTCTTATGTATATTAATTAATCATTTTTGAGAAACCAGACTTATGGGATTGTATATATGATTCGTTCTATATAGATGTGTATATTTCTTAGCATGTCAATACTCTAGTATTGTCCATACTTCTATCATAGAATTTTATAGGCGACAATCGCGAATACAGATACCGGTGTATTCATATGATGCATAGCCTATGATTCTAGTTACGTATTCGGCTTATCGTATTCTGAGAGAGGAATGTGACAATCTCCCTGGAAGAAGATATTGAATAATATAACACACCTAAAGGTTCTAAATATTCAACTTCCTGGAAGAAGATTGAATAATATAACAAACTGTAATGCTCATGAAGTAGCATCTCATATAGAGAAAGTTCATGACTGTCTAAAAGATGTCGTGAACCAAAGATCAAATTTGTCCAAAACAAGCATATAACTCTGGCCGAGGATATGCCTTAGATCTCAAAAAAGACTGAGGAAGAGGTATCAATACCCAGCAACAATGAAAAAATTGTGTTTTACACATATTCAGAAGAAATTTGGGATCGAAAAGAATGTCATGGATGGTATTTTCTCATATGCAGTAGCTAATGAGAATAAAAATGGTGACAAAAAAGAGGATAATACTAAATGATGAACAATCCTTGAATGTTGAAAAGAAAGATAGCCAAAAATAGAAAGATGTAATTCAAGCGGAACTAGATTCCCTCACAAAACGTGGAGTGTTTGGTCCTATTGTACAAACCCTACAAGATAAACTATGTAGGTTTTAAATAGTTGTTTGTAAGAAAATAAATAAATAATAAGATCCAAAGGTATAAAGCACAGTTAGTCGCTCAAGGATTATCACAAAGACCAAAAATAGATCATGAAGAAAAATTTGTTCAGTTATGGACATCATCACATTTAGATATCTAATAAGTCTCATTGTTTTAAAAAAAACTGAATATGAAACTCATGGATATGATGACAATATATTTGTATAGTAAGAAGATATACATGAAAATCTTCTAAAAATTTAAATTACCAAAAACCAAGTCAAGAGATACGCAACATAATAGTCTCTATCTTCCTTACTAATATTTTCTTTCTTTTTTTTCTCATTTTTTGGTTTATTTTAAAAAAAAAAAATCTATTTTTAAAAAAATGATTCTCTTCTTAAAGATTTTTTTTCCTTCTTTTTTCGGTTTTATCTTTTTCCTTTTTTCATGTTTTTTAATCTTTTTTCTTTTTTTCCATTTTTTTTCTTTAAAAATTCATTCTTTTTCTCTAGACTATTTTAAAAGTGTTTTTTCCTTTTTTTTTACTTTTTCATTTTTTTTTTTGTTTCTTTTAAATTATCTTTTGTCTTTTTTATTTTTTTTTATTTTTTTCTATCTTTTTTTAAGAGTTGTTTCTTTCTTCGCTTGTTTGGCTTTTCTCAATTTTTATTGTTTTTTTTCCTTATATTTCATTTTGTTTTAATTCTTTTGGCTAAATTGCAATTTGATACCCTCAACTATTTGAGTTTTCAACTTTATACTTTCTGATACCCTGAAAAAAAAGGACAAAATTATCCCTCCCCACTCTCTTCTCCCCCCCCCCCCCCCCTTCTCTCTCTGGCTGCACCCCCTCCCTCTCCGACGCTGGCGACCGAAAGGAGGCACAGCAGTAGCAGCGGAGGGCGAGCACGGGCGACGCGGACGCGATGGCGAGCAGCAGCAGCAGACGGTGTGGTAGCGAGCAACAACAGTAGCGACATGCATGAGCGAGCGGGTGCAGTGGCGACGCGGGCAACGGGGGCGCGGGGTTTGCCAGGGGCACAAGGGCGGGTGGGGGGATGTCGCGGGGTGGTGGAGCGCGGCCGCGGAGGGATAGGACGACCGAAGAGGGAGGGTGGGTGCTGTCGGAGGAGGAGGGGGGGGGGGGGAGGTATAGGTAATTTTGTCTTTTTAAAATTTTGGATATCAACATAAAAATTGTTATATAGTTGAGAGTATTAAGTTAGCATCTATCAAAGTTGAGGGTATCAAGTTGAAAAACTCAAATAGTTGAGGGTATCAAGTTGCAATTTAGCCTCTCTTTTTCTCTTCTTTTTTTTTTTCCTTTAAAAAAGCTCTTCTTTTTTTTGTTTCATTTTTTTTTTGTTTTGTTTTATTTTACTTTTGAAGTTTTGTTTTTCTTTTTTTTCCGTTTTTGCTTAGTTTGGGTTAGGTATGCATCGGGTCATAAAAATAATTTATAAGTAAACAAATATAATGGCAAAAGGATTTGAGCCCTGTTATTTTGGATACAAATATATCAGTAACCTTAATCAATTATACCATAAAAAATAACAAACAAATTTCCCAAATATAAAATTTGGTGACATAAATAAAGCCGCCGAGTCTTACGTGCTGCGTAGAGGTTTTCAAAGACTCGATATCAAGGCACGAAATAGAAAGATTAATAATTAATTATTGTTTGCTATTTAATATCTAACTCATCCTTGTTATATATAAAAAAAAAAAAGTCTCGAGCCAAATAAAAAATTAGATTTTAGTCCAGAATACCTTTATTAAAATCAACTACAGAATTACTTCATCATGTCAATGTTAGCTACGTTTGGACCTAGCTATAACAGATGGTGAGTACTGAGACTGTTTCGACACAGAACATACGCGCATAGACACTTTAAAGAAGAAAAAGCAGCAAAGATTCCACAGAAAATCCGAGTTCAATTACTAGTAAAAGGAAAAACATACAGGACCAACAAACGAGGTTTCAATATCCGAACCTTACAGGAACACATCTCAGAGAACAAAATAATAATACAACTATTTAGCATTCATTCCTGTCGAGGTAGATGTGATAGTAACAGGGGAGCACATACATAGGTCTTATGTGTAATTTACTCCGTCACTGTTTCAGCTTTATGTAACCAAGAAATCATAAATATCGAAGCAAGAAAAAGACAAATAGTCTTCACATTTGGAGAGAAGAAAGTTAGGCTCTAATATCAAGTGACGTGAGTCTTATAACTTAAACACTTGCATTCCACTGATCAAAATAACAGGGCAAAACCTTCAACTTGATAATTCAATCCTGTTGTTAATGATCCGGCACATAAATTAACACCATATGATGAGCAAAGAGAAGAGACTCAAGACAGCAATTAGCATAACTCTCCATTAGTGTCGTCGGAAATAGACGAGTTGAACCTTTGCTCACTTCTCGACGAACTCCTTCATGTTCTTTAACCATAATAGATACTCCCTATCATCCTTGTTTAGCATGTAGGCGAACAAGGAATCAAATAGGGAAGCCTTGATGCCTCTCGCTTTGAGGTACCTGTAGAGAGCATTCTGCAAGCTTTCATCCAAATCCCTGCAAAAGCAAAACGAGTACAACATGAGATTAATAATTATATTTATCGGCTACACCTACCATGTATATACCGACTAAAGCTAACATAAGAAGAATTTCGAATCATTTCTGATAATATCTTGCAGCAAAGAGAATAGTTTTATCAAAATTTCCCCAAGTGTTGGTTGAAACTTGTGAATGAATAGGTGTCTCCGGTGAATGGTTATTTCTAAGTGACTTGAAAGGATGTGTCATTGTCTTTGTGCAAAGTGAAGTGCACAAGTATCTTGAGAAAAAGTGTCGTGCGTAAATTATGTGGCTTCCAATTATCTTTGAGTGATCCATTTATTCATTTTATCATGCAACAGTTCTAATTATATCAAGAAGAATGTGGCCCGGTTATGGAGCTCAAGAAAGCTCCAATAAGAAATTGGTAAATCTTCGTGACCGGCTGAGAACTTGGAAGTCCACAGTTAGTACTGATGCCAAATTGTAGTGGTTACCATGAGAGCTAGAAGCCAGTTGGCACTTGGTAGGTAGATAGGCTTTACCATTTTTGTCTTGCAATTTAAGCTCGTGCAACCAAGGAGCAACTTCTAGGTTCTCCAAGAAAAGAGAAGCATAGCTGATAAATCATGGCCCAACTAAAGAGGGGCACGAAACATCAATTCAACAGCGACAAGTCATTCAATAATGCAATTCAGAACAGATTAATGTTGGCCAAAACCAAACATAGGTTTGGGAACTGCAAGCAATTTCAAAGAGGTTGCTGCATGAAAGCAATATGGACATCATTATGCCATTTGTCATCATGAGATGCTTTGCCAATATAACGAATTCATCAGTAGTTTCATTCCTCAGCTTATTTGTCCAGAAGTACTATACTTGCTGAATAATAAGAACTTGCAAGAGAATATGTCATGCACTGGAGCAAATTGTATATCATTTGGTGCCAAAAAGAGAGAAGTATTGGAATTTTTTAAGTTCTTCCACAAATAGAAGAACAGGGCAACATAAAAGTCGGACTTTGACAGTTTAGTACTGACGAGACAAAATGGATCCCAGAAGGTCAAGCAACATGTAAAAATTGGACCTTATAAAGGACCAAGTCTAGCATATAGATTTTCTACCTATACTTTACCAGCACTGATCATTACTTCTCTCCAGGTTTACAAAGGTTTGCAGTATTAGCCGATGCCGATATTGGTCATATCATATCATATCATTTTTGGTATGTCCAATCAGGTATTGTCCACTACTGATACATTGGGACTCTCTTTTCTGGTTGATTCCGCAAAGAAAAATACAAAAGATAGAAAAATAGGGAAATCGGTATCAACACAATGATTCGACGTGCCGAAGATCTACATGGTACAAGGTTTCAATATATCGACACACGGTTACCATTCCATTTGAGGAAGTTATATATTTATAGATTGCAGCAATCCATCCATCTTAATATGATTTCATTCAAAGCTAGCAAGAAATAACAAATAATACATATAATTATTCCTAAATATATGAAATATTTTCTAGTCTTGAAATAATTATTATTAATTTTGAATTGGTAAACGAAGAACTCCGAAACTCTGATCCCGAAACTGCTTATACCGATACTCATAAGAAGAGTCTAAAACTGATTTCAATGCCAATACAGCAAACCTTTGTATCATAGTTTAAAGTATCGGCCGATACCGATCCGATACGGCCGATACCGATACAGTTTGGCATGTCCCGATCCGATACCGACCGATACCCGATACTGACCGATACCGACATTAGAGGTCTCTTTTCCAGTCAATTCGGCAAAAAAATTTGAATTAAAAAGACCAATTAGAAAGGATGTAAAAGCATAGTAAGGTTGTAAAAACATATAAAAGAGAAAAACTTATCTATCACATATAAATCAATCGACTAGGATGACTACTATTTCATTCAATATCAAAAATACTAAGAAACAATACTGAAAATACTTTAAATTATGCATAAATGTATAAAATATATTCTCTAAAATGTTAATAATTTACTAATAGTTGTTTGCTTTCCGATACCAAAAAATCCGATACTCCGATCCAAAACCGCCGATACTACCGATACCGCCGATCCCGATACTCATAGGAATGGTCCGATACCGATTCCGATACCGATACTTTGAACCTTGCTTTGTATACAATCACTTGCATTTGGTATCAATATATCGACACACGGATACCATTCCATTTGTGAAAGTTATATATTTATAGATCTGCAGCAACCCATCCATCTTAATATGATTTCATTCAAAACTAGCAAGAATTAGAATAATTCCTAAATATATGAAATATTTTCTAGTATTGAAATAATTATTATTACTTTTGACTTGGAAAACGAAGAACTCCGAAACTCTGATCCCGATACAGCTTATACCGATACTCATAAGAAGAGTATAAAACTGATTTCAATGCCAATACAGCGATCCTTGGTATACAATCACTTGCATTTGTCTCATTATCTTAGATATGATCATCAAAACCCTATACACAAAGGATAGAATAGTCACTCAAGGTGTTTCATGAGATGGGGAAAGGCTAAATGAGTGTACATATACGATATCGTGTTTGCAACATAACTACACATAGTAGTCCAAGCTACTCAAACAGATCCAGATATTAGAAGAAGAGGGGAAACCTAGAAACATAAAGAAAACAAAACAATAAAGTACTGCAACCTACTCAAAAGGGACAAGATAGGACAGAAAATAGAAGCTTACATGAAATCCGGCCCATCATATGCTGCCTCGTCATCATTTTCCCCACACCTCTTTATTCCAATTCTCTCAATTGCAAGTTCACCAGAACTGAGATCACAGTAAAACTCTGCAGTGGAGCCTTGCCCTTTATCGATATTGACAACCAAAGATAAGCTGATTGGTTCTTCATCATCCTCATTGCCATCTTCATTATTCTCCACCTCATCTTCATCATTCTCCGCTTCATTTTCATCATTCATCAAAACAGTGACATGAATCTTTTCACCTGAAAATTCACGTTTAAGAATGATCGTCCGGTCGCCAGGATTATCAATGATCTCAAAGGGGAACTCTTTTGGAATTTCGGCAACCTGTAAAAGTGAGATATTGAGGAGTTAAGAGTGTTTACCATTAGTGATTAATAGTGATAATTAAATAAAAATATATCAAAACAAATTAAGACTCAGCATGCAGCATGTCCTAATATAAATAGTTAACATTTTCCAATATCCTTTTCATAATCTAATCTGTAAAAAATATTTTATATTTGATAATGCACTTACAACATTAACAAAAATTATTTCATATTTTATGTACAAATTGTAAATTACAATTTGAACAACAATGGTATGTTGTCTTTTACCATTTAGGCGTTTACGGTAATGTATTTTCAAGTTCAAATTACTAACAACTAGCATCTGAAAATAGTGTAGATTAATTTTCCAACTATACAAGAATATGCGGTATGTGTTGATTTACAACCATCTATCTAACTTGAAATGCCATTTTAAGTAAATGAGAAACAGTTTATGGAGGACAATTATCGTGTCCGAATCGATATCAGTCCTAGTTCGGATTTAACTTGACTAGCGATTTAGTTAGTTAGGATTAGTTTATTATTTGCTCATTTATGTATTGGACTTCTATTATTATTAAGTTTGAGCCTTTGTGTTGGCCTAATTAGAATTTTAATATTCATGATGTTGCGTTTTTCTCGTGATCATTCATGATGTTTCGTTCTTCTTGTGATCATTCATCATCGCCTTCATTGAATTCCAGTTTCTAAATCCAGTCTAGATTCGATCATCATTCAAAAGGATAATTGTGTGAGCTTTTTGGATTCTGTGTGAAGGATTATTGTGTGAGTTCTTTGAATTATTGTAGAAGGAATGTTCATTGCCCAAAGACGACTTCCATCTTTCATGTTTCAGATCGTCTCGACATGTCAAGCCGATTCACACTTTGTGTAAATTGTTGTTTTCCCTATTGTTGTTATTCAATTATTAAGAATATTTCCTGGGGCTTGCATCTTGTGAATACCCAAGTCAGCCCAGAGCACAATATGTTGGTGAATGAGTAACTGGACGGTAGTCACATCAGCACGAAATTAAATCAAGTAGTTTGTGATGGGCCACAGCAACAAGCAACTATTGCTGTTTAAAAGAGAAGAGAGAAGAGTATTTGTTCTTTCTCTTCTCCTTGCGATCATCGTAGAGTGATGTTGGTTGCCAGATAAGAAGTAGGAAGTGATTGGGCAGCTAGCAAAGTAGATCAGCTCACCGGAGAGAGAGGGTGGAGTAGGGTAGAGAGGATGAAGCAGGGTTGTAAAAGAGGAGTCCTCGACAGAGAGGAGGAATATGAATTAAAGCTTTTGATGTCAACACTGAGGCCGCCGGAGCAGCGTTAAAGGGAAGAAAGAAGAACAGGAGAGAAAAGACAAACATGCTAGTAGTCGTTTACTCTCTCTCTTCATCATAATTTCTTCTTCTTGAGCTTCCTATTGTAATTTTTCTCTTTTTATTTATTTATTTTCTCTGTGTAGGAAAAACAAGGGGTTTTCTTGGTGGAAGAGGATGTCATTTAGGAATAGGTATTGGGTGTCTGTAGTTGATTGTTTCGGAACAAGGGATGAGGATGAGGGTTAGGTATTTGGTGGCAGATACAAAAGAAAAAAGAAGATAAGGTTAGTGTTTTCTATTTACAGATGAAGATTAGGATTAGTGTTGTGGATTTGGTGGTGGTGGTTGGATGAGAAGAGGCTATGGTAGCTACTAGGCAAGGCCGTAAGGGTCAGGTTACGATGAGGTTAGGGTCAGAAGGGTGGTGATGATTGATGAGAGGAGGGTCAAAGTAGTGGTAATGGTTGTGGCTAGGGCTAAAAGGAAAGAGAAGGTAATATTTTGATGGTAGAGAGCCTATAGCTATACCATATTGAGATTGAGAATGACTCGACTGGATAGATTGATTTCATTAGAGCATTAATGCCATACATAGAGGATACAAAGGGCTAAAGACAAAAATAGACAAGTAGAGCATAGGTAACCTATTTGAGATCACGAAAGTTGTCTAGAAAAGGGAGAGTACACTAAAGAGAAAATAGACTTTCTTCTGCATCTTCTATTTTTTAGACTACGTTGCACTTGTCCAAATCATGTGAAGTAGTTTGACCATGTGCAACAAAGACCAATATATGCAACGGTTGATATTAGTTAAGGGAGCTAGAACTAGGAATAGACATAAACAAACTTAGACTGAGGTGGTTAACAAGGATATGGTTTTCCTTCACATTATACATGACAAATATTATCAAGGCCTGTGCCTAATCGCGCCAAGGCACAAATGAGGCATAACATCTCATATCCCTTAAGGCGAGGCGACTTTAATGAGCCACCCTCCTTATCCCTTAAGCGCTTAGTTGCACGCCTTTTTGTCTATTAAGACATTTCTTCTCCACTTTCTCCTACCACATATCTTGAGTTGGAAAATTAATATATACTTTCATCAATCAATTTTAGTTAATAGATACTAAAAGCTAGCTATCATATCTAATTGTAATCGAATGTAATTGTTAACTATAGAAGCTAGCATACAGTGCAAAGTTTTGTTTATAAATTTTAGAACTTATCATATCAATTGTAATCAACTATAACATAGTCTGGAGTACTAAGTATCGTGTATGACACGTGTCCAACGCATATACAACATGGAAGTGACTTTTGGATTGTCCAACGCATTTTTCAAGGTGCGCCTTGCTCCTAGGCGCAGGGGCAGCGCCTCAGGACACTCCAGGCGGGACGCAAGACGCAATTCTTAAGGCGCACCTAAGGCGCGCCTTGAAAATCTTGTGAAAAAATAACATGTTTAGACTGTTTTTTGAACTGATGTACTGTTTTTACTTTTTAGACTATTTTTTGAACTGTTGTACTTTGTTTTTACTGTTTTCTCTCTCACTCAATTCAAAGTGATTGCAACCTAGACATGGGAGAATTTGAAACACACATGTCTATCAACGTAGAAATCCGATGTGAATATATATATATATATAAAGTGCGCCTCATGTCGCTCGGACGCGTGCCTTAAGTGCGTCTTGTGTCTCGGAGAATTTGGATCCTTTGCGCCTCGAGTGCGCCTTTGACTACCTTGAGTAAATTTTAAATTTTTTATTTTTTTGAATTTATTTTATTTTATTTTATTTTTTGAAATTTCAAAACCCTAAATGCGCCTTGTGCCTCGGACGATTTGGACCCTTTGTGTCTCGAATGAGCCTTGCGCCTTTGACTACCTTGGGTAAATTTTGAAAATTTTATTTTTTTGAATTTTTTTATTTTATTGTTTGAAATTTCAAAACCGAACATGGCCGAACAGGCCGCTTAGGGCGACTAGCGCCACCTAGTGCCTAGGCCGGCCACCTAGTGGATTTCCGGTGCCAGAGACCACCTAGGCCGCAATTTAGAACACTGGAAACATGACTTGGGTTTAGGACACGTTTTCGAAAAGAAAAAAAAAACCGACTTCACTAGTTAAAATAGTGTTTCAAGAATGCAACTTTCCGCAATATTTTTCAAAACTGCCATTTTTAGGATAATGTCACAATAAGGAAACTATATTTTAATCAAAAAGAAAAAAAAAATCCTCTTATGTCGTCAATGTGATTGCTTAGTGACAATTCCAGTATTAAATTGTTAAGTTCACGATAGCATCCAAACAAAAATTATACTGAATTAAATTAAATAAAGGCACCCCCAATATTGAATTTCGAAGGAAACCCAGAATCCCTCTACTCAACAGAGTGCCGATCGCAGCCATAACGGGTTAACGGGTGGGGTTTACCTGGCCTTGGACAATCTCGTTCTCCTGGCACTCGATCTCGGCTTCCAGGACCCGTTTGAGGACCTCATCCTCCTTCACCTTCGAAGAAGCGAAGCGGAGAGGGAAGAAAGAAGGGTTCTTGGCGGGATTTTGAGGCACTATCCCTCTTCGAATCAACGGAGAAGAAGCGGCAACAGAGTAGCAGCGAAGCGTAGAAAAAGAAGAAGAGAAGGATCGACGAAGTGATGTGCGGAGAAGGAGAGAGGAAGCCATGGAAGCAGCCATTTCTTTCGAAGAAATTAGGGTTTTTGAGAGAGAACGATGGTTTTTTTTTTTTTTTTTTTGGGACCCTTTTATGAAGGGTTTAGGGTTTAACGGGACCAATTGGGAATTTTTGTTTCCTTGACCGCCAAGAATAGGGCTGTTATCGGGTCAACTCGGATCCAGGTAGACGTAGTGCTATATCCGGACAGTAGTTCAGGTCCTGGATTCGAGTCCTACCAATTTAGCGGTCGATCCTAACATTTGGCTCCGTTCCCGATATAGTCTAAAATCTATACGTAACATGTATTAAAACCGTATAAATTTTGTATTTGCCAAAAATTTTGCACTTGGCATGTTATATGAACTATATATGCCCGTATCTCGCACGTATTTTATATTATTTTAGAAGAGCAGACATAATTTCTTTCATTTTTTTACTACGTGAGCAAAATTTATTAATTGTTTACATCTTGAAAAGGGTAAACAACAATTTTCTTTAATTTTTTTTCACACTTAATTACCTAACTATTCATGTTAAATCTAATGAACAAATGTAAGTACTGAACATAGATAAGGGTATTTTAGGAATAAAAACTTTCACGGTGAAGCCTCACTTTTCTTAATATATAGTACTAGAAGTCGTATACGTGTGTTACACGTATTATTGTCTGTTTTTTTTTCTTACTTTTAAATGCACTTTAAAAAGATGTACTTGTAAGATAAACCTATTTTAAAATAATATTAAATATTTTTAAATATATTTATTTTTTAATTGATGAATATTTATTGTAGTTGGAGATGTATATTTATTAGTAGTGAGTAATTATGTTAGTGAAAAGATGTATAATTTATATATTTTATCCCTAGTTAATTTATATATATATATATATATATATATATATATATATATATATATATATATAAAAGGTTGGAGAAAAATATTTTTGGAACATAAAAAATTTATTGTGAAGCCTAGAACTTTTGGTATTATATGTAAGATATATTTAAATTCATGATAGGTAAGATTGGAAATGGCTACAATTTAGGAATTCTTATTTATGTTGGTACTTAGATAATAATTTATCACTTTTTATTTTATTAATTTAACCGTTTTGAATGAAAGACATCTATATATCGTATATGTTCCTTTATTTTAATCTATTAGTTTTATAATTAGAAATTTTAGGGTTTATTTTATTTAAAATAAGTACATAGGCCAATTTCTATGGAAAATGAAAAATTTTTGGACATGGTGTTTACAATAAGAACACAAATAAGATTTTTAATCAAGAAAAATAATTATAACTTTAAAAAAAAATCAAGAAAATAAAACAGTGCTCTAATATCAATATATCACGTCTCAATTTTCGTCAAATCGATAGGTTGGCATTGGACATGATGTCATCATATAAGCTTAAGTTACACTTGTACAAGACATGAATGTGCACATTTAATAAACTATTATAAGAATAAGGTTGAAGCATAAAAAATAACTAAAAAATTGATAGACACACACACATACACACAAATATATATATATATATATATATATATATATATATATATATATATATATATATATATATATATATATATAATGATTCTTTTATTAATAACTTGAAGCAAAAATACATAGGCTCTTAATTGCCAATCTCAATATGCAAACTTGGCTTACAACTCATGAATCAAAAGAAAAATGATGTTCCATACATCATGTCATTTATTACAAAATAACACCTTAAAATGAAAGCTTCAAATTTCAGTAAGAACTTCAAAATGTGTTGAACTAGCTTCTAACACCTTTGGACGTCTAATTGATTCTCATCACCTGTATTGGCGAGGTTTAGTACATTAGGAAATGTACTGATAAGTGATATCAACCCAACTAACCTAAATCAATATATTAAATATGTGAAAGCACGCATAATTATTATGTGATCTTTCTACTTCTCTAGTTTCATTTAACAATTCATAATAAGATATATAAAATAAATGTACATCACTTATTAATGATTCTTATCCACTACTAATTGTCCTTTCCTGTAAAACATGAATTAAAATATATTGTCCTAAAAAAACAATCATTAGCATATTGTCACGTCCCAATCTTCCGCAAGTTCGACCGTCCCCGCTGAACGGAATCACCACGTTGCAGCACTCCCGCAGGACAATCGTTCTCATCGGAACGTGATGCCGTACGAGCCTGGAGTTGCGTTCGCACAAGGCAATGACGTCAAACGTCAAGGTTATCATCGAAATAACCAAGTTGCAGATAAGTCAAGTATTGTGTGCCAAACACACATTAGAGTATACGCAGCGAAGCTCTCAAAGGGTCCAAATAAAAATATCACAAAGGAGAATGCCACAAAGGCAATGCAACACTCTTGCTCTTTCTCTTGCCCACAAAGGTACTTACCGTTCCACACATCATGTTCCGTATATCCAAGTTGAGCCACTACATCTGCTTACCTGAAAATAATGCCCACAAACGTGGGTCAGTACATAGCCATACTAGTGAGCGGGACAATCCACTCGTTTAAACCGACATTAAATAAATAGTGAATGCAAACAGTTATATGTTGATCTTTCTACTTGAATTCTAGATTCATTTCATGGCATAGGTATGACATGTTAAGAAAAACTGTAAAGCAGGTTAAGCATGCAAGCATTCAACTCAAACAAATACACTAGCAGTTATATCCAATTGAAATAAAACTAAGCATGCAAGCCGTTCTACTCAAACCCGAAGCAAAGCAAGAACCTATCGAACCACATCACACTCCAAGCCTTGTTAATCCAATCATCGATGCACACACTCTTGACCGAGGCAAGGTGGCGTCGTCGCCTACACGAATGCGCACACACTCAAACCGAACCAACTCTTATCTATATGAAGGTCACTGGCCAAGCCATAAAGGACTATCCAACTGTATTTTGACCCGATCCATCACTGAGTAGCTAGCCCGCCTAGTGGTCTCGAACTGCAAGTACCGTGCTCAAAGCACATTACCAATTGTTTCCCCTATGGCCGAACGGTCCCGGTCCCCAGAGCTTATCCCGTTCGAGAAAACAAAATCCTATGCGCAATAGGTTATCCGTGACCAATGCAATACTCCAACCAGTAGGTACGACGAAAGAATCGAGCCTTCACGCCCCACCAAACGATACTCGCCTCGATTCATCCAATTCACCATAACCAATCTCTAACTATAGCCCAAGGCACCATTCTCAAATTATCTCTATTAGGCAACATGTCGCTTCTTGACACAGTGCTCTAATTGGTGCAACACCCCCTCGCTCCGAAAGCTCTATGGCACAATGTCCCAATAATGGAACAATGCCCTCTCTAATGTAGTTACCCGGTTTTGAACCACAACAGCACGCTTTGCTTGACAAAGCGTCCAACTTAATATTCGTGTGCAACGCACGCTCGCTCGCTGAAGTGCCTCGATATTCCAACCAAGATGATCCACTCAAAGTCCCAACTGCCCAACGTAAGTCCAACTCAAGCCACAAATTCTATCCAACCAAACGACGCAAACTCTATGCATGCCACAATGCAGTGATTCCATTGTTCCAGTTCCAAGTATCCAAGATATTTCGTGTGTTCCATATTACTAGGCATGAAGGAGTAGAGGAGAAGGGACAGAACCCACTCACTAAATTGAATCCGCTAGCACTCAGCCTTGCCGATACGGCCAATCCCTTGAATCTGTGGTCCGATACGAACACGACATACTCAATTCGTATAACCGTACGAGTAGGTCATGCTCTCCAGATCATCTAACCCGAACGGACTAAGGAAGGACATTATCGCTCAAATCCGCTATCTCTGTACTTTCTCCGAACGAACACACTAATTCTATAGAACTCCGTACGCGATCTGCACATGAAATCAACTCAAATCAATACTTGCTCCCAAATCCAATAAATCAAAATGTAACCAACCATTGTCTCTTTTAAATCGGACTCATCGTAATGCACCGTACAGTTGCGGAGCATTACATAATATACCACTTAGAATAAGGTTCATCCTCGAACCAAACCAGTTCTCATTCCTTTCTCATATGCCACTTGACCGTTTCATAATTCTGCTCCATGTGATTCATACTCCACTGATCCATACTCATCATCTCGCTTCGTGCTGAACTCTCGCACCCAATTCCATATTCCCACATCCTCCTTGCAGCACAATTCGAATTCAACATATCGCTTAGTTTGGACCATACACATATTTAAGGCGTCCCCGAAATACATGCATTTCAGCCGAGCTTAGCGATAACAAATTTGGACAAGTTATGTCATGCCCCGGTCCTAAAATACGTAGGACTAGGAATACATAATATACCAGCCGTATGTATACGATAACTATAATGTGTTGGAATATCGTGATACCTACGTACGCTGTACATGAATATCAAATCCACAAGTGGTAATATACTGTCAACATAAGTCACACGCAATCTATATCTCATCCACAGCATAAATAAAAAAATCGGAATAAATAACTAAATCTCAAATATGAAGTATCAATGAATGATAGTCGGGTGGAAACAAATCCACTGCCAATCGACCATACTAAAAACTACTAAATGAGAAAAGAGATCAAACTCTAATATAAGATAATGTCAATAAAGGAAATAGCAACTAGAATATCCATCAGCTGCGATGAATCAAAGGTACTCTGAAGGTAAGACCTCCTCAGTCTGGTATGAAGCGTCAGGTCCGGGTCAGTAATCATGTGGATAATCCTGTACGTCTATACCTGGAAAGGGACCAGGTCCTCAGAGGAACGTAACAAGATACATAGAAGCATACCAATAAAGTACTGAAAGTAAACATCCAATGGTTCGCCTAACCGTCTATGTGAATGCACTTTGAGAACAACTTTCCAACAAGTGGGCTATCTGGCAAAAATAGGATTGGCATGATTCTCTCGGAGAATCATGGGCCTACAAAGCATGACATCTTTTGAACCTCAGAGGCCGCCAGGTAATAATATAGGGGTCATCGTGACTGTCACGCCCCAGTCCCAAAATACACGAGACCAGGCCACGTGGCATTGGCCAGCTGACACGACTCCGAAGGATATCCTAATTTAATGGATCCTATCGAAACGTGCTATGATGTCCTAAAATACCAACAAGTCTAATATGCTAATATACAACAGGTAATGTCTAATCTCATCCACAAAATACAATATCATGATGACTGAAACAAATACCGGTAAATAAAATATAAGAGTTTGAATATCCATAATACATCTGAATAGTCTGAATGGGGACAAACCCACTGAAATACAGCAATGGAATAAAAGTGCAGAAAGAAGTAAGATAACTAGACTAGAGCATCAGCTAGCTAGATAAGAATGCTCTAGTCTGAACGGCTGCATACTCAAATTACGGGAACTCCTCTGAAAATGCCTCGAAGTCCTCAATCAAGAATCCTGTCTCTACTCCTGCTCCGTAGATGGTCGGGTACAAGTGTTTGTCCGGATCTGGAAGGAAATCAGGTCCTCAAAGGGACATAACAAGATACAAAAATGCATGCCAATAAGTATATACTGTGTAAACTCGGGGTGTTCTAATCAGCTAAGTAAAATGCACTTTGAAGACAACCCTGGTACATATGGGTAGGTGAAAGGTATAAAGCATAGCGTCGAGCCAGAGGCTAAGTACCTGGCATTAGCTGTAAAAAGGATGCCAGGAGTATATGCTGACACATCACCGATCATGATAGTGCAGCTAGTAACCTCTGCCGGATGTATCGACAAGCATATATGCCCATAAGCGGGTACATAAGCCCATAACCGGGTAACACATGGCCCATAACCGGGTAACACTGAGGCTCACGGCCCCGCAGTTTACTCTAAAACTACGACAGCCAAATGTCTGTCCCATAAGCCTACTAATTGTCTTTCCCGCCCAATGTCAATGTACAAGTCACGAGCGCAACATGGACATCACATACTATGATGCAAGTTGCTACAGAAATAAACAACTACGCTAAATGCCGTCACACATGCTGCTCATACTGATGGCCAGTCAGTCATGAAGCACGCGTCCCTATATGATCTCACTCTGTGACGTGTAATGATATGTGTCAAGGCCTGGGAAGTCATATTGATAACTCCTCAACTTTAGGTGGGTCTACTAGACACTAGGTCAAACACAAGTTCTAACGTCAACGCCTTCGTTGACTACACCCGTGTCTTCTCGGACGCGCACAGTTAATATTAAAACAATAAAATATACAACTAGATAACATCTGAATTTAAACAGTAACAACAAGGCAAGGTATACTTGCCTGGAACTCTGGTGTGTGCAAGCAATGCTCAGGAACCCGCAGTCAAGGTAGCACCGTCTCGGATGCCTACGAACAGATAACAATAATTTATAAATCACTACTATGCTTAATTACCTATGCTAACATAGTACATGTATACATACATAACATATATACATATATATACATTAAATAAATTAATAACATATATACATACATATACAATTATGCATATAGACATATTTGCATATTTAAATTATACATAATATATACATAATTCACATATATATATACATATATGGTAATAATACATTTAATACATAAATATATTAAATGTAAATACATAATTACATATATATAGTACATTTAATATGTACATAATACCTATACATATATATAACACATATATACGCATATACATACACACTAAACATATATACATAAATATAATACATATATACATAATTATCACGTATTCACATATATACATATATATATTAAATAAATTAATACATATTTACATATATACATTACACATATATATGTATACATAAATAACCATATATATATATATATATATATATATATATATATATATATATATATATATATATAGTATAATACTTATATACATATATATATAATATACATAATACATATATACATAATACAATACATATCATATATACATATAAATACTATTTCATATATATATATATATATATATATATATATATATATATATATATATATATATATATATATATATATATACATAATTTATAGAATACGTATATACATTTAAATAACATATATATACAAATATTCATATACACAAATATACATTATATATATATATATATATATATATATATATATATATATATATATATATATATATATATATATATATATATATATATATATATATACAATACATATTTATACATAAATCTTATTCATTACATATACATATATATATTAAATATATATTCCATTATATTTATACATAAATATGTATATATACATAAATACATATATATACCTTAATATACAATTACCTATATATATATATATATATATATATATATACATATACATATATACATACATATATATTATATAATACATATATACACATGAAATAATACATATATATATATACATATACGTTTATACATAAATATATATACATATATACACATATAGAGGGGGGGGGGGTATACGTACTGTGTCGTGTCTGGGGGGTGTCCGTCGTGTGGTCGTCGCCGGCGAGGGGGCGGCGGAGCTCCGGCAGGGGAGGAGGAAACTCGACAGCAGCAACAGCTACAGCAGTCGCAGCGTGCATGAGCTGTAACAGCTCCGATGGCGGGTTGCTGGAGGTGGGGGACGGCCGGGGTGAGGGGGTCAGGGTGGCCGTGGTCTAGGGTGGCGTTGGTCGGCTATGGGTGGTGCGGGTGGTAGTGATGGTAGAGTGGGTGATGGTGATGCTGGAGTTGGTGATAGTGATGTTGTTGATGGGGGTGGCTACTGGCGGTGCCCGAGGCAGAGGCGGCGGTCGTGGTAGTAGTGACGGTGGTTCAGGTGGTAGTGGTGGTGATGGGGACGATGCTGGTGGAGGTGGTGATGGGATGAGGGAGGTGGCCAGGGAGGAGAAGGAGTCGGGGACGGAGGTGGCAGGTGGTGATGTTGGTGATGGAGGTGAGGGTGGCTGCTGGCGGCGGAGCAGCGGCGGGTGGTGGCGACAGGGGGTGATGGTGAGGAGGGAGGTCGGAGGGGGAGTGGTTTCCGAGGTGGCCGAAGGCGGATACGACCGTGGTGAGCCGAGGGGACGGGTCGGGTGGAGAGGGGGGAGTGGTGAGGTCGGAGAAGACGGAGAGGGGGTGGGGTTGCTGTGGCGGCCTGTCGAGGTGGAGGCAGTTGTTGGGGGTGGCGGTGGTTGGTGTCGAGGAGGAGGAAGGTCGGAGGGGGAGTGGTTTCCGGGGTGGTCGTTGCCGGAGATGGCGGAGGCGGCGGGCTGAGGGAGGAGTCGGGTGAGGCTGAGTGGTGAGGGTGGTGTTGGGGTTTGGTAATTTTTAGGTTTTTCCCTTGTGTAGATGTGTGTGTGTGTGTTCTAGAGAGAGAGTGTAGGTAGTTTATGTAGGAGAGAGAGAGGGGGGTCTCCTAGGGATTAGGGCTGGCTGGGGTAGTTTTTGTAGGGGTGAGGGAGGCTTCATCATGATGAGGGGAGGGCTAGTGTTGAAGGGGTTTGAAATGGAGGGTGGTGATGGAGTTGGAGAAAATTGTACCAAGTACAATCAAATAAGTAGGAAAATAATGTTGACCGGTCAATAGAGAGGGTTTGTGTTCTTTATGTGGTTGGACCATTGAGAGGGGGGCACCTTATTGCTTATTTGCATAAAAGTCCCTGAATAATTAGAAAATTACACAATAATTAGAAATTGGGATTGGATGTGGCAAAATACCATATTTGGTGTTAGGTATTGGACCAATATGGTGTGTGGTATTTAGTATGATCCTTGAGGGTGTGGGTGTGGGTTTGGGTTGGAGTTGGGTCTAGTTTGGGTGAGATTGGGTCATTACATTAATTTAGTTAAAATTAATGCGCTAGGTGTTCTTTAATTAATGGAAAATACATTGGGTCAAAATTGGGTGGACACAAGCGTCATGGACGTAGTAGACTTAGAGTAGAGTAATATCATAATTTGGGCTGGACAAAACGGGTTGATGTTGTGTCCCAATTTTGATTGGGACAGACAAAGAATACAAAGATGAAATTAATTAAATTTACGTACGGACGTTTGTAACAATTTTTGTGCGACTAAAATGAAGCACAAGAAAGAGTATTTGTGAGTTACACAAGGGTCAGAATAGTAGGCTGGTATGTCTAGGCAAAGTGTATAGAATTTGTTTGAGGGTAATAGCTAGTGTAGTATCCTAAATATCAGAGCAACGGTAATGTGCACTAAGCGATTATAATATCGTATAAAATTCTAAAATGCTGTAATCTAACTCTAATAATCTCCAAATTAAATCTAGTCTCTTTATCTATACTAAGTAAACCTAGATTTGGTCGAGGGGGTTTACAATCTATCCAACTTATAAGAATTTTGTCCTCAAAATTAAAATAACACATAATAAGCTATAAATTATCAAGTAATGCTACGGACATACCTAGGACTGGTGGAGCTGGCGTTTGTACTATCTGTTGGGCTCTATCGCTATACTGGGAACACTCCTGAGCTTGATGTTGGGTTGATCCGTACCTCAAACACAGTCATAATCTTCTTCTGCAATCTTTCTGAATATGTCCCTTCTTTCTACAGAAGTGACACGTCGGTAGCTCTCTCTGCTAATATGGCACAATCTTCTGTTGCGTCTGTACTTCTGGATGACGGATCAGTCCTCCTGCTTTTGGCTAAGCTCTGGCTGGTGCGGTCGTATTGGAACATCTCGATCCTCTGCTAATAGCCTCCTGGATCCTCGCCTCTGAAAGAACCTCTTCATAAGAGATCCTCGCCTGTGTGGTGGTATACCTCTGCAGCTCGAAGGTAAGACCTTGATGGAATCTTCTGGCCTTCTCCAGGTCGTTGGATATCAGGGTAGCACCAAATTGGCTAAGTTGACTAAACTACGCGTCGTATGCGTCTACAAACAGATTCCCTTGCTCCAGGTGCAGAAACTGGGAGTAGAGGGCATTCCTGACCGTAGCCGGGAAATACTTCACATTGAAGTACTCTAAAAATTGGTCCCACGTCTGCGTCTTGCCTACGCTGCGCTCTATGGAGTCCCACCAGTGATGGGCGTTGTCACGCCCCAGTCCCAAAATACGTAGGACTAGGACACGTAACCATGCCAGCCGCCCGTATATATGGCAACTCCAATATATGGAAACCATATATACGTGCGTACGCTGTAATATGAACAATAAATTCACAAGTAGTAAAACTAATCACAAGTCACAGGGGAATATCTAAATCTCATCCACAGAAATCAAATATACATGAATAACCAATAACCAGGTGACTAGATCTCAATACAGAGTATCTAAAGAATAACAGTCGGATGGAAACAAATCCACTGCCGAAATAGAATATAAAATGAACCAGATACACACCATATAAGAACAACATCTGACAATCACGAGGCTCAAAGATCTCCTCGAAATATAAGTAGCCTATCCGAATCTGCGCTCCCACGAATACTCAGGAACATCTATACCTGAAAAGGGACCAGGTCCTCAGAGGAACATAACAAGATACATAGAAGCATGTCATAATGTAAATACTGAATAAATAAATGGGGTGTGCTAACCATCTAAGTGAATGCAATTTAAAGACCTTATAGTACGCATGGGGATGTGTAGGCCTGACATATGCTGACGTAATTCACCAATCGTCGGGACTGGCTAGTATATATATCATATGCCCCCGGACTCACGGGTAGCAGGAATACCCCATCCTCCTCGGAGCATGGTAACGGGAACAAGAAAAATGATACCCCATCTCCGAGGAGCATGGTAACAGGAATAGACTATAATACCCCATCTCCGAAGAGCATGGTAACGGGAATATATATAAGGAGGGGGTGTCCCATACGCCTACTAGATGTCTTCCCCGCCCAATGTAGATATACAAGTCGTAAAAACGACGTGGACATCTCGTATAATGATGCAAGTCTCCATAGAAATAAACAACTAAGCTAAATACCGTTACACGTATTGCTCATACCGATGGCCAGTCAAGTATGAGGCACGCGTCCCTACATGAACTCACTCTATGATGTGTAATGATACGTGTCAAGGCCTGGGAAGTCATACCAATAACTCCACAACTTTAGGTGGGTCTACTAGACACTAGGTCAGATCGAAATCCTAACGTCAACGCCTTCGTTGACTGCACCCGAGTGTTCTCGGACGCGCACATTTATATAATAAATAAACATGTAACTATCAATAACTAAAATTAAACAGTACAACAAGGCAAGGTATACTTGCCTGGCAAGAGAGCTACAAAATATAACGTCTAGATGTCAAAAGCCAAAAGCCAGAACTATGGCCTCAGAATGAACGTCTCCGGATACTGAAATAAACATCACTAACAGTCTCAGAAAATATCAAATATCTAGAAACGTCTGTCCTTAAGTCACAGGGGCAAAAATGACAGTTTCTGGTCAAAGCGGGGTCCACATGTGGGTCGCTTTGCACCAAAAAATGTGTCAAGGCCAATGGTCTCCAAATTCGCCAAACTTAGTGTCAATAAGTCCAGAACGATGATACGAACCCAACGGAACTTCCAGAATTGGATTTCGATGAGCCGATCTCAAAATTGCCCGTCAAGTAGAGCATGTGGGGCCCACGATACGGGATTTTGTCAACGTTCTCAGAATCGAACCAAACTTGGATCACAGGACCAGCGTATTGCTACAAGTCCGATGGCGCAAGTTTGGTTTTGATTCGACATGTGTACACAAAGTTACAGCGTGTTCCAGAATAGGCGGATACGAGACGTTATCGGCGGATACGCGTTGATTCCGGTGTGCACGCACATCCAAATCAACTTCTGCGAAATCTCGCACGTCCGTATCAACGACGCGCACGTTTCGGTAAAGACCGTGTGCGACCAAGTTGTCCCGTTTGGCGGGGCGTACTCAGTTCCGGGGTGAATCGGAGTATGGTTTTTCCTGTATTTGGATCGTGGTTCGCGATCGCCACAGGACGCGATGCACCGAGCGGGTTGCACGGGCATCGAGAGGGTTACGTAGCCTACGTGTCACGACTGACGAAATTAAAAATGGAACTTCGAGGAGATAGAACGGGTTACCTGAACAGGGCTCTGTAGAATGAATTTTCCGTGTCCGTGAAGAGATGAGACACGACGCTAATCGTGTCCGGGCTGTGTCCGGCTGCTGTGTCCGGTCTGAGTCTAGTGGAGACTCGTCGGGGCTTCGTCGGAGGCGCTCAGGCGGAGCTCGGGGAGGCTGTGCACAGGGGTCGGGGGCTGGGTCATCGTGGAGGTCGGGCGGGGAGGAGAAGAGGGAAGGAGATGCTGGTGATGATGATGGTGGTGGTGGCGAGTGGCGGAGGAAGTCGACGGGGGGGGGGAAGGAGAGGAAGGAAGGGCTGAGTGGAGGAGGAGGAGGTCGGAAAGGGGCGGGCGGAGGTCGGGGGTCAGCTCCGGCCATGGGGAGGCAGTGGTGAGATGGTGGAGGTGGTGGAGGGGAAAGGGAGCTCGGGGAGAAGGAGGTTGAGGAGAGAGCAGGTCGAGGTCGGCGCGGGGGAGGGGGAGGCTCGCCGCGGGAGGGTGGGGGGGAGCCTCGCCGCAGGGGGGGAGCTACTCCGACGGGGGGGGGGGGGGGGTCGGCTGCGGGCTGGTTTAGGGTTAGGGTTAGGGTTTTTAATTTATTTTCTTTTAATTTCTTTTTATAGAAATTAAATTAGGGATAAATTAGTAATTTCCTAATTAGGATATTTTCTTTATGCAAATACATCAAATCTGGACCCCTTCTGGAATGAACGGTGCATGTTCACCCGCCAATGAGGGGGTGACATCTCGCACTGTAATTTGCAGAAAAGTCCCTGTAATTTCATAAATTGTGCAAAGGTCCTATTTTGGGAAATTGCGCAATTACAAAATTGTCTGGGAAAAACACCCGATTCCTGAAAATGCCAAAATGCACAGAAATGAGAGAAATTGTTGTGTGAGGGTCCTGAGGGGTGGGGGTGAGTCTGGGAAGGGACTGGGCCTAATTTTGGGGTGATACGGGCCATCGTATTTAATTAATTAATAAATACTGCGCACGGTGTTCTCTAATTATTTAGAGGCAGGTAGGGACATAATTTTAATGCGGTGTCAATACACTAAATGTAGTATACTCAGTGTAGAATAATAACGTATTTTCGTCTGGGCAAAACAGGTGCATGTTGGGCCTCAAATCTCTATTGGAACAAGGATGGGTACAGATCTGGGAATTAAAATAGGAATTAAATACGGACGCTTGCAACGATATTTGTGCGTCCAAATCGAGGCACAAAACAGAGTATCTGGGAGTTGCACAAAGTGCAAGATAGTAGACTGGCATGTCTAGGAGAGGTATGTAAACTTTGTTCGGGGATAACAGTCAAGGTAAAGCTCCAAATAATTTGGTGATGGACAGGTGCACAAGTCAATAGGATAATAAATTAAAATATTGAAATAAATCCTAAATTGATAAAAAAAATAATCCTAAAATGCTGGAATCTGGTCGAGGGAGTTTACAGGCGTTGCCTTTCAGTTGGGCCCTCACTGCGGTCATCCAAAGGTCTGGATGTAGCTGAGAAGCCTCTAGTAGCATCTCCGTGTTGGCAACCCAATCAGAGATCTCTTCTGCGGTCTCGCTGCCCAAAAAAGTATCCGGACCCATCTGGCGGAACCATCGTACAATACCAACTGTCTGAGTTGGTGGAGGTACTGGTTCGGGTGTTGGGGCAGGTGTCCTCTCCAGAACTGCCATCAAGCTCTGTCTCAACGTCTCGATCTGATGCCATTGGGCTTGCATCATAGTTTGAAAGAATTGGAAAATCTGATACTGTTCCTCTGGACGTGGCATCTGTGGTGGAAAGGACGGAGATAATAGAAATGGGGCCTCTGGCTGCGTCGTAGGTGTCTCCTCTGATGTCGGTCTCTCAGACTGAGGCATCGGCGTAGCCCTGGACGTCTGGCCCTCGAAGTGCTGTGGGACAGTCTGAGAAGTCTGGCCCTCCGGCTGTTGCATTTGATCGTCAGGAGAAGTATGGTGCCAATGTATCATCGGGGCCTAGGGAATCACCGGTGCATATGGTGGAGGCTGCTCTCCGGGTGGTCCAGGGGGTGTATCCTCCCTTGGTGCGGTGGTGGATAGCACAATGGCGCCGTAAGTCTCGCGTTCGCTGCGCAAGTTCATCTTGTTGCAAGAAATATAACTTCATTAAAAGAGTACAAAAATAACAAGCATGATGCAGATATTCAATTAATCAAATGCGAAGGAGGTTCAAAGGCAAAAATCAAGGTGGATGAGATCCATTAATTTATATCCTATTGCAGGCTCGCTGGACATGTTACCATACCACAAGCGATAAACATGACCTGCATAGGCCACCACTAAAACCATATCATACCCCAGTCCCAAAATACACGGGACCAGGCCACGTGGCATTGGCCAGCTGACACGACTCTGAAGGATATCCCAATTTAATGGATCCTATCGAAGCGTACTACGTTGTCCTAAAATACCAACAAGTCTAATATGCTAATATACAGCAGGTAATGTCTAATCTCATCCACAAAATATAATATCATGATGACTGAAACAAATACTGGTAAATAAAATATAAGAGTCTGAATATCCATAATACATCTAAAATAGTCTGAATGGGGACAAACCCACTGAAATACAGCAATGGAATAAAAGTGCAGAAAGGAGTAAGATAACTAGACTAGAGCATCAACTAGCTAGATAAGAATGCTCTAGTCTGAACGGCTGCATACTCAAATCACAGAAACTCCTCTGAAAATGCCTCAAAGTCCTCAATCAGGAATCCTGTCTCTACTCCTGCTCCGTAGATGGTCGGGTATAAGTGTTCGTCCGGATCTGGAAGGAACCAGGTCCTCATAGGGACGTAACAAGATACAAAAATATATGCCAATAAGTATATACTGTGTAAACTTGGGGTGTTCTAACCAGCTAAGTGAAATGCACTTTGAAGATAACCCTGGTACGTATGGGTAGGTGAAAGGTATAAAGCATAGCATCGAGCCAGAGGCTAAATACCTGGCATTAGCTGCAAACTGGATACCAGGAGTATATGCTGACTACATCACCGATCATGATAGCGCGCAGCTAGTAACCTCTGTCGGATGTATCGACAAGCATATATGCCCATAAGCGGGTACTTGAGCCCATAACCGGGTAACACATGGCCCATAACCAAGTAACACTGAGGCTCACGGCCCTACAGTTTACTCTGAAACTACGGCAGCCAAATGTCTGTCCCATACGCCTACTAATTGTCTTCCCCGTCCAATGTTAATGTACAAGTCGCGAGCACGACGTGGACATCACATACTATGATGCAAGTCGCTACAGAAATAAACAACTACGCTAAATGCCGTCACACATGCTGCTCATACTGATGGCCAGTCAGTCATGAAGCACGCATCCCTACATAATCTCACTCTGTGACGTGTAATGATACGTGTCAAGGCCTGGAAAGTCATATTAATAACTTCTCAACTTTAGGTGGGTCTACTAGACACTAGGTCAAACACAAGTCCTAACGTCAACGCCTTCGTTGACTGCACCCGAGTCTTCTCGCACGCGCACAGTTAATATTAAAACAATAAAATATGCAACTAGATAACATCTGAATTTAAACAGTAACAACAAGGCAAGGTATACTTGCCTGGAACTCTGGTGTGTGCAAGCAATGCTCCGGAATCCACAGTCAAGGTAGCACCATCTCGGATGCCTACGAATAGATAACAATAATTTGTAAATCACTACTATGCTTAATTACCTATGCTAATATAGTACATGTATACATACATAACATATATACATATATATACATTAAATAAATTAATAACATATATACATACATATACAATTATGCATATAGACATATTTACATATCTAAATTATACATAATATATATATATATATGGTAATAATCATTTAATACATAAATATATTAAATGTAAATATATAATTACATATATATAGTACATTGAATATGTACATAATACCTATACATATATATAACACATATATACGCATATACATACACACTAAACATATATACATAAATATAATACATATATACATAATTATCACGTATTCACATATATACATATATATATTAAATAAATTAATACATATTTACATATATACATTACACACACACACACACACACACACACACACACACACACACACACATATATATATATATATATATATATAATATACATAATACATATATACATAATATAATACATATCATATATACATATAAATACTATTTCATATATATACATAATTTATATAATACGTATATACATTTAAATAACATATATATACAAATATTCATATACACAAATATACATTATATATATATATATATATATATATATATATATATATATATATATATATATACAATACGTATTTATACATAAACCTTGTTTAATAAATATACATATATATATTAAATATATATTCTATTATATTTATACATAAATATGTATATATACATAAATACATATATATACCTTAATATACAATTACTTATATATTAATATATATATATATACATATACATGTACATATACATATACATATACATATACATATACATATACATATATATATATACATAAATACAGATATATATATATATATATATATATATATATATATATATATATATATATATATATATATATATATATATATATATATTATATAATACATATATACACATGAAATAATACATATATATATATATATATATATATAGGGGGGTATACGTACTGTGTCGTGTCTGGGGGGTGTCCGCCGTGTGGTCGTCGTCGACGAGGGGGCGGCGGAGCTCCAGCAGGGGAGGAGGAAACTCGACAGCAGCAACAGCTACAGCAGTCGCAGCGTGCATGAGCTGCAGCAGCTCCGGCGACGGGTTGCTGGAGGTGGGGGACGGCCGGGGTGAGGGGGTCAGGGTGGCGGTGGTCTAGGGTGGCGGTGGTCGGCTATGGGTGGTGCGGGTGGTGGTGATGGTAGAGTGGGTGATGGTGATGCCGGAGTTGGCGATGGTGATGTTGTTGATGGGGGTGGCTGCTGGCGGTGCCCGAGGCGAAGGCGGCGATCATGGTGGTAATGGCGGTGGTTCAGGTGGTAGTGGTGGTGATGGGGACGATGCTGGTGGCGATGGTGATGGACTGAGGGAGGTGGCCGGGGAGGAGAAGGAGTCGGGGACGGAGGTGGCATATGGTGATATTGGTGATGGGGGTGAGGGTGGTTGCTGGCGGCGGAGCAGCGGCGGGTGGTGGCTGCAGGGTGTGATGGTGAGGAGGGAGGTCGGAGGGGGAGTGGTTTTCGGGGTGGCCGGAGGAGGATGCGGTGGTGGTGAGCCGAGGGGACGGGTCGGGTGGAGAGGGGGGAGTGGTGAGGTCGGAGAAGACGGAGAGGGGGTAGGTTTGCTGTGGCGGCCTGTCGAGGTGGAGGCGGTTGCTGGGGGTGGCGGTGGTTGGTGTCGAGGAGGAGGAAGGTCGGAGGGGGAGTGGTTTCTGGGGTGGTCGTTGCCGGAGATGGCGGAGGCGGCGTCCTGAGGGAGGAGTCGGGTGAGGCTGAGTGGTGAGGGTGGTGTTGGTTTTTGGTAATTTTTAGGTTTTTTCCTTGTGTAGATGTGTGTGTGTGTGTGTATTCTAGAAAGAGAGTGTAGGTAGTTTATGTAGGAGAGAGAGAGAGGGGGTTGTCACGCCCCGGTCCCGCAGGGCCGTTCGTCCTCGCTTTGGTCCCTACGAAACCGATCGTCCTCGCACGGGCGTGATGCCGTGCAAGCCTAAAGTGCGCTTGCACAAGGCCAAAGCTTTGATACAAGGGCAAGTAAGCTATTCAATACTGAAGCAGCGGCACACATATTGCAGAAAAGTGAAGATTATAATGGCATATGAAAATAAGCTCTTTTATTGATATCGAAATTGTTACAAGCGGCGCATGGCCGAGGTTACAGATCGCTCAAGCACTCTTCTCTCGATTACAATGATACCGTTCCATACATTATGTCCCTTTATACAAAAGCAACTCAAAGCAGGCACAACTCGATGCGGCTCCAGGCATCGACTCCAGATTTTCGGTTCCTTGGGATGAGGCACGGCTATCGCTTCCTCGCACGAACGGCACCTGAGAACAAGCAAACTGTTGGTGGGTCAGCACTTTATGCAAGTACTGGTGAGATAAAACAACTGAACAGAAGCTACACCCCCTGAGACCCACACTAAGTAGACTTGTGGCAAAACATTGCATTTCTAGTGATCTTGCTAGTTTTACCTAAGTTCGTTTCATGCAGTTCTAGCAGAGTCATATTATATCTTTTTTTGAAACATAACTTTGAAACAGTTTTGCATATTCAAACTATAAGCATACGATTCGGGACAGTGCTCTATCGTGCAGTGAGCAGCATGTATTGTGCATCAAATCTAACTCTTTTGGGGAGCTTATTTAGCAGATTGAGCATATCGAATCAAGGCAAGCATATCAAGTAGACTATTATGCACTCAAGCACTTAAGGCAACACATCTATATAATTTCGGTCCCCGAGAAACTCAGGATTGGCAGCGGTAATCCAGCCATCCAATGACTCACATACTGGTACTATTAGCAGCTGTGACTGAGGTTCAGCTCTGCACTAATAGCCATTGTCCAACCGATGCAATGCAATGAAGCTCTATCAGATAAATTACGATGCATAACGAATGATCAAGCAGGCTATAGATAAACTCATAATATTTCTTACCCACGGCCGAACGGTTATCCCTGCAGCAGACACACAAGTTAGCCACAATTTGCATAATATAATGTATACAGTTCTCTAGTTTCCCCTGTTCGTCTCTGCATCAAACAGTTAGGTATGCAAGAAGGCTAGCCTAGCATGCGCCCTAACTATATGATGGTCCCCTCATCGGGATTAGCAGTTGGGACGTACAAGCCCATCTCACTAATAGACTTGTCTTTGGTCTACCCAAGAACGTACAAGCCTTGGGTATCTAGATCTCTTCCCGGGCCGAACGATCCCCAGTGCCCCAGGAACCGCTCGAGAGATAATCCTTGTGCACAAGTTGTCCTGACCAAATGCATGAATGCAGCCCTATCAGAAAAATATGCTATCATGCAACTGATGAACAATGCACAACAAGTCTATCTCTTTTCTCATTTCTCAAGCTCAAGTCCAGATAGCCGAAGCTCATTGTCTTAATGCACGTTGCCTAATAGCCATATCTTCCCCACTAAGGTGTTTTAAGCCTCAGGGTGGGCTATTAGTCTAGATTCACAAGTTCACGCTATTCTCCAAGTTCTATCTTTTCACAAGCCAACAATAAAACATATTCAAGCAAGCTAACTCTTAAACAAGTAACAAGCAAAAACAGTTCTTATAACTCTAGCATACAAATTCTATCTCTTGTGGACAAGCATTCTAGTATTCCAGTCTAGCATACGATATAAGTGCAAGCAATCCTCTTTACTCTTGTTATTAGCATGGCAAGGTTCTATCTTGTTTTAGACAAGCATTTCTAGTTCTCTTATTAGGCAAGCAAGCAGATTCATTTTAATGACAAGCTATGTGAGTTCTCTTATTAGCATACTGAGTCGGTTCTATCTTTCTTCTTATGAAAACATTCTTCTTAAGCAAACAAGCATTCAAAAACTCAGATTCATTATTAAGTCGTGCAAGAATCAGAGAATGCAGTTCTGCCCACTCACCTTGATTAATCGGTCGGGAACTCTCCGAGAAGACTTCCGTTCGAGCAAGCAAGTCGATCCCACTTGTACATAGTGCCGACGCGGAGCGGGGCACTACATACTTACCCACCAATAAAGAGTTTCGTCCTCGAAACTCAAGGAGAAACTCACGAAAACACCGAGCAGCGATAGTCCTCATCCCTCACCTTCCCAAATCAAAACTCAGCAAATCCAGAAATCACAATTCACATCTCAAGCAATGAAAACAAATCCAGAAAACTTTTTGCGCGCATCTTTGAGAATATTTATGGACTTATTGTATGGAACGTTTATTGCAACACAATCACAACTCAGATTCGGAGGCAACAGAATGGGCAAAGAATCGAGTCGCTCTGATACCATTATGTCACGCCCCGGTCCCGCAGGGCCGTTCGTCCTCGCTTTGGTCCCTACGGAACCGATCATCCTCGCACGGGCGTGATGCCGTGCAAGCCTAAAGTGCGCTTGCACAAGGCCAAAGCTTTGATACAAGGGCAAGTAAGCTATTCAATACTGAAGTAGCGGCACACATATTGCAGAAAAGTGAAGATTACAATGGCATATGAAAATAAGCTCTTTTATTGATATCGAAATTGTTACAAGCGGTGCATGGCCGAGGTTACAGATCGCTCAAGCACTCTTCTCTCGATTACAATGATACCGTTCCATACATTATGTCCCTTTATATAAAAGCAACTCAAAGCAGGCACAACTCGATGCGGCTCCAGGCATCGACTCCAGATTTCTGGTTCCTTGGGATGAGGCACGGCTATCGCTTCCTCGCACGAACGGCACCTGAGAACAAGCAAACTGTTGGTGGGTCAGCACTTTATGCAAGTACTGGTGAGATAAAACAACTGAACAGAAGCTACACCCCCTGAGACCCACACTAAGTAGACTTGTGGCAAAATATTGCATTTCTAGTGATCTTGCTAGTTTTACCTAAGTTCGTTTCATGCAGTTCTAGCAGAGTCATATTATATCTTTTTTTGAAACATAACTTTGAAACAGTTTTGCATATTCAAACTATAAGCATACGATTCGGGACAGTGCTCTATCGTGCAGTGAGCAGCATGTATTGTGCATCAAATCTAACTCTTTTGGGGAGCTTATTTAGCAGATTGAGCATATCGAATCAAGGCAAGCATATCAAGTAGACTATTATGCACTCAAGCACTTAAGGCAACACATCTATATGATTTCGGTCCCCGAGAAACTCAGGATTGGCAACGGTAATCCAGCCATCCAATGACTCACATACTGGTACTATTAGCAGCTGTGACTGAGGTTCAGCTCTGCACTAATAGCCATTGTCCAACCGATGCAATGCAATGAAGCTCTATCAGATAAATCACGATGCATAACGAATGATCAAGCAGGCTATAGATAAACTCATAATATTTCTTACCCACGGCCGAACGGTTATCCCTGCAGCAGACACACAAGTTAGCCACAATTTGCATAATATAATGTATACAGTTCTCTAGTTTCCCCTGTTCGTCTCTGCATCAAACAGTTAGGTATGCAAGAAGGCTAGCCTAGCATGCGCCCTAACTATATGATGGTCCCCTCATCGGGATTAGCAGTTGGGACGTACAAGCCCATCTCACTAATAGACTTGTCTTTGGTCTACCCAAGAACGTACAAGCCTTGGGTATCTAGATCTCTTCCCGGGCCGAACGATCCCCAGTGCCCCAGGAACCGCTCGAGAGATAATCCTTGTGCACAAGTTGTCCTGACCAAATGCATGAATGCAACCCTATCAGAAAAATATGCTATCATGCAACTGATGAACAATGCACAACAAGTCTATCTCTTTTCTCATTTCTCAAGCTCAAGTCCAGATAGCCGAAGCTCATTGTCTTAATGCACGTTGCCTAATAGCCATATCTTCCCCACTAAGGTGTTTTAAGCCTCAGGGTGGGCTATTAGTCTAGATTCACAAGTTCACGCTATTCTCCAAGTTCCATCTTTTCACAAGCCAACAATAAAACATATTCAAGCAAGCTAACTCTTAAACAAGTAACAAGCAAGAACAGTTCTTATAACTCTAGCATGCAAATTCTATCTCTTGTGGACAAGCATTCTAGTATTCCAGTCTAGCATACGATATAAGTGCAAGCAATCCTTTTTACTCTTGTTATTAGCATGGCAAGGTTCTATCTTGTTTTAGACAAGCATTTCTAGTTCTCTTATTAGGCAAGCAAGCAGATTCGTTTTAATGACAAGCTATGTGAGTTCTCTTATTAGCATACTGAGTCGGTTCTATCTTTCTTCTTATGAAAACATTCTTCTTAAGCAAACAAGCATTCAAAAACTCAGATTCATTATTAAGTCGTGCAAGAATCAGAGAATGCAGTTCTGCCCACTCACCTTGATTAATCGGTCGGGAACTCTCCGAGAAGACTTCCGTTCGAGCAAGCAAGTCGATCCCACTTGTACATAGTGCCGACGCGGAGCGGGGCACTACATACTTACCCACCAATAAAGAGTTTCGTCCTCGAAACTCAAGGAAAAACTCACAAAAACACCGAGCAGCGATAGTCCTCATCCCTCACCTTCCCAAATCAAAACTCAACAAATCCAGAAATCACAATTCACATCTCAAGCAATGAAAACAAATCCAAAAAACTTTTTGCGCGCATCTTTGAGAATATTTATGGACTTATTGTATGGAACGTTTATTGTAACACAATCACAACTCAGAGTCGGAGGCAACAGAATGGGCAAAGAATCGAGTCGCTCTGATACCATTATGTCACGCCCCGGTCCCGCAGGGCCGTTCGTCCTCGCTTTGGTCCCTACGGAACCGATCATCCTCGCACGGGCGTGATGCCGTGCAAGCCTAAAGTGCGCTTGCACAAGGCCAAAGCTTTGATACAAGGGCAAGTAAGCTATTCAATACTGAAGTAGCGGCACACATATTGCAGAAAAGTGAAGATTACAATGGCATATGAAAATAAGCTCTTTTATTGATATCGAAATTGTTACAAGCGGTGCATGGCCGAGGTTACAGATCGCTCAAGCACTCTTCTCTCGATTACAATGATACCGTTCCATACATTATGTCCCTTTATACAAAAGCAACTCAAAGCAGGCACAACTCGATGCGGCTCCAGGCATCGACTCCAGATTTCTGGTTCCTTGGGATGAGGCACGGCTATCGCTTCCTCGCACGAACGGCACCTGAGAACAAGCAAACTGTTGGTGGGTCAGCACTTTATGCAAGTACTGGTGAGATAAAACAACTGAACAGAAGCTACACCCCCTGAGACCCACACTAAGTAGACTTGTGGCAAAATATTGCATTTCTAGTGATCTTGCTAGTTTTACCTAAGTTCGTTTCATGCAGTTCTAGCAGAGTCATATTATATCTTTTTTTGAAACATAACTTTGAAACAGTTTTGCATATTCAAACTATAAGCATACGATTCGGGACAGTGCTCTATCGTGCAGTGAGCAGCATGTATTGTGCATCAAATCTAACTCTTTTGGGGAGCTTATTTAGCAGATTGAGCATATCGAATCAAGGCAAGCATATCAAGTAGACTATTATGCACTCAAGCACTTAAGGCAACACATCTATATGATTTTGGTCCCCGAGAAATTCAGGATTGGCAGCGGTAATCCAGCCATCCAATGACTCACATACTGGTACTATTAGCTGCTGTGACTGAGGTTCAGCTCTGCACTAATAGCCATTGTCCAACCGATGCAATGCAATGAAGCTCTATCAGATAAATCACGATGCATAACGAATGATCAAGCAGGCTATAGATAAACTCATAATATTTCTTACCCACGGCCGAACGGTTATCCCTGCAGCAGACACACAAGTTAGCCACAATTTGCATAATATAATGTATACAGTTCTCTAGTTTCCCCTGTTCGTCTCTGCATCAAACAGTTAGGTATGCAAGAAGGCTAGCCTAGCATGCGCCCTAACTATATGATGGTCCCCTCATCGGGATTAGCAGTTGGGACGTACAAGCCCATCTCACTAATAGACTTGTCTTTGGTCTACCCAAGAACGTACAAGCCTTGGGTATCTAGATCTCTTCTCGGGCCGAACGATCTCCAGTGCCCCAGGAACCGCTCGAGAGATAATCCTTGTGCACAAGTTGTCCTGACCAAATGCATGAATGCAGCCCTATCAGAAAAATATGCTATCATGCAACTGATGAACAATGCACAACAAGTCTATCTCTTTTCTCATTTCTCAAGCTCAAGTCCAGATAGCCGAAGCTCATTGTCTTAATGCACGTTGCCTAATAGCCATATCTTCCCCACTAAGGTATTTTAAGCCTCAGGGTGGGCTATTAGTCTAGATTCACAAGTTCACGCTATTCTCCAAGTTCCATCTTTTCACAAGCCAACAATAAAACATATTCAAGCAAGCTAACTCTTAAACAAGTAACAAGCAAGAACAGTTCTTATAACTCTAGCATGCAAATTCTATCTCTTGTGGACAAGCATTCTAGTATTCCAGTCTAGCATACGATATAAGTGCAAGCAATCCTCTTTACTCTTGTTATTAGCATGGCAAGGTTCTATCTTGTTTTAGACAAGCATTTCTAGTTCTCTTATTAGGCAAGCAAGCAGATTCGTTTTAATGACAAGCTATGTGAGTTCTCTTATTAGCATACTGAGTCGGTTCTATCTTTCTTCTTATAAAAATATTCTTCTTAAGCAAATAAGCATTCAAAAACTCAGATTCATTATTAAGTCGTGCAAGAATCAGAGAATGCAGTTCTGCCCACTCACCTTGATTAATCGGTCGGGAACTCTCCGAGAAGACTTCCGTTCGAGCAAGCAAGTCGATCCCACTTGTACATAGTGCCGACGCGGAGCGGGGCACTACAGGGGTCTCCTAGGGATTAGGACCGGATGGGGTAGTTTTTCTAGGGGTGAGGGAGGCTTCATCATGATGAGGGGAGGGCTAGTGTTGAAGGGGTTTGAAATGGAGGGTGGTGATGGAGTTGGGGAAAATTGTACCAAGTACAATCAAATGAGTGGGAAAATGATGTTGACCGGTCAATGAAGGGGGTTTGTGTTCTTCATGTTGTTGGACCAATGAGAGAAGGCACCTCATTGCTTATTTGCATAAAAGTCACTGAATAATTGGAAAATTATGCAATAATTGGAAATTAGGATTGAATGTGGCAAAATACCATGTTTGGTGTTAGGTATTGGACCAATATGGTGTATGGTATTTAGTATGAGCCTTGAAGGTATGGGTATGGGTTTGGGTTGGAGTTGGGTCTAGTTTGGGTGAGGTTGAGTCATTACATTAATTTAATTAAAATTAATGCGCTATGTGTTCTTTAATTAATTAAAAATATATTGGGTCAAAATTGGGTGGACACAAGCGTCATGGACGTAGTAGACTTAGAGTAGAATAATATCATAATTTGGGCTGGACAAAACAGGTTGATGTTGTGTCCCAATTTTGATTGGGATGGACAAAGAATACAAAGATGGAATTAATTGAATTTACGTACGAACGTTTGTAACGATTTTTGTGCGACTAAAATGAAGCACAAAAAAGAGTATTTATGAGTTACACAAGGGTCAGAATAGTAGGCTGATATGTCTAGGCAAAGTGTATAGAATTTGTTTGAGGGTAATAGCTAGTGTAGTGTCCTAAATATCAGAGCAACGGTAAGGTGCACTAAGCGATTATAATATCGTACAAAATTCTAAAATGCTGTAATCTAACTCTAATAATCTCCAAATTAAATCTAGTCTCTTTATCTAGACTAAATAAACCTAGATTTGGTCGAGGGGGTTTATAATGACCGCACATCTCCGACGGAGCATACGGGTTACACAAGAAAAGTGTAAAGGAGCCCAAACGTCTTACTTGTTATTCTCCCCACCCCATGCTCTAAGCATGTCATATCCATGACACGATAATACCTCTAAATAACTGCCAGGTCTTCTATCATGCAATTTCTATCAGCAGTTATCCCTATCCGTCGTACGTCCTATACGTACCAGTAGCCAGCCGAGTACGCAAGTCCGTGTCCTACATGAGACTCACACTCGTGTAATTACAGTGTCAGGGCCAATGAAACATAAGAATGCCTCATGATAATAGGATGGTCTCATAAACTAGGTCAACATGCATATATATAAATAAAAATAGAATACGACGCCACCGTCGTTGCACCCAAGTTATCCTTAGACGCGCAGTTTATATAGCAGTTAAAATATATAAACTAAATGACAGAAATAAAATACATTCATCATATGGAATGTAAATCACAGTACAATGGCAAGGTATACTTGTCTGACAAGAAATCTGTATAGTATAAGCGTCCAGACGTCAAGTACACAGGATCAGAAGCTAAGACCTCTGAATAAACGTCTTCGGATACTAAAATAAATATCATCAACGTTCCCGGAATCAGCGAGATAGTTAAAAAACACTACCATTTCGTCCAATTTGGACACAGGGGCAAAACGATAATTTTGGATCAAAGCGGGGTCCACATACGGCCCACTTTGCACCAAAATGCGTGCCAGGAGTAAAGGTCTCTAAAAGGGACAAATAATAAGTCAAACAAATTTCAAACGTCAATACGAACTCAATGTCATACCCCAGTCCCAAAATATCGAGGGACTAGACACGTGACAATGGCCAGCAGCACACACCGATGGGCAAACCCAATTTAATGGACCCATCAGGATATACTTAAGCTGTAAAACAACAATAAGGGTCTAATATACTAATCTCATCCACAGAAAATAAATACAGCAATATGAAATATAAATCAACATCAAGTCTCAATAAAATATATCTCGAAGAATAACCCGATAATATGTCTGATACATCAATTCATTAGACAGGAAATAAGAGTCTAACAATAGAAATAACTGAGTATAATAACCAGATACTCAGAAGAAATCCTCGGCGATCACCTCGTCCTCGAGTTCTGGTACTGCTCCAATGACTGCTCATGTTCCTGCTTCTGCTCCTGCTAATGCTCCTGTCCCGTATACCTCGGGATAGATCTCCTCTGCTATTCCTGGAGACATAATCCGGATCCAGGTCCTCAGGGGACATAGGAAGATACAAGAATAACTCAAGCTATAATAAATGTAGTGCAATAATAAATGAAACAATAGGGTAAACTATATAACCAGCTAAGTGATATGCAAGATGAGAGCATCACTAGAACTCAGGCTGAGACAACTATAAGCTCGGTGCCGGGGAGCCGGTAGCAGTGATATCACTAGTCGAGTGCCTAGATCTGATGTAGAGTCTAAGGCCTCACCATAATAAATATATATATAAATCAGCCTGTAGCCTGTGTGTCTCTCCCCACCCAATATAATCACACGTCTCATGTCCATGACACGCAAGATCATATCTAATGTAGCAAGTCATAATGATATCTAAGCATGTATAAAGTATATATCACGAAACCTGTAACCTTTACAGAATCACCATAAATATCTCAGAAAGATTATGTCTCATGAATAGTGTCAGGTGTCTTGAGGTATGACGTACTTGATAAGGCAAGCATGAGAATGTATAGGGTCTCGATATCCATGTCTAGGTGACGTTACACAACTCCGCGTACAACGTTGACACCCGAATATTATTCGTACGCTAAGTAATGTCACACGATCCTAGGTTGAACAGAGATATTACAGTAATAAATCAAGAGAATAGTATAAACAAATGCTGCAAGTATGGCAAGGTACACTTGTCTGGGGTTCTGGCTCCAACTGCTGCTCTGGTATCAGCGGGATCTGCAGGTACTCCTCTGAATGATGTAATAAATATTACCATCAAGTTCAGAAGATATCAAATAGCTAAAATTGCCTGTCCATAAGTCCAATTTGGACACAGGGCAAAAGTGACAGTTTCTGGTCAAAGCGGGGTCCACATGTGGCCCGTTTCGTACCGAAAAATGTGTTAGAGACAATGTTCTCCAAATTCGTCAAACTTAGTGTCAACAAGTCCAGAAGGATGATACGAACCCAACGGAATATCTATAACTGGATTCCGATGAGCCGATCACAAAATCGCCTGTCAAGTGGAGCCGTGGGGCCCACGATACGCGACTTTGTCAATGTTCTCAGAATCGAACCAAACTTGGGTCACAGGACCAGCGTATTACTAAGATTCCGATGGCGTAAGTTTTATTTCGATATGACGTACGTACACGAAGTTACAACAAGTTCCAGAACAGGGCCGATACAGGATGTTGTCGACAGATACGCGTTGATTTCGGTGTGCACGCACATCCAAATCAACTTTCGTAAAATCTTACACGTCCGTATTAACGGTGCGCACCTTTTGGTGAAGTCCGCACATGACCAAGTCGTCCCATTTAACGGAGAGCATCCAGTTCCAAGAAAAATAGGGTATCTATTTTCTTAATTTTGTGTCACAGTTTGTGATCGCCACGGGACGCGATACCTCGAGCAAGTTGTACGAGTATCGAGAGGGTCACGCAGTCTATGCGTCATAACAGACGGAACAGAAAATGGGACAGCGAGGAGAGAGAAATAGTCACCTGAACAGGGCTTCGAAGATGACTGAAATCACGTTCTCGCGGGGTGGCGCGATACGGCATGACCTACTGCTAGGGTTTCTACGGCGGCTAGGGCACGGCGGGGTAGCTGCGGCGGCGCTGGAGTCGTCGGCGGGTAAGGTGGAGGCGGCATTGTGGTTATGGCTGAGGAGGCTCCGGGGTTCAGTAGGGTTAGTCGAGGAACAGCTGGTGGGGCTCAGGTCGAGCGGAGGGGAGTTGGGTTCCGGAGGGCGGAGGGCGGAGGACGATGTGGTGGTGAGTGGTGGTGGCAGAGGAGAAAGGCGGTGGGGCGATCAGGGAGAGTGGTGGTGGTCAGTGGCGGATGGGAGCGGTCGGGCTAGGTCGAGGGTGCAGCGGAGGTGGGTGATGGCGGTGGAGGAGAAGGGTTGCGGGAGGGGTTTTATAGGGTGGAGCGCCGGGGCGGTTACGGGGAGCGGAGAGGTCGCGGGCAGCGGAGAAGCCGGCCTGTCATGCCCCAGTCCCAAAATACCGAGGGACTAGACACGTGGCAAACACTAATGGACAAATCCAATTTAATGGATCCATCAGGGCGTACTTAAGCTGTAAAATAAGGTCTACGACAACAAGTCACAACTAATCTCATCCATACAAGATAAAATATGATCCACAGAAATAAGAAATGTAAATCATCAACCAATCTCAATAAAGTACTTTGGGGAACAACCCGATAAAAAATCTGATACACTGGTTCAACAGACCAAAATATAAATGACTGAATAAAGTAAATACTGAGCATGAAACATAGATGCTCAGGAAAAGTCTTCAGCTAACACCTCGTCCTCGGGTGTCGGTACAGCTCCTGTATCAGCTCCTGCTGCGGTCCCGTATACCTCGGGATAGATCTCATCTCCAAATCTTGGGGACATAATCCGGATCCAGGTCCTCAGGGGATATAGCAAGGTACAAGATAATACAAGCCAAAATAAATGCAGTGCAGCAAATAACAAAATAAATAGGATAAGTATGTAACCATCTATGTGAAATACAAGTGAGAGCATCACTAGTACTCAGGCTGAGCCACTACAAGCTCTGTGTCGGGGAGCCGGTAGCAGTAATAACAAGTAATGTGCCTAGCTCTGCTGGAGAGTCTACGACCTCACAATAGTAGTAGATAGATATATAAAATAGTCTATAGCCTATGTGTCTCTCCCTATCCAATGTAACCACACGTCTCATGTCCATAACGTCTCATGTACATGTCACGCAAGATCATAGCTAATACAACCAGTCATATAGTATCTATGAATATAATGTCTATGTCAAATCCTGCATCTTATATAGAATCACCATGAATATCTCAGGAAGATTCTGTCTCATGAATAGTGTCAAGTATCTTGGGTTATGATATACTTGATAAGACAAGTACGAGAATGTAAAGGGTCACGAATGTCCATCTCTAGATGACAATACACAACACCGCGTACGATATTGACACCCGACTAATAATCGGACTCTAAGTAAGTCACACGGTACTAGGTTAAGCATGCACAACAATATAAAGGAATCAAGAAAATATGTAACAAGAACTGCAAGGTTGGCAAGGTACACTTGCCTGGGGTTTGAATACTAACAACTGTCCCTGTACAAGTGGATCCTGTAGGTACTCCTCCAAAAGCTGAAATAAATATCACCAAAAGTCTTAGAAAATATCAAATAGCTAGAAACGCCTGTCCTTAAGTCCAATTTGGACACATGGGCAAAAATGATAATTTTTGGTCAAAGCGGGGTCCACATGTGGGCCACTTTGCACCGAAAAATGTGTCAGGGTCAAAGGTCTCCAATTTCGGCAAACTTAGTATCAACAAGTCAGGAACGATGATATGAACCCAAAGAAACTTCCAGAATTGGATTCCGATGAGCCGATCACAAAATCGCCCGTCAAGTGGAGCCTGTAGGGCCCACAATACGCAATTTTGTCAGCGTTCTCAGAATTGAACCAAACTTGGGTCACAGGACTAGCGTATTGCTATGAGTCCGATGGCGTAAGTTTTGTTTTGATCCGACGTGTGTACACAAAGTTACAACATATTCTAGAATAGGCGGATACGGGGCGTTGTCGGTGGATACGCGTTGATTTCGGTGTGCACGCACATCCAAATCAACTTCTACAAAATCTTGCATGTCCGTATCAATGGTGCACACATTTCGGTGAAGACCGTAGGCGACCAAGTCATCCCGTTTGGTGGGGCGCACTCAGTTCCGAGGTGAATCAGGGCGTTGATTTTCCTTTTTGGATCGCGGTTTGCGATCACCACAGGACACGACGCACCGAGCGAGTTGTACGGGCATCGAGAGGCTTACACAGTCTACGCAACACAACTGACGGAACAGAAAATGGAATAACGAGGAAAGAGAACGGGTTACCTGAACAGGGCTCCGTGGAACGAGAATTCTTCATATCCCCGTGTCGACTCGACACAGTATCTGTGTCCTGGCCGTGTCCGGGCTGTTCTAGGGTTAGGGCTTCGATTGCTGGGTCTTCGCCGGAGGCTGCGCTGGCCGGGGCTGAGCGGAGGTGGCGCTCGTGGGCGGCAGCGGCGAGGTCAGGCGGCGACGGTGGCGGCTCTGGCGGCTGGTAGAGGCCGGACAGCGGCTTGGGGCTAGGGTTCGGCTGCTGTCGAAGTAGGGTCGGAGTCGGGCCGCTAGGTGAAGCTGTTGGAGGGCTGTGCCTAGGGCGAAGGGAGGTGACTCGGGCAGAGGCTGAGGCCGGTCTCATCGGGGACGACAGGGAGGCAGGGGAGTAGGAGAAGGAGGTCAGGCGGAGAGGCAGAGTAATGGTGGTGGCTATGGGTGGAGACGGGTGAAGCAAGAAGGAAGAAGGCGGCAGATATTAGGGTTCAGGCGAGGGGAGTGTCGCTGCGGGCGGCGGAGATTAGTCTGGAGGGTTTTGTGGCGGCGGCGGGCACGGACGTCGAGGGTTTTTATATGGCATGAAGTGATTCCGGGGGGGAATCCGATTAGGGTTCGGTTAGGGTTTCGGGTCCGGGTCAGGTTCGATTCGGATCCGACCCAACCCGTTAAGGCTGGGTTGGTCTGGTTCGGTTCAGTTTGAGTGGGTTTGGTTTGGTTTAATTCAAATTAAATCGGGTTTATTTGAGGGTTTAATTAGGGTTAATTACGACTTAGTTTTTAGGGCTTTAAACGTGTTTTCGGAGTCCAATAAATTCACCAAAAATTACCCTATGTCCGGTTTTCCATTTTACACCATAAAATATTATTTTTATAATATTTTAATATTAATTAATATCAATTAAAAATCATTTAGTCACAAAATATCTTAGTTTTAATTCCAGAAAATTACAGAAAAAATTGGGAAAAATATTTTAAAAAATTCTAAAAAAATTAGGGTATTTACAATCTACCCCCCTTAAGAGGATTGCGTCCTCGCAATCGAAGAATAAACTACTAAGGGAAATAACTATGGGAATTATAAGAATGCTTAGGGTATACCTGCATCCGCGAATAAGTGAGGATAACGCTGGCGCATAATATTCTCTCGTTCCCAGGTCGATTCGCCAGGAAAATGATGTTTCCAAGCTACACGGACTAGTCTAATTGTCTGTCCTCGCAATGTCTTCTCACTGTTGTCGAGGATGCCAACTGGTTGTTCTTCATATCTCAAGCTAGGGCCCACTGCGATCTCAGAATGATCGACTACATGACTTGGGTCGGTCACGTACCTTCTCAGCTGTGAGACATAGAATATATCATGCACTCCCTCTAAGGATGGAGGTAATACAAGACGATAAGCCACCTCACCAATGCGCTCCAGGATATCAAATGGCCCGATATACCTTGGGCTCAACTTTCCTCTGCTCCCAAATCTAATAGTACCTCGAGTGGGCAAAATCCTCAAGAATACGTGCTCTCCTTCTTTGAACTCTAGGGGACGCCTGTGTGTATCAGCCCAATGCTTCTGTCTGTCCTGAGCTGCACGAAGATGATTCTGAATTTGTTTTACCTTCTCCACTGTCTGCATTACCAATTCTGGACCTAGTATTTGACGCTCACCAACGTCACTCCAACATATCGGCGATCTGCACTTCCTACCGTACAATGCCTCGAATGGTGCCATCTGGATGCTGGCCTGATAACTGTTGTTGTAGGAGAACTCCACCAAGTGTAAATGATCTTCCCAAGATCCTCCAAAGTCTAGCATACACGATCATAATATATCCTCCAAGATCTGAATCGTGCACTCCGATTGACCATCTGTCTGTGGATGGTAAGCTATGCTGAATTTGAGTCTGGTGCCAAGACTCTCTTGCATGCTTCGCCAGAAATGAGATGTAAATCTTGAATCTCGATCCGATACAATACTAACCGGCACTCCATGTAATCTTACGATTTGTCGTATATACATGTCGGCTAGTACCTCTGTGGACTGTCCAACTCTAAATGGCAAGAAGTGTGCTGATTTAGTGAGTCGATCCACGATAACCCATATTGCATCCTTTCCACTGGGGCTTCTTGGAAATCCTGTGATAAAATCTATAGTGATATGTTCCCACTTCCATTCTGGTATAGGAAGCGGCTGTAACATACCTGCAGTCCTTTGGTGCTCTGCTTTTACTTGCCGACATACTAAATATTTTGCCACAATGCGATCTCCCTTTTTATTCCATGCCATAAATAATACTGCCTCAAGTCTCGGTACATCTTGGTTCCTCCTGGGTGAACAGAGTACATGGAGCTATGTGCTTCAGTCATTAACTCCTGTCTTAGTTCTCCATTTGGAACATACAGGCGATTTCCACACCTTAATGTCCCGTCTTCATGTATACAAAGTCCCGTCTGCATGCCTGCTTCTGTCCTCTCTTTAAGTCTTCAAAATCTAGCATCAGTGGGCAATGCCTCTTTAATCCTCTCCACAAGTGACGACTTAACTTCGAGATTAGCCAGCAAGCCACTCTGTCCTGGTAAAACAACCTCTATCTGAAGCTCCTGTAGATCTCTCAATAACTCAGGCTGCATCGTTAAGAAATAAGCCGTGGGCTTCCTGCTGAGTGCGTCTGCTACGACATTCGCCTTTCCCGGGTGATACTACAAATCTATATCAAAGTCTACCATCAATTCAAGCCAACATCTTTGTCTCATGTTGAGCTCCTTCTGAGTATATACATACTTCAAACTCTTGTGATCAGTAAAGATGTCTACCTTCTCTCCATAAAGATAGTGCCTCCAAATCTTCAGTACAAATATAACTGCTGCTAGCTCAAGATCGTGCGTTGGGTAGTTCTTCTCATGGACCTTCAACTGTCTCAATGCATAAGCAATAACTTTGCCATGTTGCATAAAAACACATCCTAGTCCACTACCTGACGCATCACTGTAAACAACAAAATCTCCTGACCCTGAAGGAAGAGTCAAGACAGGTGCTGTTGTTAATCTTCTCTTCAATTCTTCAAAGGCCTTCTGGCAGTCTTCTTTCCATGCAAACTCCTGGTCCTTACGTGTCAACTTCGTCATAGGCTCCGCAATCCTTGAGAAATTTTCTACAAACCTCCAGTAATATCCCGCAAGTCCGAGGAAACTTCTCACTTCTGCAACTGATGTAGGTGTAGGCCAAGTCTCTATTGCAGCAACCTTCTCCGGATCAACTGAAAATCCTTCTCCTGAGATGATATGTCCCAAGAAAGGCACTTTATCCATACAAAACTCACACTTACTGAGTTTGGCATATAACTTCTCCTGTCTTAATGTCTCTAACACAATTCTGAGATACTCTTCGTGCTCTTCGTAGCTCTTGGAATATACTAGAATATCATCAATAAACACAACCACAAATTTGTCCAAGTACTGATGGAAGACTTTATTCATCAAGCTCATAAACACAGCTGGCGCGTTGGTTAAACCAAACGGCATTACCAAGAACTCATAATGTCCATACTTGGTCCTGAAGGCTGTCTTTGGTATATCCTCCTTCCTTACTTTAATCTGGTGATAGCCGAATCTAAGGTCAATCTTCGAGAATACCCTAGCACCACTCAATTGATCGAATAGATCATCAATGCATGGTAAGGGATACCTGTTCTTGATGGTCACAGCATTCAGTGCCCTGTAGTCAATGCACAACCGTACTGTTCCATCCTTCTTTGGTACAAATAATATGGGTGCTCCCCAAGGTGAAATACTGGGTCAAATAAAACCCTTCTCCAAAAGATCATCAACTTGTTCCTTCAAATCCACTAACTCCTTAGGTACTAGCCGATATACTGATGAAGTGATAGGCTTTGCTCCTGGAGTTAAGTCTATTGTGAATTCTATTTCCCGATCAGGTGGTAAACCTGGAAGATCATCAGGAAATACATCCACAAACTCTGATACGACTCTTGGGTAACATGTCTTCCCTTCTACAGATAGTACCCTAAGAGTAGGCTAAACTCCTTGCTCTACAGCTCCCCGAAGAAACTCAAATTCTGGATGTCCAGGCGGTCTAAATATAACCCGTCCAAGTCGGCAATCAAGAGTCGTATGGTACTGACTTAACCAGTCCATACCAAGTACAACATCATAATCCGGCATGGAAAAGATCAGAAATTGAGCTCGCATCTCTCTTCCACAGACTACTACAGAATATGATCTATAGACGTCGCTAACTGGGATAATTCCACCTCCCATAAGAATTTTCTTAATCTTCGGAAGGGGTGTGGTAGCTACTCTATGGGTGGCTAGAAAGCTAGCTGCTATAAATGAATGCGATGCTCCAGAATCAAATAAAGCTACAACTGGTAATGAAGCTACTAAAATAGTACCTGCGATAACCTCTTCTGCAGTAGCTTCCTCCTCAACAGCCAATGCAAATGCCTGTCCTCGTCCCTGAGCTGGACCTCTCTGCTGCTGAGCCTACTGAAATAGAGCTGCCTGTGGTGCCAATGGTGGTCTCTACTGGTATCCTCCTGGGACTGGTGGTCTGACTCCTCCAACTCCTGTCTGTGGTGCTCCTACTGCTGGATAAGCTGGCCTTGGTGCAGGTAAAGCTAGTCTCGGTGCTCCCTCTCTGCGCTCAGTGCAGTCTCTGGATAGATGCTGGTTGGATCCGTAAGCCAGGCATAGTCCCAACTTACGTCTGCATTCTCTCTCAATGTGACCTACCTTGCCGCAGTGGTGACAAGTAGGAAAAGATATGGCCCTGTGTGCTGCTCTCTCTGGTATACTCCTCTAGAATCGTTTTGCAGAATCCCCCTGTGATGTCCTGGATGGTGCTGATGTGATTGGCCTCTTCAGATTTGACTCCCTTCTAGTGACACGCTCCATGTGTCGTGCTGCTGCAAGGACGTTGGTATATGATTTAGGTGCAACAGATCCAATCAACCTCTAGAGCTCGAACTTTAGTCCGTCAAAGAACTTCTCAGCTTTCTCTTTCTCTGTCAAAATCAAGGTTGGGGCGAAGTGACTCAGACGAATAAATTCTGCGTTGTATTCTTCCACTGACATATTGCCTTGGATAAGGCGGTTGAACTTGTCTCTGAGTTCCGACCGTACAACTACTAGAATATACATCTCTTGGAAGAGTCTGGAGAACTCTTTCCTAGTGACTCGGTCATGTCCGAGCCTCCTTTCTTCTGATAACCACCAATGATGTGCATTTTCAGTCAACTGCATCATGACAGCAGTCATCCATTTCTCTCTCGGAAGTTCAGCTGCTTCCAACTGGTGCTGTATGTTTGTGAGCCATTCGTGAACTTCAGTTGGCCCCTGCTTGCCAGAAAAGGTACGAGGCTTGAGCTGGCAGAAATCAGTGATAGATCCCGTCGTTGGTCGCATCGCTGGTGGGTTTGCCTGCTCCAATGCGGATACCAGGCTGGTTCTCAAATACTCTGTCTCATGACGCTGGGCCTCTTGTTGAACTTGCTGTTGGGCTTGTATCATGGCATAAATCATCTGAAAAATCTGTTGCCCGTCCATGGCTTGCCTTGGCGGAAAAACTGGCATCTATGGAGTGAACTGTGGCGGATGTGGGATGTCCTCACGCCGGAACCTTGAATTAGGCTGGCCAGCTTGATCGTCTTGAGATGATTGTCCTCCATTCCCTGGTGTCACTCCATCTACATAGGTAACCATAGCATCGTGTGGTGTATCCAAGGGATTCTCATCTCTGTTCCTTGTATCCATTATTCTGCAACCAAAAGATAAAATATAAGAACGCTCAGAGGAATCAACACAGGATGCAGATCAAGTAATTATTTCGAGTTCGATATAGAGTTCAAAAATGGTTCAACAATGGATGAGATCCTATAACTTATCCTATCCTTAGGGAAGGCTTCCTCTGTCCCTAAGTTGAAACCGAACGATTTAGTCGTAGACCTGTATAGGCCACCACAAAAACCATGTCACGCCCCAGTCCCAAAATACCGAGGGACTAGACACGTGGCAATGGCCAGCAGCACACACTGATGGACAAACCCAATTTAATGGATCTATCAGGGTGTACTTAAGCTATAAAATAAGGTCTACGACAACAAGTCATAACTAATCTCATCCATACAAGATAAAATATGATCCACAGAAATAAGAAATATAAATCATCAACCAATCTCAACAAAGTAATTCGGGGAACAACCCGATAAAAAATCTGATACACTGGTTCAACAGACCAAAATATAAATGACTGAATAAAGTAAATACTGAGCATGAAATATAGATGCTCAGGAAAAGTCTTCAGCTAACACCTCATCTTCGGGTGTCGGTATAACTCCTATATCAGCTTCTGCTGCGGTCCCGTATACCTCGGGATAGATCTCGTTTCCAAATCCTGGGGACATAATCCGGATTCAGGTCCTCAGGGGACATAGCAAGGTACAAGATAATACAAGCCAAAATAAATACAGTGCAGCAAATAATGAAATAAATAGGATAAGTATGTAATCATCTATGTAAAATGTAAGTGAGAGCATCACTAGTACTAAGGCTGAGCCACTACAAGCTCTGTGTCGGGGAGCCGGTAGCAGTAATAACAAGTAATGTGCCTAGCTCTGCTGGAGAGTCTATGACCTCACAATAGTAGTAGATAGATATATAAAATAGCCTGTAGCCTGTGTGTCTCTCCCCACCCAATGTAACCACACGTCTCATGTCCATAACGTCTCATGTACATGTCACGCAAGATCATAGCTAATATAACCAGTCATATAGTATCTATGAATATAATGTCTATGTCGAATCCTGCATCCTATACAGAATTACCATGAATATCTCAGGAAGATTCTGTCTCATGAATAGTGTCAAGTGTCCTGGGTTATGATGTACTTGATAAGACAAGTACGAGAATGTAAAGGGTCACGAATGTCCATCTCTAGATGACAATACACAACACCGCGTACGGTATTGGCACCCGACTAATAATCGGACGCTAAGTAAGTCACACGGTCCTAGGTTAAGCATGCACAATAATATAAAGGAATCAAGAAAATATGTAACAAGAACTGCAAGGTTGGCAATGTACACTTGCCTGGGGTTTGAATACCAACAGCTGTCCCTGTATCAGTGGATCCTGTAGGTACTCCTCCAAAAGTTGAAATAAACATCACCAACAGTCTCAGAAAATATCAAATAGCTAGAAACGCCTGTCCTTAAGTCCAATTTGGATACAGGGGCAAAAATAATAATTTCTGGTCAAAGCAGGGTCCACATGTGGGCCACTTTGCACCAAAAAATGTGTCAGGGTCAAAGGTCTCCAATTTCGGCAAACTTAGTGTCAATAAGTCTGGAAAGATGATATGAACCCAACGAAACTTCCAGAATTGGATTCCGATGAGCCGATCACAAAATCGCCCGTCAAGTGGAGCATGTGGGGCCTACGATACGCAATTTTGTCAACGTTCTCAGAATCAAACCAAACTTTGGTCACAGGACCAGCGTATTGCTACGAGTCCAATGGCGCAAGTTTTGTTTCGATCCAACATGTGTACACAAAGTTACAATGTATTCCAGAATAGGCGAATACGGGGCGTTGTCGGCGGATACGTGTTGATTTCGGTGTGCACGTACTTCCAAATCAACTTCTACGAAATCTCGCACGTCCGTATCAACGGTGTGCACATTTCGGTGAAGACCACACGTGAACAAGTTGTCCCGTTTGGCGGGGCACACTCAGTTTCGGGATGAATCAGGGCGTTGATTTTCCTGTTTTTGGATCGCGGTTTGCGATCACCACAGGACACGACGCACTGAGCGAGTTGCACGGACATCGAGAGGGTTACACAGTCTACGTGACACAACTGACGGAACAGAAAATAGAATAACGAGGAGAGAGAACGGTTACCTGAACAGGGCTCCGTGGAACGAGAATTCTTCGTGTCCCCGTGTCGACTCGACACAGTATCTGTGTCCTGGCCGTGTCCGGGCTGTTCTAGGGTTAGGGCTTCGATTGGAGGCTGCGCTGGCCGGGGCTGAGCGGAGGCGGCGCTCGTGGGCGGCAGCGGCGAGGTCAGGCGACGACGGTGGCAGCTCAGGCGGCCGGCAGAGGCGGGACAGCGGCTTGGGGCTAGGGCTCGGCTGCTGTCGAAGTCGGGGTCAGAGTCGGGCGGCTAGGCGGAGCTGCTGGAGGCCTGTGCCTAGGGCAGAGGGAGGTGACTCAGGCGGAGGCTGAGGCCGGTCTCGTCGGGAACGACAGGGAGGCAGGGGAGTAGGAGGAGGAGGTCAGGCGGAGAGGCGGAGTAGTGGTGGTGGCTATAGGTGGAGACGGGTGAAGCAAGGAGGAAGAAGGCGGCGGATATTAGGGTTCAGGCCAGGGGAGTGTCATTGCGGGCGGCGGAGATTAGTCTGGAGGGTTTTGCGGCGGCGGCGGGCACGGACGTCGAGGGTTTTTATAGGGCATGAACAGTAATTCCGGGGGGGAATCCGATTAGGGTTCGGTTAGGGTTTCGGGTCCGGGTCGGGTTCGATTCAGATCCGACCCGACCCGTTAAGGCTGGGTTGGTCCGGTTCGGTTAAGTTTGAGTGGGTTTGGTTTGGTTTAATTCAAATTAAACCGGGTTTATTTGAGGGTTTAATTAGGGTTAATTACGACTTAGTTTTTAGGGCTTTAAACGTGTTTTCGGAGTCCAATAAATTCATCGAAAATTCGCCTATGTCCGGTTTTCCATTTTACAACATAAAATATTATTTTCATAATATTTTAATATTAATTAATATCAAATAAAATCATTTAGTCATAAAATATCTTAGTTTTAATTCCAGAAAATTACAGAAAAAATTGGGAAAAATGTTTTAAAAAATTCTGAAAAAAATCAGGGTGTTTACACGGCCCGTGGGGATATGAACGGAGGAGGCGGCGGCAGTTTCCATCCGGCGAAGAGGAATCGGGGGTCAGCGGTTAGGGATTCGAAACAGTAGCGGGTTAACGGGTCGGGTTGATGGGTCGGGTTCAGACCCGACCCGACCCGCAGGGTTGGTTTAGGGGTTCGGTTCAGGGTCGGTCCGGTTTGGGTTTGTTCGGTTTAATAATAAACCAGGTTTATTTTGGGTTTAATTAAAACATTAATTTTTAGGTCTTTCAAAATAGTTCCGGGGACAATAAATTCCAGAAAAATTACCCTATGTCTAATATTTTATTTTACACCCAAAAATATTATTTTCATAATATTTTAATATTTAATAAAAATATTTAAAATTACTTAATAGCAGAATACAATGATTTTAATTAGTTAAAAATTCTCGAAAAATTCTGAAAATTTATTTTTAAAATCCTGAAAAATCTGGAGGTTTATAATCTACCCCCCTTAAAAGGATTGCGTCCTCACAATAACCGGTCAGCAGAGATGACACTATCATGCCCCAGTCCCAAAATACCTAGGACTAGGCATACGCGACACGCCAGTTACGCATTCGACCAGACTCTAGTCCGACTCGAATACGTATAAGCTGTATAATAAAGGGCACTATCTAAAAATCCGGTATATGTAAACATCTATGTCTCAATCCACAATAAACAAAAATATACAAGAAAGAGCTACATGTGCTAAAGTCGGTCGCCCAATAACACACCAACTCGAATAGACTCGAGAAGAAATATGAGTCTATAAAAACTAGGCTACAACAGCAGATGAATAATCAATATAAAATAACTATAATGCCGGTAGAAATGATATGAGTACCTGGTACAATGTCCGCAAGACATGCAACTCCATCAGCAACTCCAAATGCTCCGTAATTGTCTATGCTGCAAAACTGGCAGGGGACCAGGTCCTCAGAGGGACGTAACAAGGTACAAAAATACGGTATGCCAAAGTACAACAGAAAATACAAGTACAACGATGGTGTAATCTAGCATAAACACCTAAATGAGACACAGTTTGAAGACAATGTTCGTCGCGTGGGCTGTCCAAAATAAAATCGTAGCTCCGGATACGAAAACACACGGGACGTACCGCAGCTCCGGGCAAAGAGTCACACGGGTGATACAACTACTCTAGATACAGGATCACTAAAGAAATAGTACATATACATATATAAGCGCGTGCAGAGGAGCCCAAACGTCTAGTAACTGTCTTCCCCATCCCAAGCGGTCAACGATGGTGCGCTGAACCGGAACCTCTATCTAGCAGTCTCTTCGTACAAAATTAACTATCAACAAATGCGACCCTAAGGTCATCCCAGTCTCCGGTCATGATGTCAGTATCAGGATACAAAAAATCTGGTACGATAATAATATATGAATGTGTCCTGGGGTAACGATATACTCAGGTACGTATATCGAGGTGTTACGAATATCTAGCATTCGTTACGTGATATTACGTCGACGAACGTCTGCACCCGGTTGTGATCCGGACGTGAAGTAACGATCTTAAACAATTTTCCACACAATGTATATAATGAAACAATAAATATCTGTAACTGAAATACAGGGTGGCAAGGTACACTTGCCTGCGTCCGGCTGCTGATGACGAAGATTCGTACCACGTCCGAGTCCGTAGGTCCTGTAGTACCTAGAGACGAGATACAAACTCAATCAATAAACTATCACGTAGAAAACAGGGATGTGACACACGTCTAAACATATGCTCAGACTCAGCTATAACTCACAGAGACACGATGCTAGAGGGTTGACCAAGATTGACTAATGGTCCGTTACGTCAAATCAAATTAATTATCTGTATAATATCATCAAACTGTCACGCCCCGGTTCCATAGGTAAGGAATGAAGTCACGTGGCAATGGCCAGCAGCACACTTCGGCGGGCATCCCAATCTAATGGGCCCGTCGGAGTACACTTAAGCTGTAAAGTACAATGAATAACCTATCACATAACATATAAATAGTCAATCTAAATCTCATCCACATGCAACAATATAAGAGCACAATAGAGGTAAATATAACAACTAATGTGCAGAAAGAAAATGTCCAAGATATGCATAAAGTACAAATACTAGAGTAGTCACACGGGAACAAACCCGCTAGTATAAAATACTGGAATGAAAGTAAGCAATAAGATAACTTGGAACGGCAGCAGGTAACTAGGTAATGATACCGTCCCAAGGAAAGAGTCACTACCAGCAATCAGGCGAAGTCCTCAGGGATGACCTCGTCCTCGGCAGTGAGTACACTGCTGGATAGATGCCAGGTCCGTACTCCTCCGGGTAATCCTCGTCTCCTATACCTGGAAGAAAACCAGGTCCTCAGAGGGACATAACAAGATACAAAAATATAGCATGCCAAGTATACAGAAAAGTACAAGTGCAACAACAGGGTACTCTATCATAACCAAATAAGTGTGACACAGTTTAAAGATAATGTTCGACGCGTGGGCTGTCTAAAATAAAACCGTAGCTCCGGACACGGAAATACACGGGACGTACCGCAGCTCCAGACAAAGAGTCACATGGGTGATACTACTACACTAGATACAGGATCACTACATAGATACTACATAAATATATAAGCGCGTGCAGAGGAGCCCAAACGTCTAGTAACTGTCTTCCCCTTCCCAAGCGGTCAATGATGGTATGCTGAACCTGAACCTCTATCTAACAGTCTCGACACACAGAAATAACTCAACAGACGCGACCCTAAGGTCGTCCCAGTCTCTGGTCATGATGTCAGTATTAGGATATAGGAATCTGGCACGATCACAGTGTATGAGTGTGTCCTGGGGTATTGATGTACTCAGGTACGTTCATTGAGGTACTATGAAGCATCTAACAATTATTCTAAGACGTTACGGCGAACGTCATCACCCGGTTGTGATCCGGACGCAAAGTATCGAATGTCAACATAAATACGTGCACAATGTACATAAAGAACAACAAATATCTGTAATCTGAAATACAGGGTGGCAAGGTACACTTGCCTGCGTGCAGCTGCTGATGTCGGGGTCCTGGTACCGCGTCCAAGCCCTCAGGTCCCGCGGTACCTAGAGATGAGATACAAACCAATAATCAATAATCTATTCCACGATAGACAGGGATGCTACACACATCTATACCTAAACTCATTCTCAGCTACGACTCACAGGGACAAGACACTATGGAGTTTGACCACAGTTGACTATCGATACGATAGTCAAAATATCTAGTCATCAGTACCACATCATCAAGCCATCCTCAAAACAAAATTAATGATTATTAACCCTTCGTTCCATTCATGAAGTACTACTCTAATTTAACCCAACATTAATTTTTAGTCCCCAAATTATTGATCAATAGTTTTATACTTCTCACTAGTTCACAATCAAACACGTGATCCTCAGTGTTTCTCAATGTTCAAAATATCAGAATCTTAATTCTCAATAATTTAATCTTCATTAATTGATATAGCATCCTTTCCACCATGTGTAGTATTCATAACATCTCGTCAAATCAAATTCCAAACCTCCATGCAAATTATTCAAATTTATTTTAATTTATGTAAACATAAACCCTAACCTACATTTAACCCTATTCTCAAGTCATTAAAATCAACACTAACCTTAATCATCATAGTTTAAGTACTACACTACACTAACCATATATATACCAATATTTATTAAATACCACCCTAGCTATGTACACAAAACCATGTATATAACAATAACCCTAGCTAACACAACACAATATATAACAATATAGGGAGAGGGGGAAATATACCTAGGCGGCCGGAGCGAGGTGGTGGTAGTGATCCCGCGGTGGTGGTGGTGGTGGTGGCAAGGAGCTTATGGTGGTGGTGATGGTGATGATGATAGGATCTAATGGTGGTGATGGTGATGATAGGAAGGCTGGGGGTGGTCCGGAGAGGCACTGCAGGACTGGGTTGGTCGGCCGACCGGATGGGCATAGCAGTAGGCGGGGAAGGGTGCGGGGAGCTGCACAGCCAGAGCTGCACGGGGGTGCACTGCCGGAGTCGGGTGCACAGCAGAGTCGAGGTGCTGCACAGCCGCCGGAGTCTGGAGCGGTGCACAGCCGGATCGATGCAGTCGGCCGGACGGGGGAGCTGCTGTGTTGGTGATGCGGGTGCACAGTCGGCCGGAGCGGGTGGAGTGTGTAGGCTCGAGCGAAAGAGTCGTGGTCACTGGCCGGATGTCGCCGTGACTGCTCAGGCTGGAGTCGGGGTCACTCGCCGGAGGGAGCCTTCCCAGGAAGAAGAAGGGAAGAAGAAGAAGAAAGGAAGAAGAAGAATGGATGAAGAATAAATTCGTATGAAGAAATATGGAGGAGGGAGGAGAGAGAGGGGGGGTTCAATACCTAGGGATTAGGGCCTGCTTGGTTTGTTGTGAGGGTGATAGTGATGCTTTATAGGGGGTGTGTGAGGGATGTGTGGTGGGAATGTTCCCATCTAAATTGGATGGCTAGGATTTAACATGAAGACTTGGTTTCTTCATGCTAAGGAAGGGGGAGGGAAATTTTGACTACGGTCAACATATAGTAAGCTCTCTATTTGGTCATGGCCAATAGGGTGAGGACACCTAAATTAATAAATTGTAACTAAGCCCCTTAAATTCGGGAAATTGCACGAACACATAAAATGATGCAAAAATTATGGAAAAAATTGTGTTTGGTGATTTGCATGGTGAGGGGGTGTTGGGTGTTTGGCATGGGTTTAATTAAATGGCCATTGGGATTAATTGGGGATTAAAATAGGATTGGACAAAATTGATATCCTCGATTTACATAGAATCAAAGTGTCCCGTGCTTTTAAATTAAATGGGGGCAGTTGGGGTCAAAATTTGGAAATGACACAAAGGTCAAAAATGGTGGGAGCTTGGAGTCAGTCTTGGACCCTTTAGTTGGTCTGGCTCAACGGGTTAAGTTGGTATCACAAAATTGAGGGTAACGACACAGGTGTCCGATACAGAATTAAATATAGATTTTAGGATACGGGAAGTTGTGCGATTAATTTAAGGCACAACATATTTGATTTTTGTGTGACAAAAATTCTAGTGCCTAAATTGGCGAGTCAAGTCAGAAGTACAAAAGTCCGATGGAATTTATGGGCTGATATTGGGCTCCGAATAATTAAACAATGATAGGGCACGCCAAGGGTTTTAATTAAATAAAATAAATTAACAGACAAACTCAACTCTACTCTAAACCTCAACATCTGCTGCTAATCCAAAATTTTCCAAATCCAAACTTGACTATCTGTAGAATTAATCGAGGGGGTTTACATTCTTTCCAGCTTAAAAAAATTTTGTCCCCAAAATTAAAAGTAAAGCACGATAATAACTAAGAGAATTTAAAAACAACTAGTAATCAAATGTCGTACGTAAATTCGTACCTTGCTCCTCAAATAAGTACGGGAACCGCTGTTGAATAGAATTATCGCGCTCCCAAGTAGACTCGCCTGGTGAATGGTGCTTCCATGCAACTCTGACCAGTCGAATAGTCTGCCCTCTCAAAGTCTTCTCGCTGTGATCGAGGATCTCAACTGGCTGCTCTACGTAAGACAGACTGGGCCCGACTGTAATCTCCAAATGATCAAGTACGTGGCTAGGGTCTACAATATATCTCCTCAGCTGCGATACGTGAAATACGTCATGCACTCCTTCTAATGATGGAGCCAATGCAAGACGGTAAGCCACTTCGCCAACTCGTTCCAAAATGTCAAAAGGCCCGATGTACCTCGGACTCAGCTTGCCTCTGCCTCCGAATCTGATGGTACCCCGAGTAGGTGATATCCTTAAAAACACATGGTCATCCTCTTTGAACTCCAATGGTCTGCGGGGCGCATCTGCCCAATGTTTCTGTCTGTCCTGTGTTGCACATAGGTGGCTCTGAATCTGCTTGACCTTCTCCACTGTCTATGTTACCAACTCTGGACCAAGTATTTGACGCTCTCCCACGTCACTCCAATAAACTGGTGACCTATATTTCCTGCGGTATAGTGCCTCATAAGGTGCCATCTGTATGCTAGCTTGGTAACTGTTATTGTAGGAGAATTCCACCAAGTGTAGGTGGTCCTCCCAAGATCCTCCAAAATCAATCATGCACGCTCTCAATATATACTCTAATATCTGTATCGTGCGCTCTGACTGACCATCAGTCTGTGGATGATATGCAGTACTGAACTTGAGACGAGTTCCTAGGCTCTCCTGCATACTCCGCCAAAAATGTGACATAAATCTGGAATCACGATCCGATACGATGCTGACAGGCACTCCATGTAGTCGTACTATCTATCTCATATACATGTCAGCTAATATCTCTATGGACTGCCCAACTCTGAAGGGCAAGAAATATACAGACTTGGTGAGTCTGTCTACGACCACCCAAACTGTATTCTTCCCGCTAGGGCTTCGCGAGAATCCTGTGACGAAGTCCATGGTAATGTGTTCCTACTTCCACTCAGGAATGGAAAGCAGCTGCAATAATCCTGCAGTCCTCTGATGTTCAGCCTTGACTTGCTGACAAACTAAATATCTCGCCACGAATCTTGCAATTTCTCTCTTTATCCCATGCCACCAGAAATGTTGCCTCAAGTCGCGGTACATCTTCGTACCCCCGGGATGAATAGAATAAATCGAGCTATGTGCCTCGGTCATCAACTCTTGGCGTAGCTCGCCACTCGAAACATATAGGCGGTCTCCATACCTCAACGTTCCGTCTTCATGAATCCTGAGTCCCGTCTGCATGCCGGCCTCTGTCCTCTCTCGTAGACGTCAAAATCTCGTATCTGTAGCCAGGGCTGCCCTGATCCTCTCAATCAGTGTAGACTGAACCTCGAGACTGGCCATCTGTCCATCCATGCCTGGCAATACCAGCTCAATCCCAAGCTCCTGGAGATCCTCTAACAATTGCCGCTAAGTCGTCAAAAAGTATGCCATGGGCTTCCTGCTTAAGGCATCTGCTACGACATTCGCCTTGCCAGGGTGGTACTGTAACTCAATGTCATAATCTGTCATCAACTCTAGCCAGCGCCTCTGCCTCATGTTGAGCTCCTTCTGCGTGTAGACGTACTTCAGGCTTTTATGATCTGTGTAAATCTCAACACGCTCACCATAAAGGTAATGTCTCCATAGTTTTAGTGCAAATATCATTGCAGCTAGCTCCAAGTCGAGCATCGGATAGTTCTTCTCATAAACTCTCAGCTGTCTAGATGCGTAGGCTATCACCTTGCCGTGTTGCATCAGTACACATCCTAATCCGCTCTCTATCGTATCACTATATACTACAAATCCTCCTGATCCTAAAGGTAGTATCAAAATCGATGCTGATGTCAAATGCTTCTTCAGCTCATCGAAAGCCGCCTGATACTCGTCGGTCCAGATAAACTCCTCGCTCTTACGCGTTAGTCGCGTCATAGGCGCAGCTATCCTCGAGAAGTTTTCTATGAACTTCCGATAATATCCGACAAGTCCGAGGAAACTCCTAATCTCTGTAACTGATGTAGGGGTAGGCCAGGTCTCAACTGCAGCTATCTTCTCTGGGTCAACTGCTAGTCCATCTCCGGTGATTATGTGTCCCAGAAATGATACTCTATCCAGGCAAAACTCACATTTGCTGAGCTTGGTATACAGTCTCTCATGTCTCAGCATCTCCATCACGATCCTGAGATGCCTCTCATGCTCCTCCTGGCTCTTGGAATATACCAAGATGTCATCGATAAATACCACCACGAACTTGTCTAAGTACTGGTGGAAGACGTTGTTCATCAAACACATAAATACAGTTGGCACGTTGGTTAAACCAAACGACATGACTAAAAACTCATAGTGGCCATACTTCGTCCGAAAGGCCATCTTCTGGATGTCCTCTTTCCGTACCTTGATCTGATGATAACCGAATCTGAGATCGATCTTCGAGAATACACATGCACTACTAAGCTGGTCAAACAAATCATCGATGCGCGACAGTGGATACTTGTTCTTTATCGTTACAGCATTTAGCGCCATGTAATCGATACACAAGCGTACCGTCCCGTCCTTCTTCGGTACAAACAAAATGGGTGCTCCCCATGGAGATATACTAGCCCGTATGAAACCCTTATCTAAGAGATCATCTACTTGGACTTTCAGCTCAACCAACTCCTTCGGTGCTAGTCTGTAAACGGGAGAAGTAACTGGCTCGGCTCCTGGAGTCAACTCTATAGTGAACTCAATCTCTCTGTCAGGTGGCAGTCCTGGGAGATCCTTTGGAAACACATCCTCAAACTCTGCTATAAAGTGAGGGTACATCGGTTCACCTTCTGCAATGTGTATCGCTAGGGTAGGTTAGACACCATGCTCTCGAGCTCCCCGAAGAAACTCAAACTCTGGGTGATCTGGGGGTCTAAAGATGACACAACCACGATGGCAATCTAGCGTTGCGTGGTATTGGCTCAACCAATCCATGCCTAGGACAATGTCATAGTCCGACATGGAGAAGACCAAAAATCGGGCACGCATCTCTCGCCCGCAGACAACTACTGAACATGATCTACAAGTGTCGCTAACAGGTACTATTCGACCTCCAATAAGAATCCTCTTGACCTTCGGAAGGGGTACAGTGGCTATTCTATGGGTAGCCACAAAACTAGCAGCTATAAAAGAGTGTGCGGCACCAGAATCAAATAGGACTAATGCTGGTAATGAAGCTACTAAGATAGTACCTGCGATCACTTCTCCGGCTGTCTCTGCCTCCACTATAGTCATCACATAGGCCTGACCATGTCTCGGTGCCGGTGCCCTCGGCTGCTGCGGTTGAGCCTGCTGGAAATGATCTACCTGTGGGGCCAAGGGTGGCCTCCTCTGATTTTCCCCTGGTGCTGGTGGTCGTTGTGCTCCAGCTCCTGTGTAAGGCAGCCTCGATCCAGGAGGCTGCTGATAAGGCCTTGGTGCTGGCAAGGCTGGCCGATGAACCATCTGTGCTGGAGCCCTCTGATCTGGGCAATCTCGGACTGCATGCTGGTCCAATCCATATCTCAAACAAGCGTCCAGTCTCCGTCGGCAATCCCTCAATAGATGTCCCTTCTTGTCGCAGTAATGGCATATGGGAATGACATCTCCCTGCTGTAGTGCTGCCCTGTTGATGTACTAGAGGACGCTTTGCAGGTCCTCCCTACGGGGCTCGAACTGCTGATGATGACGCATAGGAGCGCTTCTGGCTTGCCTCCATCTTGTTGATGCGGTCCTGGCGTCGTGCTGCAAGCTACACCTCAGAGTAAGAGGTGGGGGCTATGGACCCGATAAACCTCTGGGTCTCGAAACTCAGGCCTTCATAAAACTTCTCAGCCTTTGCCTCCTCAGTGGGGATCAGGTACGGTACAAACCTGCTCAGGCGGAGGAACTCATCATTGTATTCCTCAACAGTCATACTCCCCTGCTTGAGGTTCTGAAATCTGTCCTGAAGCTCTGGTCGGGCAGTGGAGGGTATGTACATCTCCTGGAAGAGCCTAGAGAACTCTTCCCATATGGCACGATCTGGTTCCAAATACTGCTCCTTGGATAACCACCAGTGATGCGCGTTGCCAGTGAGCTGCATCCTGACGGCCGTCATCCATCGGTGTCGGGGGAGGTCGGTAGCCTCTAGCTGGTGCTGAATGCTGGTGAGCCAAGCGTGGACCTCTGTCGGCTTCTCTGTGCCCGCAAAAGGTTACGACATCAAACGATGGAAGTCTATGATAGACCCCCGCATCGACTGGTGTGCTAGTGGTGACGCCTGTCCCAAGGCCGTCACGATGCTCTCTCTCAGGGTCTCAGCCTGGCGCTGCTGGGCCTGCTGCTGAGCCTACTGCTGGACCTGCTGTTGAGCCTGCATCATCGCACATATCATCTGGAACATCTGTGTCCCATCCATCGGTTGCCCTACGGGGAATGGCATAAAGGGCATCTGGGGCGGGAATGGTGGAGGTGGTGGAAGCTGCTGCTCCTCCTGACTCGGGATCCTCTGATCCTCAGGTCCTGCCTGATGTGGAGTCTGATGCCCGTCTGAAGGCACCTCGGGCTGTCCTGATGACTGCCCCATGGGAGCTGGAGTCAGCAGAAGGACTTGCTCCAGTTTCGGTTCCCCGGAGGATCCTGCGTCTCAGGGAACATCGCCAGGCTGTGCGACGCGTCCACTACAGAGATTCATAACTCTGAAAAGAAGTCATGACTGCGATCAGCATTGAGGGAAATAAACAAGATACAATTTTGATAAAAGATATCGAGATAGAGGTATCATATGAAGGTTTCAAACTTTGCAGATGAGATTTTTAATATCTATACATAATTTACAAGCTCGCTTGGCACAGTCAGGTGACCAAGATGATTTAAATCAGACCTGCATGGGCCACCACAAAAACCTTGTCACGCTCCGGTTCCATAGGTAAGGAACCGAGTCATGTGGTAATGGCCAGCAGCGCACTTCGGCGGGCATCCCAATCTAATGGGCCCGTCGAAGTACACTTAAGCTGTAAAGTACAATGAATAACCTATCACATAACACATAAATAGTCAATCTAAATCTCATCCACAGGCAGCAATATAAGAGCACAATAGAGGTAAATACAACAACTAATGTGCAGAAAGGAAATGTCTAAGATATGCATCAAGTACAAATACTAGAGTAGTCACACGGGAACAAACCCGCTAGTACAAAATACTGGAATGAAAGTAAGCAATAAGATAACTTGGAACGGCAGCAGGTAACTAGGTAATGATACCGTCCCAAGGAAAGAGTCACTACCAGCAATCAGACGAAGTCCTCAGGGATGACCTCATCCTCGGCAGTGAGTACAACTGCTGGATAGATGCCCGGTCCGTACTCCTCCGGGTAACCCTCGTCTTCTATACCTGGAAGGGAACCAGGTCCTTAGAGGGACGTAAAAAGATACAAAAATACAGCATGCCAAGTATACAAAAAAGTACAAGTGCAACAACAGGGTACTCTATCATAACCAAACAAGTGTGACACAGTTTAAAGATAATGTTCGACGCATGGGCTGTTCAAAATAAAACCGTAGCTTCGGACACGGAAATACACGGGACGTACCACAGCTCCGAGAAAAGAGTCACACGGGTGATACCACTACACTAGATACATGATCACTACATAGATACTACATAAATATATAAGCGCGTGCAGATGAGCCCAAACGTCTAGTAACTGTCTTCCCCTTTCCAAGCGGTCAACGATGGTGCGCTGAACCTCAACCTCTATCTAACAGTCTCGACACAAAGAAATAACTCAATAGACGCGACCCTAAGGTTGTCCCAGTCTCTGGTCATGATGTCAGTATCATGATACAAGAATCTGGCACGATCACAGTGTATGAGTGTGTCCTGGGGTATCGATGTACTCAGGTACGTGCATCGAGGTACTATGAAGCATCTAACAATTATTCTAAGATGTTACGACGAATGTCATCACCCGGTTGTGATCCGGACGCAAAGTATCGAACGTCAACATAAATACGCACACAATGTACATAAAGAACAACAAATATCTATAATCTGAAATACAGGGTGGCAAGGTACACTTGTCTGCGTGCGGCTACTGATGTCGGGGTCCTGGTACCGCATCCAAGCCCTCAGGTCCCGCAGTACCTAGAGATGAGATACAAACCAATAATCAATAATCTATTCTACAACAAACAGGGATGCTACACACATCTACACCTAAACTCATTCTCAGCTACGACTCACAGGGACAAGACACTAGGGGGGTTTGACCACAGTTGACTATCGGTACGATAGTCAAAACATCTAGTCATCAGTACCACATCATCAAGACATCCTCAAAACACAATTAAAGATTATTAACCCTTCGTTCCATTCATGAAGTACTACTCTAATTTAACCCATCATTAATTTTCAGTCCCCAAATTACTGATCAATGGTTTTATAATTCTCACTAGTTCACAATCAAACATGTGCTCCTCAGTGTTCCTCAATATTCAAAATATCATAATCTTAATTCTCAATAATTTAATCTTCATTAATTGATATAGCATCCTTTCCACCATGTGTAGTATTCATAATATCTCGTCAAATCAAATTCCAAACCTCAATGCAAATTATTTAAATTCATTTTAATTTATGTAAACATAAACCCTAACCTACATTTAACCCTATTCTCAAGTCATTAAAATCAATACTAACCTTAATCATCATAGTTCAAGTACTATACTACACTAACCATATATATACCAACATTTATTAAACACCACCCTAGCCATGTACACAAAACCATGTATATAACAATAACCCTAGCTAACACAGCACAATATATAACAATATAGGGAGAGGGGGAAATATACCTAGGCGGCCGGAGCGAGGTGGTGGTAGTGATCCCGCGGTGGTGGTGGTGGTGGCAGGGAGCTTGTGGTAGTGGTGGTGGTGATGATGATGGGACCTAATGGTGGTGATGGTGATGATAGGAAGGCTGGGGGTGGTCCGGAGCGGAGTTGCCGGACTGGGTTGGTCGGCCGACTGGATGGGCGTAGCTGTAGGCGGGGAAGGGTGCGGGGAGCTGCACAGCCGGAGCTGCATGGGAGTGCACTGCCGGAGTCGGGTGCACAGCAGAGTCGGGGCACTGCACAGCCGCCGGAGTCGGGAGCGGTGCACAGTCGGATCGATGCAGTCGGCCGGACAGGGGAGCTGTTGTGTTGGTGATGTGGGTGCACAGTCGGCCGAAGTGGGTAAAGAGTGTAGGCTCGAGCGGCGGAGTCGGGGTCACTAGCCGGACGTTGCCGCGACTGCTCAGGCCAGAGTCGGGGTCACTGGCCGGAGGGAGCCTTTCCAGGAAGAAGAAGGGAAGAAGGGAAGAAGAAGAAGAAGAAGAAGAAGAAGAAAGGAAGAAGAAGAATGGATGAAGAAGAAATTCGCATGAAGAAATATGGAGGAGGAAGGAGAGAGAGAGGGGGGGTTTCAATACCTAGGGATTAGGGCCTGCTTGGTTTGTTGTGAGGGTGATGGTGATGCTTTATAGGGGTGTGTGTGAGGAATGTGTGGTGGGGATGTTCCCATCTAAATTGGATGGCTAGGATTTAACATGAAGACTTGGTTTCTTCATGCTAAGGAAGGGGGAGGAAAATGTTGACTACGGTCAACATATGGTAAGCTCTCCATTTGGTCATGGCCAATAGGGTGAGGACATCTAAATTAATAAATTGCAACTAAGCCCCTTAAATTCGGGAAATTGCACGAACACATAAAATGATGCAAAAATTATGAAGAAAATTGTGTTTGGTGATTTGCATGGTGAGGGGGTGTTGGGTGTTTGGCATGGGTTTAATTAAATGGCCATTGGAATTAATTGGGGATTAAAATAGGATTGGACAAAATTGATATCCTCGATTTACATAGAATCAAAGTGTCCCGCACTTTTAAATTAAATAGGGGCACTTGGGGTCAAAATTTGAAAATAACACAAAAGTTAAAAATGGTGGGGGCTTGGAGTCAGTCTTGGACCCTTTAGTTGGCCCAGCTCAACGGGTTAATTTGGTATCACAAAATTGAGGGTAACAACACATGTGTCCGACATGGAATTAAATATAGATTTTAGGATACGGGAAGTTGTGCGATTAATTTAAGGCACATCAAATTTGATTTTTGTGTGACAAAAAGTCCAGTGCCTAAATTGGCGAGTCAAGTCAGAAGTACAAAAGTCCGATAGAATTTATGGGCTGATATTGGGCTCCGAATAGTTAAACAATGATAGGGCACGCCAAGGGTTTTAATTAAATGAAATAAATTAACAGACAAACTCAACTCTACTTTAAACCTCAACATCTACTGCTAATCCAAAAATTTTCAAATCTAAACCTGACTATCTATAGAATTAATCGAGAGGGTTTACACAAACTATCCTCAATTCTACTACATTCATCACAGTGTTTATCAATATTTTGAGCCATGATCAATCCACAGATTTCCCCTGGTCTTCACAAACATTATTACTCACGGTGACACATGTCATTCTCAAATAAATTATTAATATTTATTAAACCCTCTATTTTATAACTTCATTACCAATTCACAATAAGTACTACTCTTCAATTAAATCCATCATTAATTATCAGTCCCCAATCACCAATTAATGGTTTGATACCACACATCATTTCACAATAAATCACCTATCCCTCGATGATAAATCATAGAATTATTTTGCAACCATTTAATTTGCTCAACAATAATAATCAATAGTGCATATATTAATTGAAATACCCTAACATCTCAATGTATCCAAATATCATAAACTCAATATATATATTCAAATACCCTAAATATTAACCTTGCATTTTATCCTCATTGCATGTATTACTAGGAACTAAACCCTTAAATCTCAATGCAAAATATAACCCTAAACAAAGATCCATTTATTCTCAAACCCTAACTTAATTGTATATCCATTAATTTGCATTATATACTATGAACATAAACCCTAAACACAACAACAAACCCTAATCACACATCATTAAAATATTAAATCATTAGCACTACACTAAAATTACACAAAACAAATATATAAAAATATAGAGGGGGGGTCGTTCACCTCGGCGAGGTGGCGATGCTGGCCGGAGAAGAGCTTGGTCGGAGTCAGGTGAAGGGTGGTGGTGATGATAAGGTGGTCGTGGTGCTGGCAGCCGCTGTAGAATGGTTGGCCGGATCATGGCGGTGGCTCGGGGATGCTCGACTGGTGGTGTGTGGTGGTCGAGGAGAAGCTCGACCGGAGGGAATGGTGGTGGAGCTGTGGTAGTGGGTGGTGAAGTCGGGGTGGAGCAGTTCGGCAGCGGTCGGGGATCAGCGGGTGGCCGGTGGAGGAACTCGGCAGGGGTGAAGTGGTGGTGGGTCGTGGATGTGTGGAGGTGTGTGATGGTGGCGGGGTGAAGCTCGCCGGAGAATGGAGTCATGGTGGTAATGGCGGATGGTCGGGGAGTCACTAGAAATGGAGGTGGTCGTGGTGTGCGGTGGTGGCGGGGTGAAGCTCGACTGGTGGTGGGAATAGCAGCTGGAGGCGGAGGTGGCTCAGTCGACTAGAGTACGGTGGAGGATCGATAGTGCGGTCGGAGTAGAGGGGCCTGGCTGGAGTGTCGAGGTAGGCTCGTAGTAGCACTGGTGGTGGGGAGAAGCTCGGGTGGGGTGAATGACCGAAGGAAGCTCGACTGGCTGCTGGAGGAGTGAGGGCTCGGTCGAGGTATGTACGTCGAGGTTGGTGGTCGGGCAGTGGCTCGAGGGGTGCAGCGGGTGGGGAAGGTCGTGGGGGAGTCAGGCAGGCGGCTGAGTGGCAGGAGTAACAGTGTCGGCCGGAGGGGATGAGGTTGGCCGGTGGAGGAGTCTTTTAATGGAAGAAAGAGAAGTGGAGAGAAAGAAGAAGAAAGGAAGAAGAAAGTAATATTCGGTTGAAATATGAAGAGGGAGGAGAGAGAGAGGGTTGTGTTCTCTATGTTTGGGGATTAGGGCCGGCATGGGGTAGAGTGTGGTGATGGAGACATTATTTAGGGAGTTATGTGAGGGTTGGATGGTGTGGATGAGCCCAATTCAAATGAGTGATGAGGATTTTACATAGAGAAATTTTGTGTTCACCAAAGGAGAGGGAGGAGAGAGCTTGACCGGTCAAAGAAGTGGGGTGGCTTGTTCATTTGGTCTTGACCAATGAGGTTATGACACATGTTACAACATTTATAATTTAGCCCCTTAAGTTTGGATATTTGCATAAACACATAAAATAATAGAAAAATTATGGGGGAATTGATGTTTGGTATTTTATAGGGTGAGGGGGTATTGTGTGTTTTGCATTGACTAAATTAAATGGGCATTGTAATTAAATTGGGATTAAAATAGAATTAGTCAAAGTTGGTATCCCCAATTTAATTAGAATAAGTTGTCATATGCTCTTTAATTAAATTGGGGCACATGGGATCTCAATTGGGAGTGACTCAAAGGTCATGAATGGTGTAGGCTTGGTGTCAATCTTGGACCCCTTTATTGGTCCGGCTCAACGGGTAAAGTTGGTGTCTCAAAATTGATGGCAACGACACAGGTGCGCGACACGGGTTTAAATAAGGATTTTGGGTACGGAAAATTGTGCAATTAATTTAGGGCACAAGAAAATATGATTTTGAGTGACAGAAAATTCCAGCGCCCAAATTGGCATGTCAAGTCAAGAGAGCAATAATCTGTTAGAATTTATGGGCTGATGTTGGGCTCCGAATATTTTAACAACGGTAGGGCGCGCCAAGGATTTTAAATAGAAATCAGACATCTGTAACCTTACTCTAAACCTCAAACATCTGCTGCAAATACCAAAATTTTCTAACCCATACCAGACTATCTATAGAAATAAATGAGGGGATTTACATCCTTCCCAACTTAGAAAAATTTTGTCCCCGAAATTAAAAGTAAAGGACGATAATAGCTACGAGAATTTAAAAGCCAACTGGAATTCAAATGCGGTACGTAAATTCGTACCGCGATCCTTAAATAAATACGGGAAACGCTGTCGAATGGAATCCCCGTGCTCTCAGGTAGACTTGCCTGGCGAATGATGCTTCCATGCAACTCTGACCAGTCGAATAGTCTGACCTCTCAAAGTCTTCTCACTGTGATCGAGTATCTCCACTGGCTGCTCTACGTAAGATAAACTGGGTCCGACTGTAATCTCTGAATGGTCAAGCACGTGGCTAGGGTCTACCATGTAACTCCTCAACTACGATATGTGAAATACATCATGCACTCCTTCTAGTGATGGAGGCAATGCAAGACGATAAGCCACTTCGCCAACTCGTTCCAAGATGTCAAAAGGTCCAATGTACCTCGGATACAGCTTGCCTCTACCTCCAAATCTGATGGTACTACAAGTAGACGATATCTTCAAAAATACATAGTCACCTTCCTTGAACTCCAAAGGTCTGCGGTGCGCATCTGCCCAATGTTTTTGTCTATCCTGTGCTGTACGCAGGTGGCTCTGAATCTGCTTGACTTTCTCCATTGTCTGTGTCACCAACTCTGGACCAAGTATCTGACGCTCTCCCACGTCACTCCAACATACTGGTGACCTACACTTCCTGCCATACAGTGCCTCATAAGGTGCCATATGTATGCTAGTCTAGTAGCTGTTATTGTAGGAGAATTCTACCAAGTATAGATGGTCCTCCCAAGATCCTCCAAAATTGATCATGTACGCTCTCAACATATCCTATAGTATCAGTATCGTGCGCTCTGACTGACCATCAGTCTGTGGATGATATGCAGTGCTAAACTTGAGACGAGTTCCTAGACTCTCCTGCATACTCCTCCAAAAATGTGACATAAATCTGGAATCATGATCCGATACAATATTGACAGGCACTCCATGTAGTTGTACTATCTGCCTCATATACATGTCAGCTAGTATCTCCGTGGACTGCCCAACTCTGAAGGACAAGAAATGCGCAGACTTGGTGAGTCTGTCTACGATAACCCAAACTGCATCCTTTCCGCTAGGGCTCCGCGGGAATCCTGTGACGAAGTCCATGGTAATGTGTTCCCATTTCTACTCAAAAATGGGAAGCGACTGCAATAGTCCTACAGTCCTCTGATGTTCAGCCTTGACTTGCTGACAAACTAAATATCTTGCCACGAATCTTCTAATCTCTCTCTTCATTCCATGCCACCAGTAGTGTTGTCTCAAATCTCGGTACATCTTCGTACCCCCAGGATGAATAGAATAAATAGAGCTATGAGCCTCGGTAATCAACTCCTGACGTAGCTAGCCACTCAGAACGTATAGGCGATCTCCATACCTCAATGTTCTATCTTCATAAATCTTGAGTCCCGTCTGTATGCCGGTCCTTGACCTCTCTCACAATCGACGAAATCTCACATCTGTAGGCAGAGCTGCCTTGATCCTCTCAATCAATATAGACTGAACCTCGAGACTGGCCATCTGTCCATCCATGCCTGGCAATATAATCTCTATCCCAAGCTCCTGGAGATCCTCTAGCAATTGCCGCCAAGTCGTCAAAAAGTACTGCTTAAGGCATATGCTACTATATTTGCCTTGCCAGGGTGGTACTACAACTTAAAATCATAATCTATCATCAACTCTAGCCAGCGCCTCTATCTCATGTTGAGCTCCTTCTGAGGGTAGACATACTTCAGACTTTTGTGATCAGTGTAAATCTCTACACGCTCACTATACAGGTAGTGCTGCCATAGCTTTAGTGTAAATATCATATCAGCTAGCTCTATATCGTGAGTCAGATAGTTCTTCTACTCCTCGCCTTTATGCGTCAGTCGCGTCATAGGCGCAGCAATCCTCGAAAATTTTTCTACGAACCTTCGATAATATCCGGCAAGTCCGAAAAAACTTCTAATCTCTGTAATTGATGTAGGGGTTGGCCACATCTCTACTGCAGATATCTTCTCCGGGTCAACTGATAGTCCATCTCCGGTGATTATATGTCCCAGAAATGGTACTCTATCCAAGCAGAACTCACACTTGCTAAGCTTGGCATATAGCCTCTCCTGCCTCAGCGTCTCCAACACGATCCTGAGATGTCCCTCATGCTCCTCCTGGCTCTTGGAATATATCAAGATGTCGTCGATGAATACCACCATGAACTTATCTAAGTACTGGTGGAAAATATTGTTCATTAGACTCATAAATACTGTTGGCGCGTTAGTTAACCCAAACGGCCTGACTAGAAACTCATAGTATCCATACTTCGTCCGGAAAGCCGTCTTCGGAATGTCCTCTCTCCGTACCTTGATCTGATGATAGCTGGATCTAAGATCGATCTTTGAGAACACATATGTACCACTAAGCTAATCAAATAAATCATCGATGCGCGACAGTGGATACTTATTCTTTATCGTTACAGCATTTAACGTCCTATAATCGATACACAAGTGTACCGTCCCGTCCTTCTTTGGTACAAATAGAATTGGTGCTCCCCATAGAGATACACTAGCCCGTATGAAACCCTTATCTAAGAGATCATCTACTTGGACTTTCAACTCAACCAACTCCTTCGGTGCTAGTCCGTAAACGGGAGAAGTAACCGGCTCGGCTCCGGGAGTCAACTCTATAGTGAACTCAATCTCTCTATCAGGTGGAAGGCCTGGGAGATCCTCTGGAAACATATCCTCAATCTCTGATATAATACGGGGGTACACTGGTTCACCTTCTGCAATGTGTGCCTATAAGGTAGATGGGCACCATGCTCCCGGGCTCCCTGAAGAAACTCAAACTCAGGATAATCTGGTGGTCATAAATAATGTAACCACGTCGAAACTCTAGCATCGCGTGGTATTGGCTCAACCAATCTATGTCTAGGATAATATCATAGTCTAGACTAAACCTCATAATAAATTCTCCCGTTCTGTTTTCAACATCAATCCTCAAAAGAAAATTTTTCCTTGCCTAATGTATAATTACTCTTCTCCTCAAATTTTCCCTAAATTTTTATTCCTCAAATTTCTTCTTTCCGTTATTTATTGCTCCGGGTCACATAGTGTAATTTAAAATAATGGTATCACCCAAGTACATGCTAGAATTTCTGGTATCAGATCCTCGTCTTCCAGGCGAGAGCCTAAAATTTCATCTTCTCTAGTCCATAATATCGTTCCTGGTATCGCTATCATATACAACAACTAATTTCTAGCATCGGGCTTTGCACTTCCATAAATTATTTTAGGTCATGATCAACAATCTTTCCAGCTCCCAATACTTCCCAAATTACTGCTATCTCAAGTACGGGTAGGGTACTACTGGGTCCAATTCTCTTGCTAACCTTCCACACTAGTTTTAGCATCTAAAAGAACCTATCAGCCTACCCTACTGAGGGTAACAATCTTCTCAGAGATTATTGCACATATCATGTCTTCTGCTGTCTGAACTATAATCTTCTTCTGGAGGGAATCATCAGACACAAGCATTCGTCTTCCCGAATAATAGGGGATAAGAAACAATGATAACGATATTGACAAAAATTGAACGAATACAAATTGGAAGTCCAAGGGTGATAATCATATACAAAGTGAGTTTTAAAAATCGATTATGGATTAAGATCCTATACAACAATAAATCATAATATCTATTCCTAATTTGCAGGCTCGCTTGGCACAGTCAGGTGACCAAGACGATTTAAAATAGATCTGCATGGGCCACCACAAAATATGTCACGCCCTAGTCCCAAAATACCTCAGACCAGGCATACGCGACATGCCAGCTACGCATTCGACCAGACTCTGGTCCGACTTGAATACGTATAAGCTGTATAATAAAGGGCACTATCTAAAAATCCCGTAAATGTAAACATCTATGTCTCAATCCACAATGAACAAAAATATACAAGAAAGAGCTACATGTGCTAAAGTCGGCCGCCCAATAACACACAAACTCGAATAGACTCGAAAAAAAATATGAGTCTATAAAAACTAAGCTACAACAGCAGATGAATAATTAATATAAAATAACCATAATGTCGGTAGAAATGATATGAGTACCTGGTACAATGTTTGCAAGACATGCAACTCCATCAGCAACTCCAAATGCTCCGTAATCGTCTATGCTGCAAAACTGGTAGGGGACCAGGTCCTCAGAGGGACGTAACAAGGTACAAAAATACGGCATGCCAAAGTACAACAGAAAATACAAGTGCAACAACGGTATAATCTAGCATAACCACCTAAGTGAGACACAGTTTGAAGACAATGTTCGACGTGTGGGCTATCCAAAATAAAACCGTAGCTCCGGACATGAAAACACACGGGACGTACCGCAGCTCCGGACAAAGAGTCACACGGGTGATATAACTACTCTAGATACAGGATCACTACAAAAATAGTATATATACATATATAAGCGCGTGTAGAGGAGCCCAAACATCTAGTAACTGTCTTCCCCATCCCAAGCGGTCAATGATGGTAAGCTGAACCAGAATCTCTATCTAGCAGTCTCTTCGCACAGAAGTAACTATCAACAAATGTGACCCTAAGGTCGTCCCAGTCTCCGTCATGATGTCAGTATCAGGATACAGGAAATCTGGCACGATAACAATATATGAATGTATCTTGGGGTGATGATATACTCAGGTACGTACATCGAGGTGTTACGAATATCTAGCATTTGTTACGTGACGTTACGGCGAACATCTGCACCCGGTTGTGATCCGGACGCGAAGTAACGATCTTAAACAATTTTACGCATAATGTATATAATGAAACAATAAATATCTGTAACTGAAATACAGGGTGGCAAGGTACACTTGCCTGTGTCCGGCTGCTGATGACGGGAATCCGGTACCACGTCCGAGTCCGCAGGTCCCGTAGTACCTAGAGACGAGATACAAACTCAATCAATAAACTATCACATAAAAAATAGAGATGTGACACACGTCTAAACATATGCTCAGACTCAGCTATAACTCACAGGGATACGACGCTAGAGGGTTGACCAAGGTTGACTAATGGTCCGTTACGTCAAATCAAATTAATCATCTGTATAATATCATCAAACTATCCTCAATCCTACTATATTCATCACAGTGTTTATCAGTATTTTGAGCCATGATCAATCCTCAGATTTTCCCTGGTCTTCACAGAAATTATTACTCACGGTGACACATGTCATCCTCAAATAAATTATTAATATTTATTAAACCCTCCATTTTATAACTTTATTACCAATTCACAATAATTACTACTCTTCAATTAAACCCATCATTAATTATCAGTCCCCAATCACCGATTAATGGTTTGATACCACACATTATTTCACAATAAATCACCTGTCTCTCGATGATAAATCATAGTATTATTTTGCAACCATTTAATCTGCTCAACAACAATAATCAATAGTGTATATATAAATTAAAATACCCTAACATCTCAATGTATCCAAATATCATAAACTCAATATATATATTCAAATATCCTAAATATTAACCTTGTATTTTATCCTCATTGCATGTATTACTAGGAACTAAACCCTTAAATCTCAATGCAAAATGTAACCCTAAACAAAGATCCATTTATTCTCAAACCCTAACTTAATTATATATCCATTAATTTGCATTATATACTATGAACATAAACCCTAAACACAATAATAAACCCTAATCACACATCATTAAAATATTAGATCATTAGCACTACACTAAAATTACACAAAACAAATATATAAAAAATATAGAGAGGGGGGGAGTCGTTCACCTCGGCGAGGTGGCGGTGCTGGCCGGAGGAGAGCTTGGCCGGAGTCAGGTAAAGGGTGGTGGTGATGATAAGGTGGTTGTGGTGCTGGCAGCCGCTGTAGAATGGTTGGCCGGATCGTGGTGGTGGTTCGGGGATGCTCGACTGGTGGTGTGTGGTGGTCATGGAGAAGCTCGACCGGATAGAATGGTGGTGGAGTTGTGGTAGTGGGTGGTGAAGTCGTGGTGGAGCAGTTCGGCAGCGGTCGGGGATCAGTGGGTGGCCGGTGGAGGAACTTGACAGGGGTGAAGTGGTGGTGGGTCGTGGATGTGTAGAGGTGTGTGATGGTGGCAGGGTGAAGCTCGCCGGAGAATGGAGTCATGGTGGTAATGGCGGATGGTCGGGGAGTCACTGGAAATAGAGGTGGTCGTGGTGTGCGGTGGTGGCGGGGTGAAGCTCGACTGGTGGTGGGAATAATAGCTGGAGGCAGTGGTGGCTCAGTCGACTGGAGTGTGGTGGAGGATCGGCAGTGCGATCAGAGTAGAGGGGCCTGGCCAGAGTGTCGAGGTGGGCTCGTAGCAGCGTCGATGGTGGAGAGAAGCTCGGGTGGGGTGAATGACCGGAGGAAGCTTGACTGGCTGCTGGAGGAGTGAGGGCTCGGTCGAGGTGTGTACGTCGAGGTTGGTGGTTGGGTAGTGGCTCTAGGGGTGCAGCGGGTGGGAAAGGTCGTGGAGGAGTCGGGCAGGCGGTTGAGTGGCCAGAGTAACAGTGCCGGCCGGAGGTGATGAGGTTGGCCGGTGGAGGAGTCTTTTAATGGAAGAAGGAGAAGTGGAGAGGAAGAAGAAGAAAGGAAGAAGAAAGTAATATTCGGTTGAAATATGAAGAGGGAGGAAAGAGAGAGAGGATTATGTTCTCCATGTTTGGGGATTAGGGCCGGCATGGGGTAGAGTGTGGTGATGGAGACATTATATAGGGAGTTGTGTGAGGGTTGGATGGTGTGGATGAGCCAAATTCAAATGAGTGGTGAGGATTTCACATAGAGAAATTTTGTGTTCACCAAAGGAGAGGGAGGAGAGTGCTTTACCGGTCAAAGAAGTGGGATGGCTTGTTCATTTGGTCTTGACCAATGAGGTTATGACATATGTTACAATATTTGTAATTTAGTCCCTTAAGTTTGGGTATTTGCACAAACACATAAAATGATGGAAAAATTATGGAAAAATTGGTGTTTGGTGTTTTGTAGGGTGAGAGGATGTTGTGTGTTTTGCATGGGCTAAATTAAATGGGCATTGAAATTAAATTAAATTAGAATTAAAATAGGATTAGTCAAAGTTTGTATCCCCAATTTAATTAGAATAAATTGTCATGTGCTCTTTAATTAAATTAGGGCATATAGGATCTCAATTGGGAGTGACTCAAAGGTCATGAATGGTGTAGGCTTGGTGTCAGTCTTGGATCCCTTTATTGGTCTGGCTCAACGGGTTAAGTTGGTGTCTCAAAATTGATGGCAATGACACAGGTGCGCGACACGAGATTAAATAAGGATTTGGTTACGGAAAATTGTGCAATTAATTTAGGGCACAAGGAAATATGATTTTGAGTGACAGGAAAGTCCAGCGCCTAAATTGACGTGTCAAGTCAAGAATGCAACAATCTGTTGGAATTTATGGGCTGATGTTGGCTCCGAATATTTTAACAACGGTATGGCGCACCAAGGATTTTAAATAGAAATCAGACATCTGTAACCTTACTCTAAACCTCAAACATCTGCTATAAATACCAAAATTTTCTAACCCATACCAGACTATCTATAGAAATAAATGAGGGGATTTACAGACACGGTTTGCAAAACAGGTTCTAAGCACGACACAATCAAAGAATCATGATCAAGGAGAATCAAAGGATGAGGGTTAAGCAAAAATACCTAGGGAAGAAAAACATCATTTTTGTAAGTAATAAAAGTTATGCAAATTTAAGAGTGAAGGAAATATGGTTAAAGCAAGAAAACTACAGCTTAGAAAATTAGGTTATCAATTATTAATAAATTAAAATTACTAGGTTTAAGGCTAAGGTCACGAACTAACAGGTACGAGCTAAAGCAACGCATCTATGAATAACTTACGCGCATTTGCTACTCCACGAGTCTGCATGTCCTTCAAGGTCATCGCAAAAGCTTGTCCGCATCCTTGCGGTGGATTCCTCTACTGCTGCTGAGCCTGCTGGAAGAGTACTGTCTGGAGTATCAAAGGTGGCCTCAGCTGATACCCTCCTGGAGGTGGTGGTAAGGCTTCTTGATGAATCATCGGTGTTTCTTCTTGATGTGTTGTGCAATCTCTGGCTAAGTGTTATCTGGATCCGCAAATCAAGTACATTCCTAACTTACGTCTGCACTCTCTCTCAATATGGCCTACCTTGCCACAGTAGTGATAAGTAGGAAGGAATGAGACTTCTGGTGCTGCTTTCGGTGGCAGATTTATCTGTTGACGCTTTGCAGACTCATGTTGTGATGCTCTGGTTGGTGCAGATATGGAAGGCCGCTTCAGGCTGGTCTCTCTCCTGGTGACGCGCTCCATGCATCAGGCTGCAGCAAGGACGTCCGAGTAAGAAGTAGGTGCAACGGATCCGATCAGTCTCTGTAGCTCAAAGTTTTGTACGTCGAAGAACTTCTCAGCCTTCTCTTCTTCTGTCAGGATCAAGGTAGGGGCGAAGCGACTCAGACGAATGAACTCCGCGTTGTACTGTTCCACTGTCATATTGTCTTGAGTGAGACGATTGAACTTGTCCCGAAGTTCTGATCGAGCGATGGCTAGAATGTACATCTCCTGAAAGAGTCTAGAGAACTCTTCCCAAGTGACTCGGTCTGGTCCGAGCCATGTCTTCTCAGATAGCTACCAGTGATGTGCATTGCCCGTCAATTACATTCTGACGGCAGTCATCCAACATTCCTGTGGAAGCTCAGCTGCTTCTAATTGATGTTGAGTATTGGTGAGCCACTCATGAACTTCAGTGGGCTCCTTCTTGCCTGAAAAGGTGCGGGGCTTCAGCTGGCAAAAATCGGTGATAGAGCCCGTCGTTGGCCGTCGTGCTGGTAGATTTTCTTGCTCTAGTGCGATTACTAGGCTATGACTCAGAGCCTCTTGTTGAGCTTGTATCATTGCGTAGATCATTTGAAACATCTGTTGCCCGTCCATAGCCTGCCCTTGTGGGAATACGAGCATTGGTGGAGTAAACTGTGGTGGAGGTGGGATGTTATCTTGCTGGATTCTCGAGGCATGCTAATTTGCTTGACTGCGTTGTTGAGCTGATTGACCTTCACCTACTGGTGTCTCTTCATCTTCGTTGGTTACCACAGCACCTCGTGGTGATCCTACAGGAGTCTCGTCGTTTGGTCATTGATCCATTACTCTGCATCCAAAATAAACTATAAGAGGCACACAGAAGAATCAAGGCAGGATGCAAGTCAAGAAATTCGAATCTGATATAGAGATCAAGAACGATTCAATCAAGTGGATGAGATCCTAAAACTTATCCTATTCTTATTGCAGGCTTGCTTGGTCCCTAATGTAAACTCCCTCGATTTATTCTATAGATAGTCGGGTTTGGATTTGGAAAATTTTGAATTTAGCAGCAGATGTTGAGGTTTAGAGTGGAGTTAAGTTGTCTGGTATTTTAATTCTTTTAATTAAAACCCTTGGCGCGCCCTATCATAGTTTAATTATTCGGAGCCCAGTATCAGCCCATAAATTCCACCGTACTTTTGTACTTCTGACTTGACTTGCCAAATTAGGCACTGGACTTTTCGTCACTCAAAAATCATATTTTGTTGTGCTCTAATTTAATTGCACAATTTTTCGTAATCGATATCCATATTTAATTCCGTGTCGGACACCTGTGTCGTTACCCTCAATTATGAGATACCAACTTAACCCGTTGAGCCGGACCGACTAAAGGGTCCAAGACTGACTCTAATCCCCCACCATTTTTGGCCTTTGTGTTATTTCTAAATTTTGACCCCAAGTGCCCCCATTTAATTTAAAATCGTGGGACAATTTATTTCTATTTAAATCGGGGATACCAACTTTGTCAATCCTATTTTTAATCCTTAATTAATTCCAATGCCCATTTAATTAAACCCGTGCCTAACGCACAACACTCTCTCACCATGAAAATTACTAAACATAATTTTCTCTACAATTTTTGCGTCATTTTATGTGTTCATGCAATTTCTCGAATTTAGGGGGCTAAGTTATAATTTAGGGATTTTAGGTGCCCTCACCCCATTGGCCAAAACCAAATGGAGAGGTCACAAAATTGGGTCCAATTTACACCCATCCATTCATCACTCTTTATGAAGAAATCATTTTTTCTTCATGACAAATCCTATCCCTCCATTTTGAATAGGAGCATCTCCACCCTCCACCCATTCACAATCCCCTATAAAATATCACATCACCCCACCCTCATAACTCACCACCGGCCCTAATCCCAAAGAAACCCCCCCTCACTCTCTCTCCTCCCTCCTCCATTTATTTCTCCATGCAAAGAACCCCTTCCCTCCATTCTTCTGCTTCTTCTTCTTCTTATTCTTCTTCCTTTAACTCTCCTTCCTCCGGAAGACCGACCGGCCGACCAACTCGGCTCCGGCCGTCGACCCCCACGGCGGCTCCATAGCACCCGCGGTTGTGCTCTCCCGACGCACCCACCGGACTCCGCAGTTGACACTCCGACAGACGATCGGACTGTGCAGACTCCTCCCCAGCTCCGGCTACAGCCCGCCGACCTTCTCACGCGGACTGAACAGCAGCCCACTCCGGCCTGTTACCGACCGGCTGTGAACTCCCCCCCCCGACCGCCGACTGTGTCCCCGACCGGCGCAGTGCACGACCGACCGCCTGTCAGTCTAGCCCCGACCGGCAGTGTTTTCCCCCGACTGTCGGTGCAGCCACCTCGTCCGACCGGCTGTCCACAGCAGCTCCGCTCAGGCCTCCTCCCTGTACAGCTTATTACACCACCACCATTACTCTTCCATCTCCACCACCACCACAAGCTTCCATTATCACTACCACCCTCGGCGTTCCCTGCCACCGAGCACCACCCTACTCCGGCCATCAACTCCGACCAGCGAGCCTCATCGTGGTTCACTCTTCCCCCTCTCTTGTTTTAATTCTAGAATAATATTGTTTTAAATATGATGTTTATATATATTGGACTGGTGTTAGTTAGGGTTAAGTATGATGTTTATATAGATTATGGTATTTCGAGGATTATATATAGATATAGTTGTTAGGGTTTAATTTATATATTGTTGGCGCAAATATGGTTAGCATAGTATAGTACTTGAACAATGTGGTTTAAGATGAATGATAATTATAATGACTTGAGGTCAAGGTCTAATGGTGAACTTGGAGGTTTAATAGTCATCAGTATATTAATATGGATTGGAATGAGAGACATTGAGCTTTAGGGTTCAACGTATTTATTTATGAGCATGGTGATTTGTAGGGTTGAGCAGTGATTGTGGGTAAAATGATCCTGAGGGTTGAGGAAGACCTAATATTTAATAAGTAAATACAGTCAGGGAGTGAGCATACCTGATACTGAACCACGTGATGAATATGGTCAGAATGAGAATTTGTCGAGGAGAGTGTACAGAGGACTAAATGATGGACTATCGTACCGATAGTCAACTGTGGTCAACCTCCTAGTGGCTTGTCCCTGTGAGTCGTAGCTGAGTTTAAGTTTAGTTGTAGATGCGTGTTGCATCCCTGTCTGTCGTAGAATAGATTATTAATTATTGGTTTGTATCTCATCTCTAGGTACTGCGGGACCTGAGGACTTGGACACGGTACCGGGACCCCGTCATCAGCAGCCGCACGCAGGCAAGTGTACCTTGCCATCCTGTATTTTCAGTTTATAGATATTCATTGTTGTGCTATGTACTTTGTGCACGTACTTATGTTGACGTTCGATACTTCACGTCCGGTTCACAACCGGGTGAAGACGTATGTCGTAGTGTCTTAGAAAGATTATTGGATGTTTCATAGTACCTCGATGCACGTACCTGAGTACATCGATGCCCCAGGACACACTCATACACTGTGATCATGCCAGATTCCTGTATCCTGATACTGACATCATGACCAGAGACTGGGATGACCTTAGGGTCGCGTCTGTTGAGATTACTTCTGTGTGTCGAGACTGTAGATAGAGGTTCAGGTTCAGCGCACCATCGTTGACCGCTTGGGAAGGGAAAGACAGTTACTAGACGTTTGGGCTCCTCTGCATGCGCTTATATATGTATATGTAGTGTTCCTGTATTCTGGAGTAGTTGTATCACCCGTGTGTTTCTGTGCTCGGAGCTACGGTACGCCCCGTGTGTCTTTGTGTTCGGAGCTACGATTTTATTTTGGACAGCCCACGCGTCAAACATTGTCTTTAAACTATGTCACACTTGTTTGGTTATGTTAGAGTACCCTGTCGTGCACTTGTACTTTCTGTTTACTTGGCATTGATGTATTTTTGTACCTTGTTACGTCCCTCTGAGGATCTGGTTCCCTTCCAGGTGTAGGAGACGAGGATTACCCGGAGGTATACGGACCGGGCATCTATCCAGCAGCTGTACTCACTGCCGAGGACGAGGTCATTCCTGAGGACTTCGCCTGATCGCTGGTAGTGACTCTTTCCTTGGGACGATATCATTACCTAGTTACCTGCTGCCGTCCCAAGTTATCTTATTGCTTACTTTCATTCCAGTATATTTGTACTAGCGGGTTTGTTCCCGTGTGACTACTCTAGTATTTGTACTTGATACTTATCTTGGATATTTCCTTTCTGCACATTAGTTGTTATATTTATCTCTATTGTGCTCTTATATTGCTGCCTGTGGATGAGATTTAGATTGAGTTTATATGTGTTATGTGATGGATTATTCATTGTACTTTACAGCTTAAGTGTACTCCGACGGGCCCATTAGATTGGAATGCCCACCGAAGTACGCTGCTGGCCATTGCCACGTGTCTCGATTCCTTATCCATGGAACCAGGGCGTGACAAGGTTTTTGTGGTGGCCCATGCAGGTCAGATTTAAATCGTCTTGGTCACCTGACTATGCCAAGCGAGCCTGCAAATTAGGAATAGAGTTAGAAATCTCATCTACAAAGTTTAAAACCTTCACATGACACCTCTATCTCGATATCTTTCATCAAATTGCATCTTGTTTATTTCTCTCAACGCTGATCGCAGTCATGACTTCTTTTCAGAGTTATGAATCTCTGCAGTGGACGCGTCATGCAGCCTGGCGACGTTTCCCTAGACGCATGATCCTCCGGGGAACCGGAACTGGAGCAGATCCTTCTGCTGACTCCAGCTCCCGTAGGGCAGTCATCAGGATAGCCCGAGGTGCCTTCAGATGGGCATCAGACTCCACATCAGGCAGGACCTGAGGATCAGAGGATCCCGAGTCAGGAGGAGCAGCAGCTACCACCTCCTCCACCATTCCCGCCCTAGATGCCCTTTATGCCATTCCCCACAGGGCAACCGATGGATGGAACACAGATGTTCCAGATGATGTATACGATGATGCAGGCCCAGTAGCAGGTCCAGCAGCAGGCTCAGCAGCAGGTCCAGCAGTGCCAGACTGAGACCCTGAGAGAGAGCATCGTGACGGCCTTGGGGCAGGCGTCACCACTAGCATACGAGCCGACGCGAGGGTCTATCATAGACCTTCGTCGTTTGATGTCGCAATATTTTGCGGGCACAGGGTAGCCGACGGAGGTCCATACTTGGCTCACCGGTATTCAGCACCAGGTGGAGGCTACCGATCTCCCCCGACACCGATGGGTGACGACCGTCAGGATGCATCTCACCGGCAACGCGCATCACTGGTGGATTTCCGAGGATCAGCGTCTGGGACCAGATCGTGCCACCTGGAAAGAGTTCTCTAGGCTCTTCCAGGAGATGTACATACCTTCCACTGCCAGAGCAGAGCTTCGGGACAGATTTCAGAACCTCAGGCAGGGGAGTATGACTGTAGAGGAATACAATTCTGAGTTCCTCCGCCTGAGCAGGTTTGTACCGTACCTGATCACTACTGAGGAAGCGAAGGCTGAGAAGTTTTATGAGGGCCTGAGTTTTGAGACCCAGAGGCTTATCGGGACCACAACCCCTACCTCTTACTCCGAGGTATTACTTGCAGCACGACGCCAAGACCGCATCAACAAGATGGAGGCCAGCCAGAAGTGCTCATATGCGTCATCATCAGCAGTTCGAGTCCCGCAGGGAGGACCTGCGAAGTACCCTCTCGTACAATAGCAGCAGCAGAGGGCAGCACCACAGCAGGGAGTTGTCATCCCCATATGCCATTTTTGCGGCAAGAGGGGACATTTGATGAGGGACTGTCGACGGAGACTGGGCGTATGTTTGAGATGTGGATCGGCCCAGCATGCCATCCGAGATTGCCTTGAACAGAGAGATCCAGTACAGATGGTTCATCGGCCAGCCCTGCCAGCACCGAGACCTTATTAACAGCCTCCTGGACCGAGGCTGCCATATACAGGAGCAGGAGCACAGCGACCACCAGCACTAGGGGGAAATCAGAGGAGGCCACCCTTGGCCCCACAGGTAGATCGTTTCCAGCAGGCTCAACAGCAGCAGCCGAGGGCACCGGTACCGAGACATGGGCAGGCCTATGCGATGACTGTAGAGGAGGCAGAGACAGCCGGAGAAGTGATCACAGGTACTATCTTAGTAGCTTCATTACCAGCATTAGTCCTATTTGATTCTGGCGCCACACACTCTTTTATAGCTGCTAGTTTCGTGGCTACCCATAGAATAGCCACCGCACCCCTTCCGAAGGTCAAGAGGATTCTTACGGGAGGTAGAATAGTACCTGTTAGTGATACTTGTAGATCATATTCAGTAGTTGTCTGCGGGCGAGAGATGCGTGCCCGATTTCTGGTTTTCTCCATGTCGGACTATGACATTGTCCTAGGCATGGATTGGTTGAGCCAATACCACGCAACGCTAGATTGCCATCGTGGTTGTGTCATCTTTAGACCCCCAGATCACCCAGAGTTTGAGTTTCTTCGGGGAGCCCGAGAGCATGGTGTCCAACCTACCCTAGCGACACACATTGCAGAAGGTGAACCGATGTACCCTCAATTTATAGCGGAGTTTGAGGATGTGTTTACAGAGGATCTCCCAGGACTGCCACCTGACAGAGAGATTGAGTTCACTATAGAGTTGACTCCAGGAGCCGAGCCAATTACTTCCCCCGTTTACAGACTAGCACCGAAGGAGTTGGTTGAGATGAAAGTCCAAGTAGATGATCTCTTAGATAAGGATTTCATACGGGCTAGTGTATCTCCATGGGGAGCACCCATTCTGTTTGTACCGAAGAAGGACGGGACAGTACGCTTGTGTATCGATTACAGGGCGCTAAATGCTGTAACGATAAAGAACAAGTATCCACTGCCGCGTATCAATAATTTGTTTGATCAGCTTAGCAGTGCATCTGTATTCTCGAAGATCGATCTCAGATCCGGTTATCATCAGATCAAGGTACGGAGAGAGGACATCCAGAAGACGGCCTTTCGGACGAAGTATGGCTACTATGAGTTTCTAGTTATGCCGTTTGGTTTAACCAACACGCCAGCTGTATTTATGTGTTTGATGAACAATGTCCTCCACCAGTACTTAGACAAGTTCGTGGTGGTATTTATCGACGACATCTTGGTATATTCCAAGAGCCAGGAGGAGCATGAGAGGCATCTCAGGATCGTGATGGAGACGCTGAGACATGAGAGGCTGTACGCCAAGCTCAGTAAATGTGAGTTCTGCCTAGATAGAGTACCATTTCTGGGACACATAATTACCGGTGATGGACTAGCAGTTGACCCAGAGAAGATAGCTGCAGTGAAGACATGGCCTGCCCCTACGTCAGTTACAGAGGTTAGGAGTTTCCTCGGACTTGCCGGATATTATCGGAGGTTCGTGGAAAACTTCTCGAGGATAGCTGCGCCTATGACGCGGCTGACGCGTAAGGGCGAGGAGTTTATCTGGACCAACGAGTGTCAGGCAGCTTTCGATGAGCTAAAGAACCATTTGACATCAGCCCCGATCTTGACACTACCTTCAGGATCAGGAGGATTTTTAGTGTATAGTGATGCGTCAGGGAGCGTATTGGGATGTGTACTGATGCAATACGGCAAGGTGATAGCCTACGCATCTAGACAGCTGAGAGTTCATGAGAAGAACTATCCGATGCACGACTTGGAGCTAGCTGCAGTGATATTTGCACTGAAGCTATGGAGACATTACCTTTATGGTGAGCGTGTTGAGATTTACACAGATCATAAAAGCCTAAAGTATGTCTACACGCAGAAGGAGCTCAACATGAGGCAGAGATGCTGGCTAGAGTTGATGACCGACTATGACATTGAGTTGTAGTACCACCCTGGCAAGGCGAATGTCGTAGCAGATGTCTTAAGCAGGAAGCCCATGGCATACTTTTTGACGACTCAGCGGCAATTGTTAGAGGATCTCCAGGAGCTTGGGATTGAGATTGTATTGTCAGGCATGGATGGACAGATGGCCAGTCTTGAGGTTCAGTCTACACTGATTGAGCGGATCAGGGCAGCCCTGCCTACAGATACGAGATTTTGACGCCTACAAGAGAGGACAGAGGCAGGCATGCAGACGAGACTCATGATTCATGAAGACGGAACATTGAGGTGTGGAGATCGCCTATATGTTCCGAGTGGCAAGCTACACCAAGAGTTGATGACCGAGGCACATAGCTCAATTTATTCTATTCATCCCGGGGGTACGAAGATGTACCGAGACTTGAGACAGCATTTCTGGTGGCATGGGATGAAGAGAGAAATTGCAAGATTTGTGGCGAAGTGTTTAGTTTGTCAGTAAGTCAAGGCTGAACATCAGAGGACTGCAGGATTATTGCAGCCGATTCCCATCCCCGAGTGGAAGTCGGAACACATTACCATGGACTTCGTCTCGGGATTCTCGTGAAGCCCTAGCGGGAAGGATGCAGTTTGGGTTATCGTAGACAGACTTACCAAGTCTGCACATTTCTTGCCCTTCAGAGTTGGGCAATCCACAGAGATATTAGCTGACTTGTATATGAGACAGATAGTACAACTACATGGAGTGCCTGTCAGTATCGTATCGGATCATGATTCCAGATTCACGTCACATTTTTGGCAGAGTATGCAGGAGAGCCTAGGAACTCGACTCAAGTTCAGCACTGCATATCACCCACAGACTGATGGTCAGTCAGAGCGCACGATACAGATATTAGAGGATATGTTGAGAGCGTGCATGATTGATTTTGGAGGATCTTGGGAGGACCACCTACACTTGGTAGAATTCTCCTACAATAACAGTTACCAGGCCAGCATACAGATGGCACCTTATGAGGCACTGTACGGTAGAAAATATAGGTTGCCAGTTTGTTGGAGTGACGTGGGAGAGCGTCAGATACTTGGTCCAGAGTTGGTGACACAGACAGTGGAGAAGGTCAAGCAGATTCAGAGCCACCTACGTGCAGCACAAGACAGACAGAAACATTGGGCAGATACACACCGCAGACCATTGGAGTTCAAGAAGGATGACCATATGTTTTTGAGGATATCGTCTACTCGTGGTACCATCAGATTCGGAGGCAGAGGCAAGCTGAGTCCGAGGTACATCGGGCCTTTTGACATTTTGGAACGAGTTGGCGAAGTGGCTTACCGTCTTGCATTACCTCCATCATTAGAGGGAGTACATGACATATTTCACATATCGCAGCTGAGAGATATGTCGCAGACCCTAGCCACGTGCTTGATCATTCAGAGATTACAGTCGGGCCCAGTCTATCTTACGTAGAGCAGCCAGTTGAGATCCTTGATCACAGCGATAAGACTTTGAGAGGGCAGACGATTCGACTGGTCAGAGTAGCATGGAAGCACCATTCGCCAGGCGAGTCTATATGGGAGCACGAAGATTCTATTCGGCAGCGATTTTCGTACTTATTTGAGGACAAGGTACGGATTTACGTACGGCATTTTAATACTAGATGTTTTTTTTAATTCTTTTAGCTATTATCGTGCCTTACTTTTAATTTCGGAGACGAAATTTTTCTAAGTTGGGAAGAATGTAAACCCCCTCGATTTATTCTATAGATAGTCGGGTTTGGATTTGGAAAATTTTGAATTTAGCAGCAGATGTTGAGGTTTAGAGTGGAGTTAAGTTGTCTGGTATTTTAATTCTTTTAATTAAAATCCTTGGCCCTCCCTATCATAGTTTAATTATTCGGAGCCCAGTATCAGCCCATAAATTCCACCGGACTTTTGTACTTCTGACTTGACTCGCCAAATTAGGCACTGGAATTTTCGTCACTCAAAAATCATATTTTGTTGTGCTCTAATTTAATTGCATAATTTTTCGTAACCGATATTCATATTTAATTCCGTGTCGGACACCTGTGTCGTTACCCTCAATTATGAGATACCAACTTAACTCGTTGAGCCGGACCGACTAAAGGGTCCAAGACTGACTCCAAGCCCCCACCATTTTTGGCCTTTGTGTCATTTCCGAATTTTGACCCCAAGTGCCCCCATTTAATTTAAAATCGCGGGACACTTTATTTCTATTTAAATCGGGGATACCAACTTTGTCAATCCTATTTTTAATCCTTAATTAATCCCAATTCCCATTTAATTAAACTCGTGCCTAACGCACAACACCTTCTCACCATGAAAATTACTAAACATAATTTTCTTCACAATTTTTGCGTCATTTTATGTGTTCATGCAATTTCCCGAATTTAGGGGGCTAAGTTGCAATTTAGGGATTTTAGGTGCCCTCACCCCATTGGCCAAAACCAAATGGAGAGGTCACAAAATTGGGTCCAATTTTTACCCATCCATTCATCACTCTTTATGAAGAAATTATTTTTTCTTCATGACAAATCATATCCCTCAATTTTGAATAGGAGCATCTCCACCCTCCACCCATTCACAATCCCCTATAAAACATCACATCACCCCACCCTCATAACTCACCACCGGCCCTAATCCCAAAGAAAACCCCCCTCACTCTCTCTCCTCCCTCCTCCATTTATTTCTCCATGCAAAGAACCCCTTCCCTCCATTCTTCTTCTTCTTCTTCTTCTTCTTCTTCTTCTTTTAACTCTCCCTCCTCCTGAAGACCGGCCGGTCGACCAACTCGGCTCCGGCCGTCGACCCCCGCGGCGGCTCCACAGCACCCGCGGCTGTGCTCTCCCGATGCACCCGCCGGACTCCGCAGTTGACACTCCGGCAGACGACCGGACTGTGCAGCCTCCTCCCCCGCTCCGGCTACAGCCCGCCGACCTTCTCGCGCGGACTGAACAGCAGCCCACTCCGGCCTGTTCCCGACCGGCTGTGAACTCCCCCCCGACCGCCGACTGTGTCCCCGACCGGCGCAGTGCACGACCGACCGCCTGTCAGTCCAGCCCCGACCGGCAGTGTTTTCCCCTGACTGTCGGTACAGCCACTCGTCCGGCCGGCTGTCCACAGCAGCTCCGCTCCGGCCTCCTCCCTGTCCAGCTTATTACACCACCACCATTACTCTTCCATCTCCACCACCACCACAAGCTCCCATTATCACCACCACCCTCGGCGTTCCCTGCCACCGAGCACCACCCTACTCCGGCCATCAACTTCGACCAGCGAGCCTCGTCGAGGTCCACTCTCCCCCCTCTCTTGTTTTAATTCCAGAATAATATTGTTTTAAATAGGATGTTTATATATATTGTACTGGTGTTAGTTAGGGTTAAGTATGATGTTTATATAGATTGTGGTGTTTCGAGGATTATATGTAGATATAGTTGTTAGGGTTTAATTTATATATTGTTGGCGTAATATGGTTAGCGTAGTATAGTACTTGAACAATGTGGTTTAAGATGAATGATAATTATAATGACTTGAGGTCAAGGTCCAATGGTGAATTTGGAGGTTTAATCGTCATCAGTATATTAATATGGATTGGAATGAGAGACATTGAGCTTTAGGGTTCAACGTATTTATTTATGAGCATGGTGATTTGTAGGGTTGAGCAGTGATTGTGGGTAAAATGATCCTGAGGGTTGAGGAAGACCTAATATTTAATAAGTAAATACAGTCAGGGAGTGAGCATACCTGATACTGAACCACGTGATGAATATGGTCAGAATGAGGATTTGTCGAGGAGAGTGTACAGAGGACTAGATGATGGACTATCGTACCGATAGTCAACTGTGGTCAACCCCCTAGTGGCTTGTCCCTGTGAGTCGTAGCTGAGTTTGAGTTTAGTTGTAGATGCGTGTCGCATCACTGTCTATCGTAGAATAGATTATTGATTATTGGTTTGTATCTCATCTCTAGGTACTGCGGGACCTGAGGACTTGGACGCGGTACCGGGACCCCGTCATCAGCAGCCGCACGCAGACAAGTGTACCTTGCCACCCTGTATTTTTAGTTTATAGATATTCATTGTTGTGTTATGTACTTTGTGCACGTACTTATGTTGACGTTCGATACTTCGCATCCGGTTCACAACCGGGTGAAGACGTACGTCGTAGTATCTTAGAAAGATTGTTGGATGTTTCATAGTACCTCGATGCACGTACCTGAGTACATCGACGCCCCAGGACACACTCATATACTGTGATCGTGCCAGATTCATGTATCCTGATAGCGTCTGTCGAGACTGTAGATAGAGGTTCAGGTTCAGCGCACCATCGTAGACCGCTCGGGAAGGGGAAGACAGTTACTAGACGTTTGGGCTCCTCTGATCGCGCTTATATATGTATATGTAGTGTTCCTGTATTTTGGAGTAGTTGTATCACCCGTGTGTCTCTGTGCTCGGAACTACGGTTCGCCCCGTATGTCTCTGTGTTCGGAGCTATGGTTTTATTTTGGACAGCCCACGCGTCGAACATTGTCTTTAAACTGTGTCACACTTGTTTGGTTATGTTAGAGTACCCTGTCATGCACTTGTACTTTCTGTTTACTTGGCATTGCTGTATTTTTGTAGCTTGTTACGTCCCTCTGAGGACCTGGTTCCCTTCCAGGTGTAGGAGACGAGGATTACCCGGAGGTGTACGGACCGGGCATCTATCCAGCAGCTGTACTCACTGCCGAGGACGAGGTCATTCCTGAGGACTTCGCCTGATCGCTGGTAGTGACTCTTTCCTTGGGACGGTATCATTACCTAGTTACCTGCTGCCGTCCCAAGTTATCTTATTGCATACTTTCATTCCAGTATATTTGTACTAGCGGGTTTGTTCCCGTGTGACTACTCTAGTATTTGTACTTGATACTTATCTTGGATATTTCCTTTCTGCACATTAGTTGTTATATTTACCTCTATTGTGCTCTTATATTGCTGCCTGTGGATGAGATTTAGATTGAGTTTATATGTGTTATGTGATAGATTATTCATTGTACTTTACAGCTTAAGTGTACTCCGACGGACCCATTAGATTGGAATGCCCGCCGAAGTACGCTGCTGGCCATTGCCACGTGTCTCGGTTCCTTACCCATAGAACTGGGGCGTGACACCTAAGTTAAAACTGAAGCAATTTAGTCGTTGACCTGCATGGGCCACAACAAAAATCATGTCATGTCCCAGTCCCAAAATATCGATGGACTAGACACGTGGCAATGGCCAGCAACACACAACGATGGACAAACCCAATTTAATGGACCCATCAGGATATACTTAAGCTGTAAAACAACAATAATGGTGTAATATACTAATCTCATCCGCAGAAAATAAATACAGCAATATGAAATATAAATCAACATCAAGTCTCAATAAAATATATCTCGGGGGACAACCCGATAATATGTCTGATACATCAATTCATTAGACAGAAAATAAGAGTCTAACAATAGAAATAACTGAGTATAATAACCAGATACTCAGGAGAAATCATCGGCGATCACCTCGTCCTCGAGTTCTGGTACTACTCCAATGACTGCTCCTGTTCCTGCTTCTGCTCCTGCTAATGCTCCTGTCACGTATACCTCGGGATAGATCTCCTCTGCTATTCCTGGGGACATAATCCGGATCCAGGTCCTCAGGGTACATAGCAAGGTACAAGAATAACTCAAGCCATAATAAATACAGTGCAATAATAAATGAAATAATAGGATAAACTATATAACCAGCAAAGTGATATGTAAGATGAGAGCATCAATAGAACTCAGGCTGAGACCACTATAAGCTCGGTGTCGGGGAGCCGGTAGTAGTGATATCACTAGTAGAGTGCCTAGCTCTGATGTAGAGTCTAAGGCCTCACCATAATAAATATATATATATAAATCAGCCTATAGCCTGTGTGTCTCTCCCCACCCAATGTAATCATACGTCTCATGTCCATGATACGCAAGATCATATCTAATACAGCAAGTCATAATGATATCTAAGCATGTATAAAGTATATGTCACGAAACCTGTAACCTATACAGAATTACCATGAATATCTCAGGAAGATTCTGTCTCATGAATAGTATCAGGTGTCCTGAGGTATGACGTACTTGATAAGGCAAGCATGAGAATGTATAGGGTCTCGATATCCATGTCTAGGTGACGTTACACAACTCCGCGTACGACGTTGACACCCGAATATTATTCGGACGCTAAGTAATGTCACACAGTCCTAGGTTGAATAGAGATATTATAGTAATAAATCAAGAGAATAGTATAAAGAAATGCTGCAAGTATGGCAAGGTACACTTGCTGGGGGTTCTGGCTCCAACTGCTGCTCTGGTATCAGCGGGATCTGTAGGTACTCCTCCGAATGCTGTAATAAATGTTACCATCAAGTTCAGAAGTTATCAAATAGCTAGAATTGCATGTCCATAAGTCCAATTTGGACACAGGGCAAAAGTGACAGTTTCTGGTCAAAGCGGGGTCCACATGTGGCCCGCTTCGCACCGAAAAACGTGTCAGAGACAATATTCTCCAAATTCGTCAAACTTAGTGTCAACAAGTCCAAAACGATGATACGAACCCAACGAAATGTCCAGAACTGGATTCCGATGTGCCGATCATAAAATCGCCCGTCAAGTGGAGCCGTGAGGCCCACGATACGCGATTTTGTCAACGTTCTCAGAATCGAACCAAACTTGGGTCACAGGACCAGCGTATTGCTAGGAGTCTGATGGCACAAGTTTATTTTTAAAATTCTAAAAAATTTGGGGGTTTACACTCAACGGTATGTCCAATTTTGAATTTCGGTGAGCCGAACACAAATTTGCTTTTAAAGTCAACCGTAGGGCCCGCAAATAGACGACTTGGTCAACTGTCTCAGAATAGCGTGAAACTTGGGTCACAGGACTAGCGTGATACCATGAATCCAATGGTGCAAGTTTTATCGTATTTCGACGAGCGTACACAAAATGGTGCGATATTTTGCAAAAGTCGAGATACGGGAACTTTTTACGGATACGGGTTGATTCCGACACGCACACACGTCCAAATCAGTTATTGCAAAAGTCCACACGTCAGGACATACCATACGCGCCTTTCGGTACAATTGGTACGTGACGGGGCTGTCCCGTTTGGCGGGGCACGCTCCGTATCATAATTTCTAAAGTTTTAAAAATAAGTTTTTCATGATTTTCAACCCAGTTTATCTCCGCATTTAACCCAAAATAAAATAATCTAATTAACAGAAAATAATCTCGGTTATATAGTCTTCACATAGAAAAAAGGTAGATTTAAATTTGAATGTCTGTGGTAGAAGATATTAGTCTCTAACATAGGTTATTGAAACAATTTTTTATAGTTTAGAAGATGTGGTTTTTTTTAACTTGGCCTCGATTTCTACCTAGTGTTAAGCGTTGTTCGATGAAAACTAATTTACAGAGTTGAGAGGGAGATAGGTTGTAAACATACCGGTGAAGACGGAATAAAAATCGGTCGAGCGACGAGGCGGGAAACTTTGCTTGAAGGAGGGGTCATCGCTGCGAATCTGTCGCGGACTGCTCGCGGTTGCGCGGGTTTGTGTACGCGGTCGGCGTTGGTTCCGGGCGGCTGCGTGGTGCTCCGATGGCGGCGGTCTCAGGTCGGCGTCGGGGAGTAGGTGTCAGATGATTAGGTTAGGGTTTCGAGTCATTACACCTATATATAGAGAAGGGCGAGGGTGAGAAGGAAAGCCGGGGGGTAAGGGTCGGGCTCCTGTAGCCGCGGGCGGGTGTTTTGGGCTGAGGGTTTAGTTGCTAGGGATTAGCTTAGGACTTGGGTTAGTTAAGGGTTTAATTAGGGATTGGTGGTTAATGGTTTTAGTAATTAAGATTTTTTTTTCTATTTCTTTTATTACTACTACTACTACTATTACTAATATTATTACTATTATTATTACTAAGATTGTTATTATTATTACTACTATAATAATTATTATTATATTTAATAACTATACATTATTTATATATATATATTTGAGGTATATATATAAAAAAATATTTGTTCCCAAAATAAATTCTAAAAATCTATCCCTCTTCTTCAACGATTCCTAAAATAAAAATAATAGTCTTTGTGGAATAATTCTAAATGAGTGTGTACCTAGTAATTAAAATTCAATAAATTCTATTTTCTAATTAACTAAGAAATACTATAAATAATTATAATGTTCAAAATTAGGGAGTTTTACAAGTTACAAGGACATCTTCATGTCCGAGACATTCATCGCTTCACTCTCTACTAAACCGATCATGACGTTCATCCACGACATATTCGCACAAGCATTATTCTCAAATACGACGATTATCCACTGATGATCTCTCCACCTGACTCAAATCAGTTCATGTTCCGTCTTGACCGTCCGACTATTTCTGAATCCACACTTGTATCATCCGAGTTCAAAGAACCAACTCTAACTTGTCTTCAATCGCACCATGTCCCTGTGCACTATCTCCAAATACCATCTCATGTTCCGAACGATCATCACATCTGACACTACCCCAGCTAAGCGACTTACCCAAATATTTATTTTCTCTCTGGATAAACAACTATATTGAGGTTAATGTGATCCACGAAGAATTTGCCGCCATGCCATAGGGATAGTGTCGCAACGATTTCAACGCGGACACAATTACCACTATTCCTAGGCTGTGCATGAAATAATTTTTTTCGCTGCTTTCACTGCCTCGAAGCACATGATATCACCTTCGCCTTCTACTTGAACACGTACTGCAAACTAGGACATAGGACGACCCCAAATCTACATCGCCCTTCATAGGAAGTAGCCTACACTTGAGACACTTCCCGTAGGATCTTCATGTGACACAAAATTCGATCATTCAACATTGGTGTGGCATTAGTGTAACGACCATAGTTGTTTTTATTTAAATTTAGAGACTTTTTATATATAATTTATGATTGGTTGTTTTTCCTTCCAAAACTCCTACAAAATTAGCAACCCATAATTTTAATTTCCACCATGAATTTCCATGCCAAATTAGGCCACTCACCTTTTTGTGAGATTTGCATATTAATTGTCTATTAATTATTCCCTTAGAGGCCCAAACAAATCCCAACTACCAAAGATTTATCTTAGATTTGCTAAACAACCAAATTAGGAAACCCTCCTTCCTAATCCTACAACTACCCAACCCGCGGCCCCCTCTCCTAAACCCGCGCACCTCCTCAAAGCCGCGACCCCCCTCTCTCTCTTTATATATATATATATATATATATATATATATATATATATATATATATATATATATATATATATATATATATATATATATTTCTTCTCATCTTAAGATCCAATCTCCTCCAAACCCTAACCCTAATCACCCCCATCATCTCCAAACTTCACCACCACCTCCAACCACCCTCAAGAGGCCACCCACTTCAACCCTAGGCCGACTGCATCCATTGGAGGGCGATCTTCCCTTACACATCTTCTTGAGGTAATTTTCATCCCCTTCTTCTTCCAATCTCTTATATATATATATATATATATATATATATATATATATATATATATATATATATATATAGTTGTATATATATATATATATATATATATATATATATATATATATATATATAAGAGATATATATACATATATATATATATATATATATATATATATATATATATAATGATGATCAAACTCCATTGTTCTATCTTAAAGAACACATGCAAACCCATGAACCCTAATTTTGAGGTTCAACCCAACACTTTTGTGCATGCATAAAACCTCCTTGAAAACCTTCTTTAATTTTTGTTAATGTATTTATATAGATGTTATTAATAGGAAATATATTCAGTTTTTACAAAAATTTCAGATTTATTAATTTTTATTAAATTAAAGTGTGAGCATGTTTTATGTATATATTGACCTAGTCTCGATGTATGCATGTTGGAACCCACGGACCTTGTTAGGACTTAATAGTAGATGAAAAACCTATTTTTTCTAGATAGATTATTATTTTTTCAAAAAATATATATTCTAAAATTATATTAAATAAATATAATTTTGATGCCTATGATGTCACAACAACCATGTACAACCCATTTTTGCATGCATACTAGCAAGTTTGGTTGCCAACCCTAATAGAATTAATTTGTAGATGGTAAAATTCTAATTATTTTTATATAGATAAAAAAATAGTATTTATTGTATTTATTACTGATTTTATCATATTTATTCAGATTTTATTCCTATTTAGAAAAATTAGAATTTTAGGTGTTGCAGGTAGCAAGTTGACCTATTTTTGACAAAACTTGACCCCGACAATTTCAGACTTAAACCCCGACCAAAAATTTATATTTTCTACATCTAAAATTATATTATTATGGATTAATTCTGATTTTTAAGTATTTATTCCAGAATTATCTATTTATCAAAAATTAATTTTATTGACTTGTCGGTAACCTGTTATGACCTAGTTTTGGTTTCTACTTGATTTTGGACTCATAAAATTTATAGGAGATGACCCTATCACTAAAAACCTTATTTTCTAATAAAATTCCAGAATTATTATTTTTGATAATTAAAGTCTTTAAAAAAGATTTTTGGTAATGTTTGATGGCTAGTAATAATTTGGTGTGTAGTTGCATGAATGTACAACCAAAGTAGAATTAATAACTAGATAATAACCTCACTTAAACTAGAAAATAAGAGTCTAATTAGTGTCATAATTAATTGGTAGGTGTTCGTGACGTTTCTGTGGAGAGCTCTGGACCAGATTTGTTGTGCTTGCATCTTGGCTTGGAAGGCAAGTACACATTGCTTAATTGTATTGTTTAGTGTATATTATGCCTAGTATTTATTTGTTAGCTGTGTGCACGCATCTTAGAGTATTAGACTTACCTGGTATATTATGAAGGTACGTGGTATCTTTTGACCTGACACATGTTCAACACGATCACTGAGTGAGTGAGTGCATGCACTAGCGTGTTGATTGGCCATTGGTACGTGGGTTCATGTCTTATGTTGGTAGTTAGTGTTGGTCTAGTTTTCTAGATTTTATTGAAAACTTGCATTATGTCTGCACCGCATATATGGTTCGGATAGTTCATTGGAAGGAGAGAATCTACTAGTAAGCGTATGAGATTTCTGTTTCTTATGGTTTATATGGTGTAAATGGTGTACCCCCGAGTTCTATTAAACGCCTGGTGGGATGACGGATTCTTCTATTTCTCTCCCCTCATGCGCCATTAGAGATGGTTCGAGTGCATTTCACATAGATAGTTTAGTTACCCTATTTATTGTTTACTGCTTTACTTTTATGCATGTTGATTCCTTGTGTACTTGTTATGTCCCTCTGAGGACCTGTCACCTTTTCCAGATCCATACGAGCCATTGTATCTGACGGACTACGGAGTGGAAGATTTTGCATATGAAGATCTTGAGGTGGTGCCACAGGAGCTTCCTTGAACATTCTTGGATAATAGTTGCTTAGTGTTTTGGGTCTATTTCTTTATTGCTTAGTTATTCTTTCAGTATTCTTATGTACTCATTTTTCATGGATTATTCTCCACTAGATTCAATTTTTGTAGTGGATTCTAAGACTTACATATTCATTCAGTTCCTATTCTGTGATATTTGTGGATGAGACTAGATTTTACCTGCCTGTGGTATTGAGACAGTTATATTTTACAGCGTACTACGACTGGTTATGTCCATTAAATTGGGCTCATATACTTGTTCATACGGCTGACATGTGTACGCATACCTGGTCCTACATATTTTTGGACTGGGACGTGATATATTTTTAGTGGTGGCGCATGCAGGTCTCGAGTTAGCCATTTCGGTTACGTAATTGTACCGAGCGGGCCTGTACTTAGGATTAGAGTTTTATGTCTCATCTACATTTGACTATAACTCACCTTCCTTTAAATCCGTTCAATTTAAATAAATGTTTGCATTATGCTTGATTCATGTACTTTTCCTAATCCTTCGTCCATCTCTTGCAGAGAGATGAATTTACGTAGCAGACGTGCCGCCACCGGGGGCAACACGTCTCCAAGGGTCAATGGACAATCGCCAGGAGAGGCCTCGGCGACTCCTCGACTTCCGGGATCGGACGGACAGACTAACAATCTGGTTCCACCAGCTGCTTCCACGGTGCCTAATATAGCTTTCCCAGCTCCAGCAGCACCGTGGAGACGGCCAGACGCAGATGTTCCAATTCTTCGAGATGATGATATGGAACAGAGGCAATAGGCTACGGAGCAGAAACAGCAAGCCGTCGTACTGGCTGCCGAGTAGAGGCAACAAGCGTCAGATCAGAGGCGGGAAGCCGCCAAGATAAGGCAAATTTTTTTGGCAGCACTTGAGAGGATGGTTGCACCAGTACCCGCGCCAGCTCAGGCACTAGCTCCAGTGCCACAAGCACGTGTTGGTTCAGTAAAGAATTTTGTACAGATGAACCCCAAGCCATATAAAGGCAATGAGAGCCCAGAGGAGACCACAACCTGGATAACCAGCACCAAGAAGCTATTGGAGGTGTCACAGTTGCCTACGGACTTATGGATGACAGGCGTGAGGACCCAGCTAGAAGAAAATGCTCATCACTGGTGGAAATTGATGGAGCATCAACTGAGTACGCGTCAGACTTGGGAGCAGTTCTTGGAGTACTTTTAGAAGAAATATTTTTCGACCACTGTGAATGGTGCATTGTACAACCAGTTCCTCCATCTCGAGCAGGGAAATAAGATAGTTGATGAGTACAATTCGGAGTTCAGCCACCTCAGCAGATATGGCGTTGTTCTGATATCCAATGACTTGGAGAAAGCTAAGAAATTTTATCATGGGCTAACTCAGGAGCTTCAGTGCTATACCAGCTCACAGTCCCGGATCTCTTATGCTGAAGTATTGGCAGAGGCCAGGATTCATGAGGCCATCAACAAAGGGAAAGAAAATCAACAGAGGATTCAGCAAGGACCAGCAAAGATGCAACAAGGAGGGCCTATCAGACGACCAATGGAACAACAACAACAACAATAGAGGACGGGGTCCTACCTGTCATTTCTATGGCAAGAAGGGGCACGTGCAAAGGGAGTGCAGGAAAAAACTGGAAACTTGCTTGGCTTGCGGATCTGGTCAACATCAAGCTCGGGATTGTCCGCAGCGTGGAGTTGGAGTTCAAAAGTCAACAGTACCGGCACCGGGAGCAACTAACCAAGGAGGAGGATTATAGTGCCCCGCTTCGCGTCGGCACTATGTATTAAGGTGAGTGGACAGAACTTCGTTCTCTGATTCTTGCACGTCTTAATAATGAATCTGAGTATTTTGAATGCTTGTTTGCTTAAAGAGAATGATAGAAACTAAGAGAACTCACCTAGCTTATCTTTGAAACGAACTTGTCTGCTTAACTAAGAGAAACCTGAAACGCTTGTCTAAGACTAAGAGTTTGTATGAACATGTTCCACTATCGTATATGCTCCGAGAGAACCATATCGTGTGCTTGAATGTGTTCAAAGATAAGGCGGCTTGCCCCGCAACAAAGAAATACGGTCTGATGGTTCATCTCGTCTGCATCATAAAGTTTATTTGATAGTATTTTATGCATTCACATCGGTCGGACAATGGCTATTGGTGGAGAGCTGAACCATGTGCACGGCTGCTACAGAGATAGTGGAAAACAACCATGTGTCACAATTGCCAATAGCATCAGATAAATGAGTCATTGGTTAGCTGGATCAACCGCTGCCGATCCTGAGTTACTCGGGGACCACACTGCATATAAGATAGTTCATTGTGTTGGCTTGGATAGAGGACCTCCCCTAGATATGCATTTGTGTCTAGATGTGCATTTGTCCCTAGAGTCTTTGAGTATAGCTCACGAGACATACTGCGCACACCCTGATAACAGAATAATTGGCTTGTCTTGCTTGCTTATATCGAATATGAAACTCTGTTTTAAAAGATGTTTCCAAAATAAAGTAATATGATTTCGTTCTTATGCTGCATGAAACGAACATAGGTAAAACTAGAAAGATCACTAGTAATATAATATTTTATAACATGATTACTTAGTGTTTGTTTTAGTGAATGTTTGCTTCTATTCAGTTGTTTATTCTCACCAGTACTTATAAAAGTGCTGACCCAGTTTACTTGCTTGCAGGTATTGGATCGTCCGAGGGAGCGATAGACGTGCCTCATCCCCAAGACCCGAAATTCTGGTTTCGATTGCCTCGAGTTGTTATCGTATAAAGGGGCATAATATATGGAACGATGCCTTCGTATAAAGAGAAACCCAGTCCCTAGATTTGCCTCGAATACTCAGATGCATAAATTGTATTGCAACAATATCCCTTCGCTTCTTACTCGATTGACGCGATGATAGCCAAACTCTAACGATGTTGCCTTGTGCAGGCACAACCCTAGGCTAGCATGACATCATGTCCCGGTATCAAACGGCCATACACGCCCCACGGGAGCGCCGAGGCGCTGTGATTCACGTTCGGTGCGCCGAGGCGTATTGATTCGCGTCCGGTCCGCCGCGGGAGAAACGGTGGTCGGGCGGCCCTAGGGGCCGAGGCGTGACAAGGATTACCTCGTTTACCAGCATCAGGAGGCCAGCAGAGAGGACTACCCTTGGTATCGCAGGCAGTGCAGTTCGAGAGAGCCGGACAGCAGACAGCAACTCAGAGACAAGGACATGTGTTTTTACTGACTCAGGGAGGAGAAGAGACTGAAGGAGAGGCTATTACAGGTATTATTCTAGTCGGATCAGTACTTGCCACTGTTTTATTTGATTATGGGACCACTATTTTATTTATATCATCTAGATTTGTAGCAATGCATAGAATAGTTATTTCACCCTTGCCTAAGAGTTGGAGGATTCTTACCAGGGGAGGAATAGTGCCTGTAACTAGTACATGTAGGACTTGTTCAGTTATTGTTTGTGGTCAGGAGATGAGAGCTCGATTTTTGGTATTCCCAATGCCAAATTTTGACGTAATGCTGGGGATGGATTGGCTTAGCCAATATCATGTAGTGTTAGATTTCCATAAAGGTTGTGCTATCTTTAAGCCGCCAGGCCATCTAGAGTTTGAGTTCATGAGAGTAACTACAGAGAAGGGAGTAGGCCAGTACGGTGGAGCTTACATGACAATGGAAGTTGCGCCACTACCGATTATTGAGGAATTTGCAGATGTCTTTCCAAACGAGTTATCGGGTCTGCCACCGGACAGAGAAGTCGAGTCACTATTGAGTTGGTGCCGGGAGTAGCGCCGATCTCAAAACCCTCTTTAATTCTTGTTAATGTATTTATATACAAGTCTCGATACGCATTTATTGTATGTCTATTTTTTATTGTATGTTGTGATGTGGTTGGTATATCACCTTGATCTCTACTTGTTGCTTGGGGTTCTGACGCTACTGGTTTTGTATGACCAGATTATCCCGAGGAGAACTAGGGTCCATCGTACTTCCAGCAAGATGCCTCGCACTCGTAGGACTGTTGCCAAAGCTCGCGAGTGGGTTTCCTCCCCCCCCCCCCCCCCCGCCCCCGTAGTGTTATTTTATTTTGTGGTATTTTAGCAAAAGACAGTGTTAGCCCCTTATTTTGAGATCACTTCTCTGATTTCGGTCAACATGATGTATATATTAGACCATGACTGGTATATTGGATCATGTATAATTATACTCTGCTAGTACATCATTTTGTATTTACTAGCTTCATGATCATATGTGGTATGTAATTTGGGACACCTTTTACTTTCAAATATGATATACTCTTGTACTTGATATTGATGGATTGAGATACTAGGATTTGTTGGCCTTTAGGACTGACATCATAGCATGCTAGAGTCCACACATATGTCTTCTAGACAACCTTAGCACATTGCGACTTACTTCAGTATTCTGCAATGAGTGGTTGGCCATGTCAATCATCGTATTTATCCAGTATTTTGGGAGCGGCGTGTGACAATGCGCGAGTTACGTAACTGATTGGCGGCTAGGGTTTCCACCATTTCTCTATAAATACTCTCTTTGTAGCCGCTTTGAGAACTTACTTCGAAAAAGGAGAGACGAAGAGAAGTTCTGATGTTGCCGCCATTAAAGTCCAGAGTATTCGTGCGAGTCCAGGAAAGAGGTGACATCGAACGTTCCAGAAGTTCTACATAAACTTGCTGGTTTCCTGGAAGCAGATCGTGTGGGACGAATTTTGCTTTGAGCAACGGTGATCTTCATCACCCAGCAAGCAGAGATCCTTCTTCTCATTCCTCTTCTTTTCTTGTAATCTATTTTTTCCGTCTGCAACTGCGATTGCAAGGAAGAATAGAGATAGTTTTATGATTATTGTTTTTGTAGCAGCAAGTTGTTATCAGAATATTGTTATATGTTTGTTCGTTGGATCGAGGTATATCAGTGAGAAAACTTTTATGTGAACTCCTGATCTCGACTTCAACTTGTGGTTCTTCCATCTTTGATTAAGCCGTAGAACTAACAATCTCAAAGAAAGATCCGAGATGGAGAACAACCGTGCAAAATTTCTCGACACAAATTTTAACAAACTTGAGAAGTTTGACGGGGATCATTACAATGCCTGGAAGAGAAATGTCACACTTAATCTTCAACTCGCAGAGGTGGACTACTTGTTGACAGATCTGAAACCTGTTGTTCCAGAGGGTGATGTTACTATTCGGACGATTGCTAATGCAACTGCTAAGCAGAACAAGTGGAGGAGAGACAACAGTCTTTGTAAGCTGCTTATTCTGAACTCCATGGAGGATACTCTGGCAGAGTCATACAGCAAGACAGATCATGCTAAGGTCATTTGGGAGGCTCTGGAAAAGTATTACAAAGCGGATGAGAACCCAACAAGATTCATGTGACCAAAAAGGTCTGGAACATACGATTTGAGGATGACAAGACGATCTTGCCTCGAGTCAAAAAATTTCTCAAGCTTCGTCAAAAATTTGAGGATGATGGCATGCCCATAGGTGACGCTCTCGTCGTCGAAGGTATTGTTGCCAAGCTCCCTCCTGGATGGAGTAACTTTATCTCGGACAAGCACCGAAAGAAGATGCAGGTTAGCCTTGATCAACTACTGTACAACATCCATGTTGAAGATGAGTTGAGGGCACAAAACAATGTGGGCACGCTGTCCAAGCAGTTGACAAAGGCCAACTTGGTGCATGCTATTGATTCCAAGGGAAAGCAGAAGGTTTCTCACAACAAGAAAAATGACTTCAACCATCAGAAAGTGATTTCGACTTCGTTCAAGATGAAGCCTAAGTCCAAGTCAGACGTGACTTGTTTTAACTGTGACAAGAAATGCCATTACCGGAGAGACTGCAGATCCAAGCCCAAACAGACATAGCAAGGTGAACCTAATGTAACCTCTGTATCCTGAAATTCTTGCTTAAATATTGTTACTAGGTTAATTTGGGACTATTGAATTTTTTCCACAATTTTTGGTTAATTAAAAACTAGTAACAGTAATTTTTTAGGACTTTTAAGAATTTAGTTTAGTGTCAAACATAATTAAAAATATTCTAAAATTTTATTTTAGGTTCTAAATAATCAAATATATTTTCTAGAATTTTTTGAAAATTTTCTGAGTATTTTTAGTATTTATTGGGAGTTATTTAGGCTAATAACTAATTTTTTAGAACTTTTAGAATTTATTGTGCAAGCCAAGGAATATAGAATGGAGCTACGTAATTGTTTTAGTGTTTATAATATTATTATATATTTTCTGGAATTATTTTAGAATTTTTGAAATATTTTTATTATTTATTTTTAGTTAAATAGGTAAAACTAGTTTTTAGAGCTTCTCCTAATTATAGTAGAAAACCTATGAACATAAAATTACTTCAAGTATATTTCTAGGGTTTTTGGGTTCAAAATAGATTTTCTATATTTTTTTCAAATTTTTTAGATTATTTTTAATGTTTATTTTGAGTTATTTAGATTTAAAATGACTTAAATAATGTTTTGTTAAAGACAAATCAAAAACAAATAATATAAACAAAACCATCCAATCAGATTCTGACACGTGCCAGCCTATCACTTTTCATTCAACCGCATGTCAGCCAACATATATATATATATATATATATATATATATATATATATATATATATATATATATATATATATATATATTATAATAATCTTAATTATCCTATTATTTTAGAGAGAGAGATTTGAGGGAATGTCATCTAGAGTTTTCTTCATCTTCCAGAAGCCATTACTCATAGCTCCGGACTCCAAACATGGTCCAGTTTTTTGTGTTAGAACCGTATTGATGTTAATTTTCTGAATATGTAAATTGTTTCACGAAATTCTGAAAAATTCGTAGAGCACGGTATGTCCGAAAATAGATGCGTCTCGATATTTTTGCGATTTCGGGAGAACCAGGAATCAGAATCATGAACCATTTGAAGTTTCGGAAAGCTAATGCCGAGATCATTGACATAAATTTTTTCCAGGATTTAATACAAAATATTTCTGTGCTGTTAATTCTGTAGAACTTCTAGGTTAACAATTAACCACTTTTGCACAATATGGTTTTGGTATGTGCAATAATTTCCAAACGAATTTGAATCCGGATGAGCCATAAATTCTAGCATATTTTTGACGCAGAAATCTACAAGAAATCATGCATGAAAGTCGAGTTTATGTCGGTTGACTTTTAGGTCAACAGATCGTCTCGATTTGCGTGCCATGAGTCTCGGGTGGATAAAATTCAGTTCTTTGGACAAAATTTAGAAATTAACCTAAAAATCAGAATAATAAAATTAAAATAAAATTTTAGAGTAATTATTCCAAAATTAAATAAATTAAAATAAAATATCTTTTGACATGGTAAATTATAATACATAGGCTATTTCAAATGTGACTTGGATTCTGACTCGTACCAGCTAAGGACCACAGGCGAGTACATTCTCTGATAGTTTTCATTATTTGATATTTTCTATGATACATGTTTATAGTATTGTTTACCTGATTCCTGACATGATGGATACACGTATTGGTATTGTATGGATTCATTTTCGTGAGATACATATTTTCAGGCCTGTAGACTTTTTTCTGGATTAATGAATTACTGGACTAATATATTTTCTGGCCTGTTGACATCTTCTGGACTATTGAGATTATTCGTGTCTAGACTTGGATCCATGAGTACTTGTCGAGCGAAAAAATACCTAGGAGACGTGTAAACTCCCTCGACCAGATTTCAGTAATTTAGAATTATTTTTAGTTAATTAGAATTATTGCAACTTTTTAAAAAATTATTCTATTGATTGTACACCTGTCCATTACATAATTAATTATATTATTACACTAGCTGCTATCCCTAAACAAAGTTCACATACCTGTCCTAGACATGTTAGACTATTTTTCTGCCTTTTGTGCAAATCCCAGATACTTTATTTTGAGCCTCGTTTGAGACGCACAAATATCGTTACAAAACGTTCGTATTTATTCCCTATTTAATTTCCTGCTCTTTACCATCTCTGTACCCCTAGGGATTTGAGGATCAGTAGGCACATGTTTTGCCCAAACAAAAATACGATAATATTCTCCTCTAATTATACTACAATTAGTGTATTGACACCGTAGAAAAATTATGACCCTACCTGCCCCTAAATAATTAGTGAACATCGTGCGCAGTATTTATTAAATAATAAATACGGTGACCTGTATCACTCAGAAACTAGGCCCAACCCCTGCCCAGGCTCACCCACACACTTTCCAAGACACTCCCCCAGCTTTTCCCCATAATTCTATATAATTCAGTATTGCGAGGAATCAGTATTTTAAATCAGACAAATTGCATAATTACGCAAAATACCAATTTTAGGACTTTTATGCAATTCGTGAAAGTTCAAGGGTTTTTAAGCAAAATTTATATGAGGTGGCATAACCTCATTGGCTAGCAACCCTAACCCCTACATGTGGCACTAATTATTCTGAAAAAAATCTGTTAAAAATATCCTAAAACCCAAATTACTAAAATACCCCTAAACTTCCACATATCTACAACTTTGCCACTCCCCAAAACCCCTATATAAACCCAACCCCTCTCCCTTTCAAACCCCACAGCTACCACCTCCGGCCACCACCCCCGACCCAACTCCGGCGAAGCCTTCGCCAACTCCCCACCTCCCCTCCGGCCAAGTCCCACCACCTCCGGCCGCCTGCTCCGCCGTGGGCAGCTGCCACAGACCCAACTCCCCAACACCCTCAACCACAGCCACCACCACCCGAACCACCTCCACCACCGCCTCCGGCCACCATACACTACCACTACCACCACCACTCGACTCGCCCCGACCCCCTCTACCGGACCACCACTTCCCCTCCGCCCCACGACCACTCCTCCGCCGTCGGCAGCCCCCGCAACACCACCAACTCCTCATAACCCTAACAGCACCCTCTCCACTCCGACCACCTCCATCCACCACCACCGCCACCGTAGACCCCCACCACCACCACCAACCTCACCTCCACCCTCTCCTCCGTCGATCACCCACCCTGCACCGCCGCCTCCTCCGCCGCAGCTTCCACAAGCTGCTGTTGCTGCTGTTGCTGGCAGTAACTGCTGCTGCTGCCGCTCCTCCGGCCAGCCACCGCCACCTCCGCCATCGTCCTCCCGCCGGCGAAGAGCCAAGGGCCCCACCTGTCAGTTAGGTATACTCTCTGACCCTATATATACGTATATATGTATAAATACTTATATGTATGTATATATGTATATATATATATATATGTATATTATATATATATGATAATATATAATATATATTATATTATTAATATACTATATAAATACAGTATATTTATACTATATATATTACTATTATATATAGACATATGTATACTACTATTATATATATATATATGTATATATGTATATTTATGTATACCTATGTATAATTATATATATATATATTTATATATATATATATCTATATATATATAAATTTATTATATGTATTATATTACTTATATATAATTATACATACATATATAAAACAGTGTTATATATACACTACTATATATATTATATATTATATGCATATACATTTACAATTCTGCATTTTCTTTCCTGTATTATATATATATATATATATATATATATATATATATATATATATATATATATATATATATATATATATATATATATATATATATCTATATATACAATATATTGTATATTATTATTATTAAAATATACTGCTGGATAATACAGCATATATATATATATTTATGTATATTTACATTTCCTGCACAGTCTTTCTTTATATATATATATATATATATATATATATATATATATATATATATATATATATATATATATATATATATATATTATATATATATGAATATATACTGCTGGATAATATAACATATATATATATATATATATATTTATGTATATTTATATTTCCTGCTCTATCTTTCAATTTATTATATATATCTATCTATATATATATTATATAATATATACTATATAATATAGTACTGGATAATACAGTACATATATATTTATTTAAATTCCTGCACTGTCATTTTTATTTTGTTATTATATATATATATATATATATATATATATATATATATATATATATATATATAATATAGTACTGTATAATACAGTATATATATATAAATATATATGTATTTACAATTCCTGCAATTCTTTTCTTTATTATACATATATATATATATGCTATATAAATATATATACTACTATATATATATATATATGTACATATATACTATATACATATATATATGTGTATCCTATATTATATATATATATATTATCATATATATACTTTTATATTATACCCATGATATTCACGAACCCTGTATGTTTTAACAGAGAATATCTCCAGCTCAGCCAGTGACCCCCTGTCACAAGCACCCTCAAACCTGACTGTGAGATCAGGATTTCAATACTATCAGGGAGTAGGCAAGTATACCTTGCCAAGTTTACTATTTAAATTCAAATATTGTTATATGTTCTTGTTCCTGAATTTCATATAACTATGCGTACCTGAGACTACCTCGGGTACAGTCAACTGATACGTTGACACTTAGTACAATTAACTTAGTCTCTACAGACTTACCAGCAACTGTGAGGATATCTTAATATTTTCCTAGACTTGTCACGGGAATACGCAACAAGGTTGCATTGCATATTGGGATGCGCGCTGCGTATTTGGTTAGCTACCAGTACGTATGACCTGCATCACGGCTTAGTATAAAATCAGGAAAAGTACGACTTGACATTTAGTTACATTGGGTGGGAAAGATAACTAGTAGACATATGGGACACCCCTTCCTTATATTGTTATACCTTCGTACCATGATGGTCGATTGCAGAGTGCCCTTGAGTCAGGGGGCATATGACACATATACTAGCCAGTCACCACGATTGGTGAATTAAGTCAGCATATGTCTAGCCGACACATTCCCATGCGTACTACAAGGTCTTTATTGCATTTTACTTAGATGGTTAGCACCCTGTGTTTATCTATTTATTTATTCAGTATTTACATACATGGCATATCCTTTTTCTGTATCTTGTTATGTCCCACTGAGGACCTGGTTCCCTGCCAGATGTAGACGAGGCTTTCTACCCCACGGTGTACGGACCTGATCAGGAGACTAGGTGTGCTACCGAGGAGGAATTAGAGGAGACACTCTCAGAGCCTGCCTGGACCTAGAGGCTGGCTTACTTGGAGATGGAGTTGTTTTCCCCAGATAGACGCTACTTAGTCTATCTTATTTTTCTGCACTATTATTAGCTTTTGTTATGGGCTTGTTTCCATCAGATGTACTATGACTTTATCAGACTCAGCTTTATATATATCAGCACTTATTTCCTAACATTTTGCTGTGGATGAGATAGCTTTTACCTGTATAGACTTGTAGTATTTTAGGACAGCGTAGCACGTTCCTTTGGGTCCATTAACATGGATTAAACCCTTAGTGACGTGTCAGCTGGCCAATGATACGTGGCCTAGTTCCTGACATTTTGGGACTGGGGCGTGACATGGTTTTAATGGTGGCCCATGCAGGTCTCTCTAATTTATTGCTAGTGGTATGATGACATGCCCAGCAAGCCTGCAATAGGATAGGAACACTATGTCTCATCCACACTGACACCATCCTTAAATATTTTTTTATTGCATCCTGTTTGATTATCATTTATTATTTCCTTCGTGTCTCTCTAATTATTCTATTTTCTTCAGAAATATGGACATACCCGGGGGACATGCAATCGATGGGGCTGACCAAGCAACAGACCCCTCGCCAAGTGTCCATGGAACCCCGTACAATCATCAGAACTCTAACCAGGAGACAACACCAACACCGCAGGCGGAGACACCTTTGCCTCCACCTCCAGCCCTTCCTGCTCTGATGCCCCAACCTGAGGGACAGTCTCAAATGTTCCAGTTCCTCCAAGCTATGTTACAGACTCAATGGCAACAGACTGAAGCCCTGAGACAGTCTCAGTGGCAACAGACTGAAGCCTTGAGGCAGACCTTGATGACGGCTTTGGAGAGAACTACTGCCCCGGCACCAGCACCTGTCCAACCAGTGGGCACAGTCCGAGGTTTCCACCAGATGAGCCCGAGAACCTTTAAAGGTAGCGAAACCCCAGAGGAGATCTCAGACTGGATCTCCAACACCGAAATGCTGCTGGAAGGCTCACAACTCTCCCCCGACCTATGGATGACCGCCGTGAGGGCCCAACTCCTCGGCAACGTCCATCACTGGTGGGAATCCATAGAGCGTAGCGTCGGCAAAGACCAGACTTGGGAACAATTCTTGGAGCACTTCAATGCCAAGTACTTCCCCGCAACAGTCCGAGATGCCCTATATTCCCAGTTCCTGCACCTGGAACAAGGGAACATGTCCGTCGATGCCTACGATGCAGAATTCTGCTGACTGAGTCGATTCGGTGCCATGCTAATACCAAACGAGCTAGAGAAGGCCAAGAGATTCCACCGCGGCCTCACCCTAGAGCTCCAGAGATATACGACAGCGCAGTCGAGGATCTCCTACGAGGACGTTCTTACAGAAGCAAGGGTGCAAGAAGCAATTGGCCGAGGAACAAGACGCTTTAATCCAACCTTCCCGGCCAAAAACCAGCAAAGAGCAGGAGGACCTATCCGCCGTCCACAAAATCAGACGCAGCAGACGACGGGACCCTACCAGAAGAAGGAGCTCCCGACTTATCACTTTTGTGGCAAGAAGGGACATTTTGCCAATGATTGCAGAAAGAGACTAGGATTATGCCTAGTATGTGGAGCTGGTCAGCATATGGCCAGAGACTGCCCACAACGCAAAGATACAGCACCTCAGTACGGGCAGAAGCCAGGAGTACAAGCCCAGAAGATGCTACCCTCAACATCGGGAGGATATCAGAAGAGAGCACCCCTGGCCACTCAGGAGGCCCAATTCAACAAAGCTAGACAACAATCAGGAGGACAAAGGCACGGGCAGGCCTTTGCTTTAGCTGCAGTTGCCGAAGAGCCAGAAGGTAAAACCATCACAGGTACCATTTTAGTTGCATCATTACCTGCAACCGTATTATTCGATTCTGGCGCTACAGTGTCTTTCATATCTAGTAGTTTCGTAGCCATGCACAAACTCGCCACTTCCCCACTGCCTAAGTGTTGGAAGATACTTACTGGAGGAGGTATTGTTCCAGTTACCAACATTATTGAAGCATGCCCGGTAGTCGTTTGTAGTCAAGGACTAAGAGCGCGATTTTTGGTACTTCCAATGCCAAATTTTGACGTTGTCTTAGGCATGGACTGGCTAAACCAGAATAATGCTATCCTAGACTGCCGAAAGGGAAGTGTTATTTTTAGACCCCCAGGTCACCCGGAGTTCGAATACGTACGAGGTACCATCGAGCAAGGAGTAGGCCAGACTCCTAGAGCTTACATGGCGATGGAGACAGCACTTCCATCAATTGTAGCAGAGTTCGAGGACGTATTTCCGGAGGAATTGCCAGGTCTACCACCTGACAGAGAAGTAGAGTTCATTATTGAGCTGATACCCGGAGCTGCACCGGTATCCTCAAATATGTATCGACTGGCGAAGAAGGAACTTGATGAGCTGAAGCTTCAACTGGAGGAACTACAGATCAAGGGATTTGTTCGTCCTAGTGCATCACCCTGGGGAGCACCAGTGCTGTTTGTACCAAAGAAGGACGGGACATATCGGATGTGTATTGATTACAGAGCCCTCAACGCTTTGACAATAAAAAACAAGTACCCCTTGCCACGGATCGATGATTTGTTCGATCAACTGACGGGAGCTGTGGTATTCTCAAAAATAGACTTGAGATCAGGCTATCATCAGGTCAAAGTACGTAGAAAAGACATTCCAAAGACAGCATTCAGGACTCGCTATGGTCATTACGAGTTCCTGGTGATGCCTTTTGGACTGACTAATGCACCTGCCGTATTCATGAACCTGATGAACAGAGTTTTCCACCAATATCTGGACCAGTTCGTGGTAGTCTTCATCGACGACATCTTGGTGTATTCAAAGAGCTACGAGGAGCACGAAGAGCACTTGAGACTGGTGGTAGAGACGCTGAGACGTGAGAGCCTTTATGCTAAGCTGAGCAAATGCGAGTTCTTCCTTGATCGTGTCACTTTTCTTGGACACGTGATCATGGGAGAAGGTATCTCGGTAGACCCAGCAAAGATCTCATCTGTGGAGACATGGCCAACCCCGACCAATGTCTCGGAGGTGAGAAGCTTTCTAGGACTTGCTGGATATTACCGGAGGTTCGTAGAAAACTTTACAAGAATCGCGGAGCCGATTACCCGTCTTACCCGCAAAGACCAGGAGTTCGTATGGTCTGAGAAATGCCAGACAGCTTTCGATGAGTTGAAAAAGCGTCTGACTACTGCCCCCATCTTGACCATACCATCTGGATCCGGAGGTTTCGTCACCTATAGTGATGCATCCGGAAAAAGGATTTGGTTGTGTCTTAATGCAACATGGGAAGGTTGTAGCTTATGCCTCAAGACAACTGAGGACTCATGAGAAGAATTACCCCATTCACGACCTGGAGCTTGCCGCAGTCATCTTTGCCCTGAAGCTATGGAGACACTATCTATACGGCGAACGAGTGGAGATTTTCACTGATCACAAGAGCTTGAAATATGTCTACACTCAGAAAGACTTAAACCTGAGACAAAGACGATGGCTTAAAGTGATGACGGATTTCGAGATCAATCTGCAATACCATCCTGGGAAGGCTAATGTAGTAGCCGATGCTCTAAGCAGAAGACCCTTGGCATTCTTTATGATCACCCAACCAGGTCTATTGAGAGATCTAGAAAAGTTGGGAATAGAGGTCATTATGCCAGAAACTGAAGGCCAATTATCAAACTACCAACTGCAATCAACATTGGTTGAAAGAATCAAAGCTGCTCTACCAACAGATGTAAGATTTCAAAGGCTTCGACAAAGAACAGAGGCTGGAATCCAGACAGGATGTCACATACACGAAGATGGGACTCTAAGATGTGGTGATCGTCTTTATGTTCCAAATGGAGAACTTCGTAAGGAGCTGATATCAGAGGCTCATAGCTCAACGTACTCTATACATCCCGGAGGCACAAAGATGTACAGAGATCTACGACAATACTACTGGTGGCATGGGATGAAATGAGAGATAGCACGCTTTGTGGCCAAGTGCCTGGTGTGTCAGCAAGTTAAGGCTGAACATCAGAGATCTGTCGGTCTACTTCAACCCCTCCCAATACCCGAATGGAAATGGGAACACATTACGATGGACTTCGTTACAGGCTTCCCAAGAAGTCCTATTGGTCGTAATGTTGTATGGGTGATCGTAGATAGACTCACCAAGGCTGCTCATTTCCTACCTTTCAGAGTCGGACAATCTACAGAAGTCTTGGCGGACATGTACATAAAGGAGATCGTGCGTCTGCACGGAGTACCAGTCAGCATAATATCTGACCGGGATACGAGGTTTACATCCTACTTTTGGCGAAGTATGCAAGAGAGTCTTGGTACCCGCCTCAAGTTCAGCACCTCGTATCATCCGCAGACAGATGGCCAGTCAGAGCGCACCATCCAGACCCTAGAAGATATGCTGAGAGCCTGCATGCTTGATTTCAGCGGATCATGGGAAGATCATCTACACCTGGTGGAATTTTTCTACAACAACAGCTATCAAGCGAGCATTCAAATGGCTCCCTTTGAAGCTTTGTATGGAAGGAAATGTCGTTCCTCAGTATGCTGGAGCGATGTAGGCGAGAGACAGATCTTGGGACCAGAACTGATTGTTCGTACGGTGGAGAAAGTAAAGAAGATCCAGGGACACCTTCGAGCTGCACAAGACAGACAGAAGCACTGGGCCAACATTCATCGACGACCTCTAGAGTTCCAAGTGGGAGAGCATGTGTTCTTGAAGATCTCACCCACCAGAGGAACTATCAGATTTGGAGGAAGAGGAAAGCTGAGTCCGAGGTATATCGGACCCTTCGATGTGTTGGATCGCGTTGGAGAAGTTGCTTACAGGCTAGCTCTACATCAGACCTTGGAAGGAGTACATGACGTCTTTCACGTATCTCAGCTGAGGAGGTACATTCCAGACCCGAGTCATGTGCTGGATTATTCAGAGATCACCATCGGCCCGAGCTTATCATACCAGGAGGAGCCTATAGAGATCCTGGACCGAAGCAAGAAAGTATTGCGAGGCCAGACTATCCCTCTAGTTCGTATTGTATGGAGACATCATGCACCAGGTGAATCAACCTGGGAACGAGAAGAGGATATTCGACAGCGTTTTCCCCATCTATTTCCAAACCAGGGTATGTCCAATATTTCAAACTCAATCTTCCTTAATCATTATATGTCCTAAATTATAATTCTTAAGAAAGAAGATTGAGTTTGAAATATTGGACATACCCTGGTTTGGAATAGATGGGGAAACTCCGCTGTCGACCAGATTTCAGTAATTTAGAATTATTTTTAGTTAATTAGAATTATTGCAACTTTTTAAAAATTTATTCTATTGATTGTACACCATGTCCATTACACAATTAATTAGATTATTACACTAGCTGCTATCCTTAAACAAAGTTCACATACCTGTCGTAGACATGTTAGACTATTTTTCTGCCTTTTGTGCAAATCCCAGATACTTTATTTTGAGTCTCGTTTGAGACGCACAAATATCGTTACAAAACGTTCATATTTATTCCCTATTTAATTTCCTATTCTTTACTATCTCTGTACCCCTAGGGATTTGAGGATTAGTAGGCACCTGTTTTGCCCAAACAAAAATACGATAATATTCTCCTCTAATTATACTACAATTAGTGTATTGACACCGTAGAAAAATTATGACCCTACCTGTCCCTAAATAATTAGTGAACATCATGCGCAGTATTTATTAAATAATAAATACGGTGATCTGTATCACTCAGAAACCAGGCCCAACCCCTGCCCAGGCTCACCCACACACTTCCCAAGACACTCCCCCAGCTTTCCCCCACAATTCTGTACAATTCAGTATTGCGAGGAATCAGTATTTTAAATCAGACAAATTGCGTAATTACGCAAAATACCAATTTTAGGACTTTTATGCAATTCGTAAAAGTTCAAGGGTTTTTAAGCAAAATTCATATGAGGTGGCATAACCTCATTGGCTAGCAACCCTAACCCCTACATGTGGCACTAATTATTCTGGAAAAAATCTGTTAAAAATATCCTAAAACCCAAATTACTAAAATACCCCTAAACTTCCACATATTTACAACTTTGCCACTCCCCAAAACCCCTAAATAAACCCAACCCCTCTCCGTTTCAAACCCCACAGCCACCACCTCCGGCCACCACCCCCGACCCAACTCCGGCGAAGCCTTCGCCAACTCCCCACCTCCCCTCCGGCCAAGTCCCACCACCTCCGGCCGCCTGCTCCGCCGTGGGCAGCTGCCACAGACCCAACTCCCCAACACCCTCAACCACAGCCACCACCTCCACCACCGCCTCCGGCCACCATACACCACCACTACCACCACCACTCGACTCGCCCCGACCCCCTCTACCGGACCACCACTTCCCCTCCGCCCCAAGACCACTCCTCCGCCGTCGGCAGCCCCCGCAACACCACCAACTCTCCCTAACCCTAACAGCACCCTCTCCACTCCGACCACCTCCAGCCACCACCACCGCCACCGTAGACCCCCACCACCACCACCAACCTCACCGCCACCCTCTCCTCCGTCGATCACCCACCCTGCACCGCCGCCTCCTCCGCCGCAGCCGCCGCCGTAGCTTCCACAAGCTGCTGCTGTTGCTGGCAGTAACTGCTGCTGCTGTCGCTCCTCCGGCCAGCCACCGCCACCTCCGCCGTCGTCCTCCCGCCGGCGACGAGCCAAGGGCCCCACCTGTCAGTTAGGTATACTCTCTGACCCTATATATACGTATATATGTATAAATACTTATATGTATGTATATATGTATATATATATATGTATATATATATGTATATTATATATATATGATAATATATAATATATATTATATTATTAATATACTATATAAATAAAGTATATGTATACTGTATATATATATATATATATTACTATTATATATATACATATGTATACTACTATTATATATATATGTATATATGTATATTTATGTATACCTATGTATAATTATATATATATTTATATATATATATATCTATATATATATAAATTTATTATATGTATTATATTACTTATATATAATTATACATACATATATAAAACAGTGTTATATATCCACTACTATATATATTATATATTATATGCATATACATTTACAATTCTGCATTTTCTTTTCTGTATTATATATATATATATATATATATATATATATATATATATATATATATATACAATATATTATATATTATTATTATTAAAATATACTGCTGGATAATACAGCATATATATATATTTATGTATATTTACATTTCCTGCACAGTCTTATATATATATATATATATATATATATATATATATGTATATATATATATATATATGTATATATATATATATATATATGTATATATATATATATATATTATCTATATATAAATATATACTGCTGGATAATACAACATATATATATATATATTTATGTATATTTATATTTCCTGCTCTATCTTTCAATTTATTATATATATCTATCTATATATATATTATATAATATATACTATATAATATAGTACTGGATAATACAGTACATAAATATTTATTTAAATTCCTGCACTGTCATTTTTATTTTGTTATTATATATATATATATATATATATATATATATATATATATATATATATATATATATATATATATATATATATATCTATGTATATATATATTAACTATATATAATATAGTACTGTATAATACAGTATATATATAAATATATATGTATTTACAATTCCTGCAATTCTTTTCTTTATTATACATATATATATATATGCTATATAAATATATATACAACTATATATATCTATATGTACATATATACTATATACATATATATATATATATATATATATATATATATATATATATATATATATATCCTATATTACATATATATATTGTCATATATATACTTTTATATTATACCCACGATATTCACGAACCATGTATGTTTTAACAGAGAATATCTCCAGCTCAGCCAGTGACCCCCTGTCACAAGCACCCTCAAACCTGACTGTGAGATCAGGATTTCAATACTATCAGGGAGTAGGCAAGTATACCTTGCCAAGTTTACTGTTTAAATTCAAATATTGTTATATGTTCTTGTTCCTGAATTTCATATAACTATGCGTACCTGAGACTACCTCGGGTACAGTCAACTGATACGTTGACACTTAGTATAATTAACTTAGTCTCTACAGACTTACCAACAACTGTGAGGATATCTTAATATTTTCCTAGACCTGTCACGGGAACACGCAATAAGGTTGCATTACATATTGGGATGCGCGCTGCGTATTTTGTTAGCTACCAGTACGTATGACCTGCATCATGGCTTAGTATAAAATCAGGAAAAGTACGACTTGACATTTAGTTACATTGGGTGGGAAAGATAACTAGTAGACGTATGGGACACCCCCTCCTTATATTGTTATACCTTCGTACCATGATGGTCGATTGCAGAGTGCCCTTGAGTCAGGGGACATATGACACATATACTAGCCAGTCACCACGATTGGTGAATCAAGTCAGCATATGTCTAGCCGACACATTCCCATGCGTACTACAAGGTCTTTATTGCATTTCACTTAGATGGTTAGCACCATGTGTTTATCTATTTATTTATTCAGTATTTACATACATGGCATGTCCTTTTTTCTGTATCTTGTTATGTCCCACTGAGGACCTGGTTCCCTGCCAGATGTAGACGAGACTTTCTACCCCACGGTGTACGGACCTGATCAGGAGACTAGGTGTGCTACCGAGGAGGAATTAGAGGAGACACTCTCAGAGCCTGCCTGGACCTAGAGGCTGGCTTACCTGGAGATGGAGCTGTTTTCCCCAGATAGACGCTACTTAGTCTATCTTATTTTTCTGCATTATTATTAGCTTTTGTTATGGGCTTGTTCCCATCAGATGTACTATGACTTTATCAGACTCAGCTTTATATATATCAGCACTTATTTCCTAACATTTTGCTGTGGATGAGATAGCTTTTACCTGTATAGACTTGTAATATTTTAGGACAGCGTAGCACGTTCCTTTGGGTCCATTAACATGGATTAAACCCTTAGTGACGTGTCAGCTGGCCAATGACACGTGGCCTAGTTCCTGATATTTTGGGACTGTGGCGTGACAAGACGTGTAAACTTCCATTTCCATCCCATGGTCTTTTTGGAATATAGCAGCCACATACGACACGTGTGGTTTGCCGGATATTACCCCCTAGTCGTTCACATGTCAACTTGGTATTTCAAAACACTAGTTAGATACAGTCATTCTGGATTAATCTATACTTGCTGATTGTACACTTGCATGATAGATTTTCTAGTTCACATATTTGTCTGTCTATACATGCTTCTCTATTCTTCTTTCTTGTCTTTCATTATTTCTTTATTTAACTGTTTCTCTATGATGTACCATATTCCATTATTATATGATCATCAAATATTTCATAACTATTAACTGTTCATAGAACTTGTCAATTAACTGGAACTGATATTGGATTGTACTCGTTCCATCCTGACTGGGTAAACATTTTAGGTGACTTGCTATCTTGCTCATTGGATTTGGTTGGAGATCGAAATGCTTGTGGAGGCCAATATTAGAATTTAGATAGTTTAGCAACTTCTTTGGATTTGATGTTTAGCGGATTTGCTCCCAAGTTATAATTTAATTGTAAATTGAGAATCTTGTAAAACTATGTAAATATTGTAAATTAGTAATAGATTTAAATTTGTGATTAATTATTATCTATTTGGATTGATGGACCATTGTTATCATAGACAGCTGCGACGTAGGCTGGGTTTGGCCACGTACTCGTATCCGAAAAGCGGGTGCGGGTCGTGACAAGTTTTTATGGTGGCACACGCAGGTCAGTCTTCGCAAGTTGTGCGATGTCATGGTTAGTACTTCAACTTAGTAGTACTAGCTGTAAGCCTGCGACTAGGAGATGCTCATTCACAATTAGGATTGATTTAAATTTAGGAGAATGGCTAGGACTAGGTATACAATTGGAATGCCTTATTTTAATTTTATTGCTTGGGTAGTTAAGGTGTTACATAGGCTACGTGATTAAAATAAATATGCATGTTGAACTTTTAGGTAAACTCTAGTAGATGAACTTGAGAAAATTAAGTTATTATATATTATGATATTTTTATAAGTTGGTGTGATCAAAGTTAGGCGTTGACTGCTCGATTGGTAAATTATTTCCTTAAGGTTACACAATTATTGAAAATGAGAATTATTAAAAAAAAATCTACTTTGAGGTTTAAATTTTTTTTGTAGCTTCATGATTATAATTTTCTTGCTAAAACATGGTTAAATTTTTTTTTTAAAAAGAAAAATTATTTTAAATTAAATGATGATAAAGACAAGAAGTTGAAGATTTATGGAATTTTAGATTTTTGCATATTATTATAGTGGATTTAAGTTTAAGTTTGAAGAATTAAATTTTGAGTATTTGATTTAAAATTTTGAGTATGGTTTATTACTTTGTGATTTTGTAGAATTTTAATAAAAAAAGATTAACATTAGAGCTAATGGACCACAATATGTGGATTTAGATTTATAATTTGAAGATTGGAAATAAATTTCAAGTTTTGAGAATTTCGAGGAGTTGAGATTTTATGTATTTAAAATATTTGAGGATTCAAATTTAATATAATAAACACAGTCAAAGTTATAAAGATTTTTGGAAGTTATTAAAATTTTATTTCAATATTTGAATATTTGACTTTTGAGGAAAGTATATACATTTTATTTTAATTGTTCCAGAAGTTAAATTTTGAGGATAAAATTTTATGGTGGGTAGAAGTTGTCATATTTGATTACTGACAAAAATAATAAATTGAGGATAATGTTGAATTTTTTTTTTTTTGAAATTGAGGATCATGTTGAAAGTTTTTAAAATTTAGAATAATCTCGAAAGTTTTGAGATATAATTCAAGGAACTCAAGGATAATGTTGAGAATTTTGAGTGTTAGGAGTTTGATATAATATTGAAACTTGAATTATGGGTTTGGTTAGACCAAAGGAATAACAATATAAAGATTTGACTTTATAACTTGTTGAATTCGACTTTTAAGGCCTTAATTTGAATTCAAAATTAGAGAATTTTTTTTGAGAGATATGATTGATCGAATAGATTTCGAATTTAAATTTTGAGGAATTTAGAAAGATTAACATTAGAGCTATTGGCATACAAGATGTGGATTTAAACTTTATATTTTGGAAATTTGAAATTGAATTTCAAGTTTTCAGAAATTTGAGGAGTTGAGATTTTATGGATTTATAATTTTTGAGGATTAAAGACCAATTCAGTAAATATAGTCATATCTATAAAGATTTTTGGAAGTGATTAAAATTTTATTTTATTAATTGAATATTTAATTTATTTTAGGAATAATGAAACATTTTATTTAATTTTTTGAAGAGTTAAAATTGGAGAATTTTATTTTAAGGATAAAATTATAAGGTGGGCAGAAGTTGTTATATTTGATTATTGACAAAAAAAAAATTTGAGGATAATGTTGAAAGTTTTTGAAATTGAGGATAATCTTGAAAGTTTTGAGATATAATTCGAGAAATTCAAGGATAATGTTGAGAATTTGAGATTAGGAGTTCAATATAATATTGAGATTTGGTTTATGGGTTGAGTTAGACCAAAAGAATAATATACAAATATTGATTTTATAACTTGTTGAATTCGACTTTTAAGGACTTAATTTGAAGTCAAAATTAAATTTTTTTTTTTTTTTTTAGAGATATGATTAATTGAGTAGATTTGGAATTCAAATATTGAGAATGAGACTTTGAATTTTTTAAATTTATTCATGAAATATATATTAGTAGGATTTACTTTGAAGATTTGATTTAACTTTTAAATTTTTATGATTGAATCATTAATCGATATTCTAATGATGATCATTAATTTAAATATCGAGAATTTGTATCCGTAATAGAAGTGGGGATAAAGTAAATTATGGCTATGGGGACAAATCAAATTATTGTGAGAAATGACTTCAATATGATATTCTAATTTTTAAGGATGGAATTAAATTTTCTTTTTAAACTTGAAGATTGAATTTTATTTTTAAGTTTGGATATGAGATTAAATTTGAAGGATTTAATTATTAAATCCGCCACCATCGAAATTTTAAGTTATGATGATGAAGTTAATTTTTAAGGACTTGGTTAAATAACAATAGTGGTTTGACTTCATGATTATATTATTGCTTAAATTTTGATGGTGGCAGAAAAAAAATTATTAAGGATTTTAAATTTCGAGGATAAACATTAATTTAAATAAAGAGTTATAATTTAATATTACAGAATTGGTGATTTTGTTAAATCATATATTTTTATGAAGATTATGATATGATTGATTTGTCATTAAATTTTGAAAAATTTAAGAAGATTATCATTATAGGTATTTGACTACAAGATATAAATTTAAAAGTTATACTTTGAATGTTGTATTTGAAAATTTCTTAAGTATTATATTGTTTGAGTATTGTGTGGAAAAAGAATCGAGAAATAAGATCATTAATGGATTAGTGTTTGAATTCAAATTTTTGGGATGATTTTAAATTTTATAAATATGCATTGATTGGATTTAAATTATAGGATTGATATTAATTTTTATTTTTTTTGAGTATCCAGTTATTAACTTAAAAACTTTTGGAGGAGATTGTGATAAGAATGAAATTTAATTTTAAATTTGAAGATTTTCAGGAATATGATATTTATAGAATTTTGAAAAATATGTGAAATAACAATATGGATTTACTTCATGATTATATGGTTTGAAGAATTTAAATTTTGATGGTAAAAAAAAAAACTAATGATGATTTTAAATTTCGAGGACGAATTTTTTTTTAAGGTGGGTAGACTTGTAACCTCCGTATCCTGAAATTCTTGCTTAAATATTGTTATTAGGTTAATTTGGGACTATTGTAATTTTTTCACAATTTTTGGTTAATTAAAAACTAGTAACAGTAATTTTTTTAGGACTTTTAAGAATTTAATTTAGTTTCAAACATAAATAAAAATATTCCAAACTTTTATTTTAGGTTTTAAATAATCAAATATATTTTCTAAATTTTTTTGAGTATTTTTAGTATTTATTGGGAGTTATTTAGGCTAATAACTAATTTTTTAGGACTTTTAGAATTTATTGTGCAAGCCAAGGAATATAGAATGGACCCACGTAATTTTCTAGTGTTTATAATATTATATATTTTCTGAAATTATTTCAGAATTTTTGAAATATTTTTATTATTTATTTTTAGTTAAATAGGTAAAACTAGTTTTTAGAGCTTCTCCTAATTATAGTAAGAAACCTATGAAAATAAAATTACTCCAAGTATTTTTCTAGGATTTTTGGGTTCATAATATATTTTCTATAATTTTTTCAGATTTTTATGATTATTTGTGTTTATTTTGAGTTATTTAGATTTAAAACGACTTAAATAATGTTATGATAAAGGCAATAAAAAACAAATAATATAAACAAAATCATCCAATCAGATTCTGACACGTGTCAGCCTATCACTTTTCATTCAAATAGAGAGATTTGAGGGGATGTCATCTAGAGTTTCCTTCATCTTCCAGAAGCCATTACTCATAGCTCCGGACTTCAAACATGGCCCAGTTTCTTACGTTAGAACCGTATTGAGGTTAGTTTTCTGAATATGTAAATTGTTTCACAAAATTCTGAATATTAAATTCTAAAAAATTCGTAGAGCACGGTATGTCCGAAAATATATGCGTCTCGGTGTTTTCGCGATTCCGGGAGAACCAGGAATCAGAATCATGAGCCGTTTGAAGTTTCGAAAAGCTAATGTCGAGATCATTGACATATGTTTTTTTCAGGATTTAATACGAAATATTTCTATGCTGTTAATTCTGTAGAACTTCTAGGTTAACAATCAACCACCGTTGCACAATATGGTTTTGGTATGTGCAATAATTTTCAAACAAATTTGAATCCGGATGAGTCATAAATTCCAGCATATTTTTGACGCAGAAATCTACAGAAAATCATGCATGAAAGTCGAGTTTGTGTCGGTTGACTTTTAGGTCAACAGATCGTCTCGATTTGCGTGCCATGAGTCTCGAGTGGATAAAATTCAGTTCTTTGGACAAAATTTAGGAATTAACCTAAAAATAAGAATAATAAGATTAAAATAGGATTTTAGATTAATTATTTCATAATTAAATAAATTAAAATAAAATATCTTTTGACATGGTAAATTATAATACATAGGCTATTTGGACTGTGACTTGAATTTCGACTCATACCAGCTAAGGACCACAGGCGAGTACATTCTCTGATAGTTTTCATTATTTGATATTTTCTATGATGCATGTTTATAGTATTGTTTACCTGATTCCTGACATGATGGTGTCATGCCCCAGTCCCAAAGTACATAGGAGTAGGAATACGTAAGCATGCCAGCCGTATGTATATGGCAACTCCAATATATGGATACCATAATACACACGTACGCTGTAATATGAATAATAACTCACATGTGGTATATATATTGTCACAAGTTACATGACATAACTAGATCTCATCCACAGAATCAAATAACCAATCAACTTATATAACTGAATCAAGTATAAAATGCTTGATAAGAACAAGTAGTTGGGTGGAGACAAATCAACTACCAAGCTAGAATATAAGAGAAACCACTTAAGAACATCTAATGAACAATGAGACTCGAAGAGAAGACCTCCTCGAAAGAGATAAGTAGCAAGTCCTGATCCGTGCTCCTGCGAATAGTCAAGATCGTCTACAGCTGAAAAGGGACCAGGTCCTCAGAGGGACGTAACAAGATACATAGAAGCATGCCAATTGAATACAGTAAACTTGCATAATAGGCAAAAAATATATAAGTACGCTGCACAAGACAATCTATATGAATATGCATAATGAGGACAACTTTTTGACGTATGAGCATGGGTAGGCTACTCTATCTAATCTCACAACTCACACACACGTCAGAAACATCAGAAATTGCCATAGCTCAAGGGTAGCGACCAGCGCGACACCAAAAATTGACATACCTCAAGGGTAGCGACCAGCACGATACTACCGTAGTGCGTGCTAGTTACTACGGTTTACCAGAGTGGTTATAGCCCATAAGCCTACTGATTGTCCTCCTCTCCCATGATACTATGTGTCATGTATGTGTCAACATATATATAGTATATAATTATGACTGAAAAAAAATACACATGCAATGAATATATAAAATATAATAAGCATGCAAAAGTACTGTACGCAATTTGGCAAGGTATCTTGCCTGACAAGAAAGCTGCAAAGTGTAAGCGTCAAGACGTCAGACACAATGGATCAGAAACTATGGCATCAGAATGAACGTCTCCGGATGCTGAAATAAACATCACCAATGTTTCCAGAATAAGCGAGATAGCTAAAAAATACTACCCTTTCGTCCAATTTGGACACAGGGGCAAAACGGTAATTTTGGGTCAAAATGGGCTCCACATGTGGTCCACTTTGCACCGAAAAATGTGTCAGAGGTAAAAGTCTCTAAATGGGACAAATTATAGGTCAAACAAATTCTAAACGTCAATACGAACTCAATGGTATGTCCAATTTTGGATTCTGGTAAGCCGAACACAAATTCGCTCTTAAAATCAAACGTGGGGCCCGCAAATAGGCGGCTTGGTCAACTATCTCAGAATCGCGTGAAACTTGGGTCACAGGACCAGTGTGATACCACGAATCCAATGGCGCAAGTTTCGTCGTATTTCGACGAGCGTACACAAAACGGGGTGGTATTTTACAAAAATTGTGATACGGAAACTTTTTACGGATACATGTTGATTCCGACGCGCAAACACGTCCAAATCAGTTTTCTTGAAAGTCCACACGTCAGGATATACCATACGCACCTTTTGGTGCAATTAGTACGCGACGAGGCGGTCCCGTTTTGGCGGGGCGCGCTCCGTATCACAATTTTCTAATATTTTAAAAACAAGTTTTTGGTCGATTTGGAGGACGAATAATTTTATACATAGAACAAATTAACAAAAACTAAAAGAACAAACAATTCTCGGTTATATGGAGAAGAAAAACCCTTTAATTAGTTTTCGAAAATATTAAACGGTTGATGGCAAATTGGGTGTGAACATGGAATTTTGGATTCGAAATTCTGAACTGTTTTGGTCAGTTTTTCGGTCATTTTTCGGTCGATTTTTTGACCGATCCGGGACACGAAAACTCGTCCCGCTTGAATGAAAATCCTAAAGAGTTAGGTTGTGAACGTATACGAACAAACCGCGCGCAAAAATGATCACAAATGAAGAAGATACAATATCTAGAAGATGGGTGCTCGGAGCGGTATTTCTGTACGCGCGAGCTGCGCGGCGGCCGGCGACGGACGGCACAGACGGCTGCGGCGGCGGTCCTGGCCCGGGGGTGGTCGCCAGAGGTCGGCGGTCGGTCGCCGGGGCTGGAGGGTTAGAGGTAGGGTTAGGTTTAGAGTTTAGGGTTTTACGTTTTGGAGTACATGTATATATATATATAAGGGAGAGGGAGAGCCGCGGGTGAGGAAGTGGTTTGCTGTTGGTTAGGGCGTAGGGGTCGTGGGAATTTGGTTGGGAGTTGTTTAGGCTAAGGGGAAGGTTTAGTAATAGGATTTGTTTAAGGGTTTAGGATTAGTTGTTAGTTAGGGATTAGATAATAAATTAGGTTTTAGTTATAATTTATTTTTCTTTTCTTTTCTTTTTATTTCTTTACTTTTTATTTTTACTACTATTATTATTATTATTATTATTATTATTATTATTATTATTATTATTATCACTAACATTATTATTATTATTATTATTATTATTATTAACCTTATATTTATTAACATATATTCGAATATATAAATAAGAAAAATTCAAAAATAATATTTGTACACCAAATAAATTCTAAAATTTTACTTTGTAAAGCTCTAATAAAATTCCACATTCAAAATATTTTATGTAATATTCTATAATTAATAATTAAATATTTATCTAGTTATATAAATCAAATAATTGTATTATTTAATTAACTAAGTAATTAACTAAATGGTTATCCACAAAATATGTTAATAACAAATAATTTGCAATCTATAAAAAGGAAAAAATGGCTAACTTGGCACGGAAAATTATGTGATGCTAATTGTAGGAGAGTTGGAATTAGAAAATAACCAAAATTAAATTATATATATATATATAAATATTTAACCCATAACCTACGTTGTTACACTAATGTCATACTAACACCAAGGGATCGAATTTTTGTGCCACGAAAAGATCCTACAGGTAGTGTCTCCTATGTAGGCTACTTCCTATGAAGGGCGATACAGATTTTGGGGCCGTCCTATATTATTAATGTCCAAACCACGGTGAAGTATCCTAATAAAATTATTGGATTTTAATTGATAAAAAAAATCTAAGACAAATACAAGAAATTCAAATTATACACGACATACCTATTTTTTGGGTGATGGGGTTTACAGATGGATACACGGATTAGTATTGTATGAATTCATTTTCGTGAGATACATATTTTCAGGCCTATTGACTTTTTTCTGGACTAATGAATTACTGGACTAATATATTTTCTGGTCTGTTGACATCTTCTGGACTATTGAGATTATTCGTGTCTAGACTTGGATCCATGAGTACTTGTCGGGCGGAAAAATACCTAGGAGACGTGTGAACTACCATTTTCATCCATGGTTTTTCTGGAATAATAGCAGCCACACACGACACGTGTGATTTGCCGGATATTACCCCCTAGCCGTTCACATGTCAACTTGGTATTTTAAAACACTAGTTAGATGCAGTCATTCTGGATTAATCTATACTTGCTGATTGTACACTTGCCATGACAGATTTCCTAGTTCACATATCTGTCTGTCTATACAAGCTTCTCTGTTCTTCTTTCTTGTCTTTCATTATTTCTTTATTTAACTGTTTCTCTATGATGTACCATATTCCATTATTATATGCTCATCAAGTATTTTATAACTATTAACTGTTCATAGTACTTGTCAATTAACTGAAACTGCTATTGGATTGTACTCGTTCCATCCTGACTGGGTAAACATTTTAGGTGACTTACGATCTTGCTCATTGGATTTGGTTGGAGATCGATATGCTTGTGGAGGCCAATATTAGAATTTAGATAGTTTAGCAACTTCTTTGAATTTGATGTTTAACGAATTTGTTCCCGAGTTATGATTTAATTGTAAAATGAGAATCTTGTAAGACTATGTAAATATTGTGAATTAGCAATAGATTTAAATTTGTGATTAATTATTATCTATTTGGATTGATGGACCATTGTTATCATAGACAGTGTACTACCATCGATGCTGCGGCGTAGGCTAGGCTTGGCCACGTACTCGTATCCGAAAAGCGGGTGCGGGTCGTGACACCTAACAAGGTTACTATGATTGCACATGTTGTGACGGCTGGTGCTGACACTGATTGGTGGGTGGACACTGGTGCATCCTGCCATGTTTGCTCAAAAAATGAGTTGTTTACCACCTACAAGCCTACATCTGAGAAGGTCATGGTGGCAAACCAGGCACAAGCTGAAGTACTTGGGATCGGAACGGTAGTACTAAATCTGATTTCGGGGAAGTCACCGACGTTTCAAGATGTGAAGCACGTACCGTTGATAACCAAGAACCTGGTCTCGGAAACTCCTGATCTCGACTTCAACTTTTGGTTCTTCCATCTTTGATTAAGTCTCGGAACTAACATATATATACACACTACGTGCAATTATTTAATACTAAAAGACAGATCATGTAATTACCTAACTAGCTCCATTAATTTAATGAACAATATTAATTAATAAACATATACCAGGATATATTTGGAAAAAAAAAGTTCTTCGGTGAAGCTAAACTTTTCTCATTATGTAGTATTATAGATTAAATTAGCTAGATATAAATAAGGATGCTAATTCAACTAATATGACTTGATTACTCTAAATTATAATATCCTAATCCACCTAAAACAACCAACCTATTAGATGAACCATCCTATATGTTTTACTGTTGTAGGAAATCCTAAGCGCCTACTAACCCTAAAACAGATCCTACTTCTATCTACATATATAAGCAAACCCATAACCTATTACTTAGAACCAAAAATCCTTATATTTCTCCTTCCCTCTGGATACCACCACCACCAACAACAACAACAACAACAACCCCTCCTTCTCTCGGCGCCGCAAGATCGGAGGGCCCCTCCTGCCGACACAGAGAAGGAGCTGCCGGAGGCGAGGTCCGCAACCGGACAAGGAGATCAGACTCCCGCTCTTTTGATTATACAACAGTCGAATTTAAATAGGTAAATAACTAATAAAACGCCTCAACAATTAGCAATTGCAAATTGAAGATTTAAAACTTTAATAATTACAAAATTTTATCTATAGCTTTTATATATGGAAAAGTTATGACAGTCCGAACGGGGGACAGTAATCGGAACCTCCCACTCCATTAGTCTTTTAGTAATCATTATTTTATATATATATATATATATATATATATATATATATATATATATATATATATATATATCATGTGTTATGTTTACTTCTAATGCACATACAAAAAAAATATTTATTGAAAAATAGATAAAATTTTAAATTAAATTAAAATAGTTTAAATATAATTTTAATATATTTATTTAAAATTTGTTATAGATATGGTTTTTAAGAATTTTGAATATATGTTTAGATAATACCAGTTTAAATATAATTTAAATATTGAATAAATTTTAATTTTAATTTTAATTTGTGGTAGATATGTTTATAGGATTTTGGGTATGAATGGTTTTAGGATTTTTATATGAGGTATATATTTAAGATATACATATATTGAAGATATACGGATGTTTTAAATCTTTTAAATCTTTTAAATCTGATTCGTTTAGATTTTAATTTTTTTTCAAATATTGGATTAGATCTCTAGTATGTACCAAGCAGATTTTGTAGGATTTGGATGGAGCCATGGCCCTCTCTGAGCTGGAAGTTGGGGTTGTCTATGGTACCCGCCAATCCTGAAAACCTTGTTTTGGAAGTTACAAAACTGACCGAACCCAGTTGATTTGGCTCGGCTCTGAAATAATAGTTGGATATATAATATTTAGTTATTTTATTTTTCTTAGTTTGTTCAGGAAAGGAAACCATAAGGATTTGATTTGGATATTATTTGTATATTTGGTTATATATATATATATATATATATATATATATATATATAACAACTCCTAAATTTCGTCTATATATTAAACTATATATATACACTTGGTTCTTCTTCTCAATATTAATAATATTTGCAGAAGTAATATGGAGCCGGAGTACGAAGAAGAAGACAACTATTGCAGCGACAGCTATAACGACGAGTAATATTTAGTTACTTTATCTTTCTTAGCTTGTTCAGGAAAGGAAACCATAAGGATTTGATTTGGATATTATATATATATATATATATATATATATATATATATATAACAACTCCTAAATTTCGTCTATATATTAAACTATATATATACACTTGGTTCTTCTTTTCAATATTAATAATATTTGCAGAAGTAATATGGAGCCGGAGTACGAAGAAGAAGACTACTATTGCAGCGACGACGACTGCATCGAAGAGACCATCCTCGACGCAATCGAAGAGGAAAATGGGGACTGCCGATGGTCCGCGCCGTCGGTTATCACGAAGGAGTCCCTCCTGGCAGCACAGGAGGACGACCTAAGCACGGCGATGGAGCTGCTCTCCATAACCGAGCACCACGCCAGGACCCTCCTCATCCACTACCGATGGGATGTCGAGAAGGTCTTCGAGTCCCTCGAGCGGAAGGGCAGGGCCAGGCTCTTCTTGGAGGCCTTCGGGTTAACTATTATCATGAAGGAGATGACCACCACCACCACCACCACCACCGAGGCCGCCCCGGTGGTGGTTACTTGTTACGTCTGCTTCGAAGATCACCCCCGCAGCGCAGCCACGGCGATGGACTGCGGCCACGTCTACTGCAACAACTGCTGGACCGAGCACTTCATTGTCAAGATCAACGACGGGCAGAGCCGCCGCATCCGGTGCATGGCCCCCAAGTGCAACGTCATCTGCGACGAAGCGGTCGTCAGGAACCTCGTCCGGGCAAGGGACCCCGGCACCGCGGACCGCTTCGACTGCTTCCTCCTCGCGTCCTACATCGAAGACAACAACAGGGTCAAGTGGTGCCCCAGCGCACCCCACTGCGGGAACGCCGTGCGCGTCGACGGCGACCGCTACTGCGAGGTGGAGTGCGCGTGCGGGCAGCGGTTCTGCTTCGGGTGCTCATCCCAGCCGCACTCCCCCTGCTCCTGCGTGATGTGGAGGCTCTGGGAGAAGAAGTGCAGCGACAGCTCGGAGACCTCCAACTACCTCACGGTGAACACAAAGCCCTGCCCCAAGTGCCACAAGCCCGTCGAGAAGAATGGCGGCTGCAATCTGCTAAAGTGCATCTGCGGGCAGTATTTCTGCTGGAAATGCAGCGGAGCCACCGGGAGTGAACATACATGGACCAGTATCAAAGGGCACAGATGCGGACGTTTCACGGAGGAGCAGACGAAGAAGACAGAACAAGCGAAGCACGAGCTCCTGCGCTACACTCATTACTACAACCAGCACCAAGCTCACACAGATTCGATCAAACAGGAAGATCTTCTCAAGGAAGCAATCAAACGAAAGGCCCTGTCGGAAAACGCATTCAGGGTCGCAGACTACGACTGGGCGATGAGAGGATCGGAAAGGCTGTCTATAGCGAGGCGAGTCATCGCAAACTCGTATCCCTTTGCTTACTACATGTTTGGGAACGAGCTATACAGGGACGAGATGACAGTGGAGGAGAGACAAGTGAAGCAGAACCTATTCGAGGCAAGGCAGCAGAACCTGGAGTTCAACGTAGAGAAGCTTTCGATGGCTCTGGGAGAGGATTTTCAAGTTCTTGGAGATGAAGATTTTAACAAGGCCAAGCTGAACGTAATCAATCTGTCCTCGCACATAGACAGGCTGTGCAAGGAGATGTACGAATGTATCGAGAACGATTTGTTGGATCCCCTCCAGCAGGTGACCCAGATTGCCCCATATAGATCAAAGGGCATTGGGAGGGCAATAGAGCTCCTCCCCAAATAGCCGATGCTCTCTCTATCTATATGAAAAAAAAAAGAGGAAAAAACTTGAGCACACCTCTTTTCCCACCTGCTACTGGTCCAAGACCTGCAGAAATCACAGTTACAGCTTTGTTAGTTAAGTGCAGAAGTATATGAATGTGTCGCATAGATATTTCTCTAATAAAACTTCCTTATTGAACTTTACTAGGATAGATGCTTGAAATATATACTTATATATATGATGTTTTTCACTTGCAAAATTTTAACTTACATCAAGTTGTTTGGTGTATCATCCTCCTAAATATTTCAGTCAATCTACTGCTATTATACATTGGGATCAATTTGGTTGTCTTTCCTAGATCCTGTCAATTATATCTAATGTGGGACTACACTAGACTACATAAATCAACTCACTCTAACACTCGCCCTCAAGTTGGAATAGTAGGGTGATAATGAGTCAAGCTCTCGACTCGTGCTCTCCCTAGTTATGTTCTCCCCTTACATATGGAAAAACTGGGTGCATTGGTCACTTTCCAGTAAGCCAGTTACATTTTGCTCTTTGTGCCAGACTAATCTCCATGTCCTCATGGAAATGTAAGATCTTGATTAGTTTGTTTTGAGATACTAACCAAGCTGCTCTCAACTCCTCAATAGTCGCCTTCTCAAATCCTCTTCAACTTCATATCTAGTTTGTATTGTACGTGCCCTTTGCAGTTGAGGCTGACTCCCGGCATCACTATGTCATCATAGCCACTTAAATGTCTCCCTAGGAAGTACGGACACTCCGACCATGCCATGTTCTGATACGTATGCGACACTCCAAAATATACTTGGACACACCAAAATAGATGTCATGTCGCCATGCCCTTAGTAAGTCGTGTCGTATTCACGTGCGTGCAACATTGATGTCTCCACTTGTTGCAGTATATGAAGGGAGGATGCTTGGGGCTTAGGGTAGTCTCTTGTTCCTGAACCAAGATAGGTGTTTGGTCACTTGAAGCACGACAAGGAGTGAGCAACTTGCAAATGGAAAATGATTTATGCATTGAAAGTTTCCAAAGCCTCTGTCATGTTTGCAAACAATCATATGTGGCAGAAGGCATTTCAGACAATTCCCCCCCCCCCCCCACAAAAACAAAAAAAAACACCCACCCACACACACACACAACTAGCCGAGGGAGGGTTATTGAATCTGCTAGATCCTTGTACCCCACAAATAATGCCTTTGAGAGGCTAGGTTGGATCCATAAACAATGCACAATAAGATCTGAAAACCTCCTTTACTTTGTAACAAGATACTGACTTCTTGTTCTGTGGAACTAATCGTCTTACCAGACCTTATTCTTTAGTCTTCAAAAACCCAAATTTTGTGAAAAAGAGAATTGTTCTGATTCAAAGTCTGGAGGGTCTCTAAGAATACTCTTATCATATGATAGACGCTAATATATGAGTGATTCCATCTTGATGGATTCCCTATTGTGCTAGCAATCTCCCCAGAATAGGTAGGACTCCAGAATTCAACCCTAGATTATGGAATCAAAACCAGATTGGGAGTTTGGTGAGAAGATTCCTTTCAAAATTGGTGCATGATTCCCACTCTTGGCAATAATGAGTCAATCATCAAACATCCAGGGTCCTCTTTGCAGCACTCTCTCGAAGTCTTCCTCCAAAGTGAACTTGAAGAAGAAGCAGTCGAAGGTCCAGGTGCCTTCATCTGCAGCTAGCTACTGTCGATGTCCCCATACCCATCACTGAGAGTCTCCACCTAATCACTGTGTTTGCACTTGTTTCCCCACACTAGATTTCTTGCTGATGGAAGAGAGCTATCCCTATGGTCATCTCCTTGGCCTATAGAAGAAGAGGAGGGGGAGAGAACTGATCAGGAAAAGTAGTTTGGGCATGAAGATGTAAGAGAACACGATATGTCTAATGAAGCTTCATCACAACAAGTAAATAGCCAACCCCAGAGTGCTTTGGCCAATCCAGGAGTGAAGAAGGAACACCTTGATGATGTATCCACAATTGTAAGGGAACATGATATGTCAAAGATCAACTCGTAGGATGCTGACTCCAGGGAAGAGAGAGGGAGGCGCTGCACAACCCTGTCGGGGAAATAGAGATGGATGGAGGTGGTGGGGGAATAGGCGTCGAAGCAGTAGGAGAGGAGGGGGTAGCAGTGGAACCAAGACTGAGGTTGTGGGGGGGGGGGGGGATGTAGAGGAGGCTGATAGGAATAGTAACTTATGTGTTAACTAGCAGGTTACTAAGCAGGAAAGAGCTCGCTTCAATGGATTATGGATCCAACTCCAAAAGAAGAGAGGAAGAGGTCCAGGAGGAGCCAGAAGGCACCCTCTTAGACCACAACTTGCAACATCAACCCCTGGACAGTGGGAGTGCAACAGGAGAACTAGCACAAAAGGAATACTAAATTGGCAGTTGTATCACCTAATACTTAAACCAGTCCACACAGATGAGGGGAAAACTTTTGATACTAGGGCCCAAACTGAAGAGGGACACTGTGCCTAACCTGGATTGGGACAAGATGCTAGCAGCGCATCAAGAAGAAAAGCCAAAGACACAACAATGCCAGAGGAAAGGGACTGGTTCTGCCACAAATAATCTGCAAAGAGGTGTGTCATGGAATAAACAAGAGGTTAAGAAACTTATGATGTCTTGCTAGTTTGGAATATCAGAGGGCTCAACTCTGTAATGAAGTGGAAGGATGTGAGAGACCAAATCTATAAGCACAAACGTTCTATAGTGGGTATGGCTGAAAGAAAGCATCAGTGGTGCAATGTTAAGAAAATTTGAGGCTAAATTGTATAAACACTAGCAATGGTATCACGATTGCAGCACTAGTGAGAAAGGCAGAATTTGTACTATGTGGGAGACAAAGTTATGGCAAGTGCAGATACTTAGCATTACACCAATCTGTAACCATAACCTTCACTAACATGGGCAGTTTGCAGATAGTAGTTACAATAGTATATGACAGTATTAGTAGAGAAGTAACGAGGGATCTGTGAAGGCATTTTCATGAGCTGAGCAGCAATCACACACAACTAGCCTAAATAGTGGAGGGAGACTTTAATTGCAGAAGATATGGTAGTAAGAAAATTAGCTGTATGCGAGTACCAATTAGAATTCTGGATGATATGGACCAGGGTATTAATCTCTCTAACCTGAGATGACCAGAATGGGACACATTTGATCCTGGAATAACAGGAGCAGCAGCAGCATGATGGCTTGCCAACTTGATACTTGATACTTGATAGGGTTTTCATCAACCAGTCATGCCAAGGTCTATTCCCAGACATATAAGCTCTAGGTGTTTATCCTCATCTGCCAGTGAGCATGCTCCTATCCTCATTAATCTGAAGGAAAAAAACATAAAGAGAAGGATCACATTCAAATAGTGTAACCATTGGCATCTAAATGAAGGGGAATATTCAGACACAGTGGAGTCCTCATGGAACAACTTGGTGCAGGGAAATGCCATGTGTGTATTAGTAAATAAACTAGGAAGGTGAAAGTTGCATTGAAAATTTGGAAGAAGAGTCAGCAAGGCAAAACTTCAGGACAATTGGAGAAAATCCAGGAGGGACTACAACAGGACCCTTAAGTCCAGATTCAATATAACAGTCGAGGAGAGAACTGTTCCAAGAGGAAAGTCAGCTAGTTCAGAGTAAGTGTAAATGGATACAAAAGGAAGCCCAATATAGTAAGTTCTTGTACACAAAAATCAAGGCCAGGCAGGGTAGTAATCAAATCTCTAGCCTCCTAGATGAGCAATGCGAAGAAACCCATGATACTGTACTCATCAAGATCTTGCTTAATATTGAAAGTCCAACTAGTTATATGTGCGTGTTTGTCACACTAAGCACCCAAAAGTATTTCAAAAAACAATTTGAGCCTAAAATAAGTCCACTATGCATGTACATAAAGGTTGGTCTGATTACTTGGAAGAAAAATGTTATATGAGCTCAAAAGTCAAAACAACTTGAATAGAATTAAATAAGACAAATAGAAAGAATCACAGTTACTTAGAAATTTGGATTAGAGAAGAGCAATTAAACAAAATAAGCATCATAAATAATGTATCGGATGTTCTTTTACAAGTTCTCTACGAGTGTAATCTTCTTTTATCAAATACACTCAGTTATAATAATTGAGACTGAAAATCATGAGTTGACGAGTCTATAAGCAACATAAATATAGCCCTTAGAAAAGCTCTAGAGACATTTGTGCACTTTTAACGAACCTCCTTACCTAAATATCAATTTATTCATAGAAGAAAGCTTTTAGAGTAGAATGGCCTAACGGAAAAAAAAAACATGTTGCAGAGCTAATTGGAGCACCTCGGAAGCAACAATTGTGTGTCCAAGTGTTGAGTTATGGGAACTTATTTAGTCCCACATTGGATAGAAAGTAAGGAGGAGGCTAGCCTCCTCCTATATATATGTACCCCCTCTTTGAGAAATAAATCAATTAAGTCTTTCTACATGGTTTCAGAGCCAAAGCTCTGAATCCTTTTTCCAAAATATATATATATATAATTTTCCTTTCCCCAGTCTCTAACCCGAAGACTGGCCTAACGGATATAATTTTCCTTTCCTCCACCATCGGGTGTCGTCGACGTTCCCTGCGGGTTTACCTGCGAGTGTCGTCAAACCCGTCGTTGGATCGTGGATAATCAGAGAGGAACTCTTGTGTGATCCTCTGATTTCGATCTTAATGTGGGTTCTGAGATTAGAGAGCATACTTCCTGAAAAGTTTTACACAAATCTCTATTTCTAGCCCTTGTTCCGGCGAGTTCTATCCATCGTGCATCTCTCATGCCGCATGAGTTTGGGGGTGTACAGATAGATGGAGAAAGTCGTGATCGCATGTAGGCGCACAACACGTGTTTGAGTTGTGTTTGACCTCGTCCCTGTGTGCAACTGTGGAGATGGGAACACCTGTGAGTAGTCAGGAGTTGAAAGAGATACTGGAGGGGGTGGCCAGGGTGTTTCAGACCAAATTAAAGGAGACCTCATCCAATAGGGCAGTCGTGCCCGCACCAGAACCGTCGCAGGTGATAAAGAAGATAGAGTTGTTGTCCAATGACATCAAACTTGAGTGGACGATAAACTACCTAAGTTGGTCTAGGAGGACGTTGTTGAACCTTCGGACCAAGGGACTTGAAAAATATGTGAAGGGAGAGTGCACTGAGCCAGAGGATAAGACGAGTGCTGAGTAGAGTACATGGAGTCACCTTAATTTTCTGGTGGTTTCTTGGATGCTGACTTTTGTGTCTCCATCCATAGCTGGGATGGTTGAGTCAATATACAGTGCAGCTGATATTTGGAAGACATTGGCTGGGATGTACTCTGGAGCTGGAAATGTCATGTTGATGATGGAAGTTGAGGAAAAGATTGATGCTACCATATAGGGGGAGAAGACAATACTCCAGTATGCAGCGGAGCTACGTCGCTTGTGGGCGGACTTGAATCACTATGATTCGCTATCATTGCAAAATCCGACAGATGTTCTCCTTGAAAAATAGTACCTTGAGCGTAGGCGTGTGGCACATTTTCTCAAGGATCTGAACCGACAGTTTGAAGCTAGAAGTGCAGCAATGTGTCATCTACCATCTTTTCTATCTCTGGATGAGACTGTTGCATCGATGGAGCAAGAGAAGATCAGACATAAAGTGATGAAAGGCGAGACCTCACCCGCTATCCGCTCGGCATAGGTGATTCCTTGTGCTCCCATCAGCGATGACAGTGAGTGCTACAATTGCGGGTAGAAATGGCACCTCAGCTACAACTGCCCTCAACTCCACAATTCTGGTCGTGGTCGAGGAGCAGAGGACAGAGAGGTGGACGTACAGGTCAAGGAGGCAGGGGACATGGAGGCCGGAGAGTTTCTCATCTAGCTGTGCCAGAAGAGACCACTATTAAGATGACTGGAGCCGAGATGACAGAGCTAGAGGAACTACGTCAGTTCAAGCTTTAGGTTGAGAGTTCGAAGGATAAGGGACAGACCACTCAGGATCTGGCTGACACTACCTACCTTGGTAACTTTACTGGTTACGCTGCTCATATGGGCAACAGTATCTCGGTTCAGGCACTTGCATCCACTAAATCTCTTACTGATTGGATCATAGACTCAGGTGCATCTAGGCATATCACAGGTGCATCTAGTGAGTTTGCATTATATTATCCGAGCAAACATATGCATCTCGAGACAGTTCAGTCTACTGATGGGACATCCCAACCCATCAGGGGTACTGGCTCGGTCCATTATACTGCATATGTTACCCTGTTATATGTCTTGCATGTTCCTTCATTTAATGTCAATTTACTTTCTGTTAGCTCTCTCATTGATCAATTGAATTGCACTGTTCTTTTTGATCGGGATATGTGTTCTTTCCAGGAGAAGGCCACGGGAAAGAGGCTTGGGACTGGCATCAGACGTGATGGCCTTTGGTACCTGGACAGGGAGGCTGCAATGCTCGCTGCTACTATTAGTGGAGGGCCAGAGACAGAAGCAATGCTTCAACACTGTAGATTGGGACATTTATCTTTTGATAGTTTGAATAAGTTAGAATATAATGTATAAAGTAGACAAAAAAAAGTTATTTTGTAATGCTTGTGAACTTGGAAAGTATACACGTTCTACTTATAAAATGGTTGGTCTTTGAAGTCTTGAGTCATTTGTATTTGTTCATTCTGATGTTTGGGGACCATGTCCTACTACTTCCATCAGTGGATTCAGATGGTTTGTTACCTTCATTGATTGCTACTCACGTATGACCTGGATCTACATGATGAAGCAGAAATCTGAGGTGTACAAATATTTTCAAGACTTCTCGGCGTATGTGAAGACCCAGTTTGCAGAAAATGTGAAGATTCTTCGAACAGATAATGGGATCGAGTACACTAACAAGGAGTTTGCTAATTTCATCTCTAGTCAGGAAATTCTTCATCAAACCACTTGCCCAGACACTCCTACTCAGAATGGGGGGCTGAACGCAAGAACAGACATCTACTAGAAGTGACACGTTCTTTGATGCTGACAATAAATGTGCCGAAGTTCTTGTGGAGTGAGGCTGTTATGACAGCAGCTTATCTAATTAACAGAATGTCGTCAAGAGTATTAGGGATGAAGACACCATGTGAGCTCTAATATTTTTATTATTCCACCCAGAATGTTTGGCTGCACATGTTTTGTGCGAATTCACAGAATGATGGTAAGCAAGCTGGATCCACAAGCAGTTAAATGATTGAAAGTAAGAAGGAGGATAGCCTCATCTTATATATATGTACCCCATCTTTGAGAAATAAATCAATTAAGTCTTTCTACACCAAGGAAACATAAACAATCCGCAAAAGTTATGCTAATTAAGACAATATTGTTGCATGTGAGTCTAATAAAGTTAACAACGTTATTATGATCATCATCCTCAACATCTCCGATCTCCGACTTTTCCCATTGAAATGTGGACAACTATATATATATATATATATATATATATATATATATATATATATATATATATATATATATAAAGGACTACCAGACTTTAAAAGATAGTGCCAAAATTGAATGCCTTGAAAACTTTGGCCAAGAGAGACGTACCATGGTATTGCAGCCACTTATGAGCTCAAGTAACAAAGCCTCCAACATTCTTCTAAACCAACGAGCAAATTAACCAGAAACACATTATATAGTTCCTTCAACCAACGTTTGCCTTCGGTGATTTCTACTGCCTAATCATGTAGATTCAACATCTCATAGCTCTACAAAGAATGTTGACGTGATGAAAAATCCCTTCTTCCTCAAGAAGCAAGCTTGGACGCTTACTATTACTGTCAACTGGTCAACAAAATCTGGCTCACAACTTGTTTGGATAGTACTCTATTATCTCTGCTGCAGAGTTTGTCTACAAGCAAACTGCAGACAAATTTTTCGTGCGAGTAGCTCATCTCGAACAGTGCATTTAACACCAGCAGGGCATCATCTACCCGACCAACCGAGCTGAAGAATTCTACCAATTCATTCAATGTCTCCGGTTGGGGTCTCCTCTTCGTTTTCGACATCTCGACCAGCCACTCCAATCCCTCTTCAGCTCTGTCGGCCTTACATAACCCGAGGATGATGCATTCGGCAGCGCGGGGCAGAGGTTCCAAGCCCCTGGCCTCCATATCCTTCATCAGCTCTGCTGCCCCCGTCACATTCCCTTTGCTGCAGAGAGACGCGATCAGTGAAGCATAGGTTGAGGCTGTCGGCTGTAGCCCGGCATCCACCAGTCCTCTATGAAATACCAACGCCTCTGCCGTCTTCCAATCCTTGCACCGGCCCTGGATCAGCGTGTTGTAGGTGACCACGTCGCGCTCGATACCTTTCCTCGGCATACTCGTCGCAGCATCAATAGCCTCCCTCACCTTCCCATGGAGGCACAAGCCCGCAATCATAAGCCATTACGTGGGGGTCGTGACCTCTCAGCTTGAGCTGGTTAAACACCCGCAGCGCCTCGTCCGTCATGCCGTAGCAGCAGAGGCCGTGGAGCAAAGGAGTGTAAGTAAAAATATCCGGCGTCCGTCCGGAGGACACCATCATATGCAGAATCTCCGAAACAAGATCGGAACCTTTTCATCTTTGAAAGCCCAGAAACGAGCACATTGAACGAGCCGACGTCGCGGAGGAGGGAGCTGTCGCCGCTGCTGTTGCGGATGAGCTTGTAGGCGTCGAGTGGCTTGACGTCGAGGCAGAGGGCCCGGACTAGGTGTCCTTCGGTGGAGGGGGGGAAGGTTCTGGTAGAGCTGCCAGAAGAGGTCGGTGCGGCCGGCGCGGAGGGAGGCGGAGAGGGCAGCGTTGCGGGTGAGGGGGTCGGTGGGGCATTTCGTCGAGCAGAGGAGGTACATGGCAGGGCCCCACGCTTTAGAATCAAGAAGAGACTGTAGGAGAAGAGAGGAGGAGGAGGATGTGGATGTGGATGTGGATGTGGATGGAGAAGGAAGAGGAAGAGGTAGAGGAAGTAGCGGAAGGAGAGGAAGCGGCGGAGGACGAGATCTTGGTTGTTATGCAAACCTGGAGAAGTCTTGATTGTGCATACTGAGATGGCACCTCACTTATGCTGACTAGGCCAAACGGTCATAGGTGATTGGCTGAGTAATCAATGTGGTTGATATGTATCAGTAGCAGTTGATGCTCATGTACTCTGTTATCTCGTACCTCTGCTTCCTGATACCTGTGTCTGATACATTGTATCTTCATGGTGTCATCTTTGAGCCTGTGTCCTCTTAGGTCAAATGGTGAGGTACGTATCATTAGTTCCCCCCTCAATTATACCTTGACCCAAGGTCGAAATAAGGGAACCGCTTCACAAAGTCTTCATATGCAATCCGCTGAGTTTCTTCTTTAGTGCATTCCTTCCATTGCACTAACAATTCTATCGCAGCCTTGTTCCTACGCTGGACTAACCTTCGTTCCAAGATGAAGTCAGGTTCTAGTAGAACCTCATCTCTCAAACTGGGTGTATCACCATTTACACTATTCTCCTACTCAATTTTGCCTTGAGTTGAGAAACATGAAAAACTGGATGAACTTGGGAGTCTGCAGGCAGTTCCAGTTTATAAGCCACTTGTCCAATTCGATCTATGACTTGGTAAGCCCCAAAATACTTTGGTGACAACTTTTGAGGCCTCCTTTGACCTACAGAAGTTTGCTTGTAGGGATGTAGCTTCAAATAAACCCAATCCCCCACCCTAAATTCCCTGTCAGACATGTGTAAGTCAGCTAATCTCTTCATTTTGTCTTGTTCCAAGTGTAAATTGTCCTTCAAAAGTTGCAGTGTGTTATCCCTCTCTGCCAAGGCTTCAGCCACCCCCTGATCCTGCACAATTCCTGGAATATAGGTAAGAATATCAGGTGGAGGTCTCCCATACACTGCCTCAAAATGAGTGAGTCTGGTGGAGGAATGACAGTTCGTGTTAAACCAGAATTCAGCCCACATCAAGTGCCTAGCCACTCCTTGGGTTTATGACCACAAAAGCAACGCAAATATCCTTCTATGCACCTATTGGTGACTTTAGTTTGGCCGTCTGATTGAGGGTGGTAGGAAGTACTATAATTGATGTGAGTCCTATGTTATTTGAACAATTCTCTCCAAAATTGGCTAGTGAAATGGCATCCCTGTCAGACACAAATGATTTGGGCATCCCATGTTGTTTGAAGACCCCATCCATGAACACCTGAATAACCACAGAGGTAGTAAAAGGGTGACTTAAGCAAACAAGTGTATGTACTTTGTAAGCCTGTCCACCACTACCAGGATAGTTGATTTATGATTGCTGGTTGGCAAACCCTCTATAAAATCCATAGAGATATCCTCCCAAATTCTAGAGGGGACTGGTAAGGGTTGCAGTAACCCTGCAGAAGAAATGTTCTCTGTCTTGTTCCTTTGACACACTTCACAAGTTCTGATATTCTCCTGCACACACCTCTTCATAACCTTCCAGTGGCAAACCTTCTTAAGCCTGTACAATATTTTGATATACCCAGAATGACCAGCATGTAAAGTGTCATGATGCTCTTTGAGCATGGCATAGACAAAATCAGAGTTAGGGTCAAGGAACAGTATATTTTTATAGTAAAGCAAAACATCAGTTACTCTGAACTTGTTTGTATCCAACTGCCCTTGAGACCACTTGGTGAGGTAGTCTTAGTAGTAGGTGTAACACCCCGTTCCGCTCAAGCGGACTGCCGTCTCAATCGGCAATCGTGCAACTGTCCCGACCCGCTTTGCCTCAAACAAGAAGCAAAGGATATCCAGACTTATCCCTACAAAAATCTGGCTTAGGCTTTCAGAGGCTCGCTCAGGCGTATCGCTCTACCGAGGCGAATCATCGCTAAGGTGGGTGGCTACGGTGAACTTGTCTTTGCTTAGCCAGCACACATAAAATCTGGAATATTCATGCTAGTCGCTAGGTGAATAACCCCCTGCATGCTAATAAATCCAACGAACCATGGCCTTGCACGGGCGGCATCACGCCCGGATGGGTTAAGCGATCGTTCCGCGGGAGCGCTGGCGAGGGTGATTCCCGCCTAGCGGGGACGGCCGATTTGCCTTCGGGAGATCGGGGCGTGACATGTTGGTATCAGAGCCTGGCTTCTACGCCTTTGGACTTCGATTCGATATCTCTGTTTCGAAAGCTCGTTCGTGGGTTATGTGCACGCTCTCTCTCAATGCCTCGATGGGATGTTCCAACAATAAGTCTAAATACTTTCAAAATGTATTTTGAATGATATGATTGCTTGTCTGGTTGTATGCTGCGAGTGGCCTTTGTGCCAACCTGTGCGAACCCTTGAGAGTATCGCTAGTAGCTTGTCCGATTTTCATTAACTCTAAGTTTGGTTGAATGCATCTATTCGAGGGACGCCTTGAACTAGTGCACCATCCAAGACTTTAGAAAAGGTGGAACTCGAGTGCTGAGACTTCGCTGTCACTAAGCTGGTTGACGTGTTCACGCTAGAGGGGCCCTTCGAAAGTGCGCACGATCCAGTCTAAGCGATATGCTGATTTCGAAGCTTGTGCAAGTGAATATCCAAATGAACAAGTACAACGACTTGTCTAGGATTGCCTCAACCCTAGATTACTGCTTGTCCTAAGTAAGTCTCGAGGACGAGACTTTTTCTAAGTTGGGTAGGATGTAACACCCTGTTCCGCTCAAGCGGACTGCCGTCTCAATCGGCAATCGTGCAACTGTCCTGACCCGCTTTGCCTCAAACAAGAAGCAAAGGATATCCAGACTTGTCCCTACAGGAATCTGGCTCAGGCTTTCAGAGGCTCGCTCAGGCGTATCGCTCTACCGAGGCGAATCATCGCTAAGGTGGGTGGCTACGGTGAACTTGTCTTTGCTTAGCCAGCACACATAAAATCTGGAATATTCATGCTAGTCGCTAGGTGAATAACCCCCTGCATGCTAATAAATCCAACGCACCTAGCTAAGGGAATAATCCCAACTTGTATTGCTTGCTAGAACATGGAAATGAAATACTGCTTATATTCAGACCCTCGCATGCTAAGTCCCTTAACGGTTTCACCTCTCGGCTTACCTTCGGGTCCGAGCAACGTGCCTGCTTACGTTCCTTAGAAACGCATGCTTGTCTGCTTAAATGATGCCATGTTTTCATCCAAACCCCGGAAGACTACTACGTAGTCGTTCCGTGCCTGAATGAACCTGCAAGTATCCGAGACCGTTAGGTCACCAAGGCAATTCCTGAACCAGGGAATCTGCATCCTGACTGAATAAATCACTGAATCACAGCTCGTGGAGCAAACTACTGAATCAACAATCCTGCTTCAACAAGTTCCATATATATATATATCCTGACTCGAACTTGTTCCATATAACTTGTTCATATATATATATCCTGTCAAGAACTTGTTCCTGAACCTGACCCTGACCTGCATGTCGCGGACAACTTATTTTAAGTGAGATTCTCCTGATCTCTGTTCCTGCGGACGGTCTCTGGGGCACCGGGCCGATCCGATCCGGACAGGAACCCCTGTTAGTCTGCCTGTTACGGGCAGAATGGCGTGTAGCGCCTGTGAACTTATCCTTCACGCCATTCTTGCTCACAGACTAAGTAGCCGCCTGACTCGGAAGGAATGACCTGTAGCGCTCCTGATCCGTGCGTTGCTTTTCATTTTCTTTCATGTGCTACACCTGTCCTTTATGGCTATGCCAGCGACTCCTGTTCATATAGATAAGTCATCCTCGCTTAGCGGCTATCCGCGTGCGAGTCACTGCATCGCATCAATGAATAACTGAACACCTGAACGATCATGTTAAAATGACCCTCGTGTTTGCATATGCTATGCCCCTGATTGTTTATACTTGCCCGTGCATGAATTAACATGTTGCCTCAATGTTTGCCTTGGACAGGGAAGGAGATGGTAAGTTGGTAAGTCTCGCCGTGTTTCCTCAAACATCGCACGACGCACTGCCCGACACGTTAGGCTATTCAATGTTTGCATGAAACTGATCCTAAGGCAACTAGAAAGACAACTTAATAGTTGTGCACGGAACCTGTATTACGTGTTTGGATTTGTCGAGCGGGCGAGTAGCTTCCCCACCAGTGCATTCAATGTACTGATAATCCACCTGTTTGTATGCAGGGTGTGGGAGAACCTCGTTCGGTGCAGATGCCTCTAACGTGCGTGCTAAGGCCAGGAGTTTCCTCTGAAGCCTTGCAACGGTGCGTCCGGAACAGAAGCACATATACAAGACATAATGTTGGAGCGTCGCCTGACCATCGCCTGTACATTCATTCCACAGTTGTAGCCACTTGGCACGCTTTTACTGTTTCAGAGAGAGAGGCTTGAGCGACCTGTAATCTCGGCTATACGCCGCCTGTAACACATGTTTATATCAATAAAGAGTTTCTTTACTTCAAACTTGTGTTTTAATGCTTCCGCTATATTTGTCGACTCAGTGAACATGTTACCGAATCGCTAAGCGTTCATGACTCCGCTGCACTCGGACAATCTGTGCGACTCTGTGGCTTAGAACTCTTACCGCCAGCCAACGAACCATGGCCTTGCACGAGCGTGGATCACGCTCGCGCGGCATCACGCCCGGATGGGTTAAGCGATCGTTCCGCGAGAGCGCTGGCGAGGGTGATTCCCGCCTAGCAGGGACGGCCGATTTGCCTGCGGGAGATCGGGGCGTGACAGTAGGAAGACTCCTGCATTTGAATTTTAAACTGCTCAATCCACCCAGCTTTTATAGCAGTGATAGCAGCTAGTGATGGAACCATCCTTGAGAGACTATCTGGTGCTCTATTTTTACCCCCCTTTCTTGTATTCTACTGTGTACTGATACCCATGAAGCTTCATGACCCATCTGTATTGTGCATCAGTGTAGACCCTCTGTTCTAACATGAACTTGAGAGGCTTGTGGTCAGTTCTAATAATGAAGGGTCTGCCCCATAAGTACTGGCCCCATTTCTTGATGGCCAAAAGGATAGCCAGCATTTCCTTTTCATAAGTTGAAAACATAAGTGCCCTTCCCTTAAGAAAGCTATTGGTTTACCTTCTTGCATTAACACTGCCCAAATTCCCCCACCTGAAGCATCACACTCCAAGATAAATGTTTCAACAAAGTTAGGCATAACCAAGACTGGTGGAGTAGTGAGAACCCCCTTCAGTTTATTAAAGGCAACTTGTGCTTCCTTGCTCCAATGAAAAGCATTTTTCTTGAGGAGCTGGGCAAGGGGAGCAGCTATAGTGCCATAACCTTTGATGAACCTCCTGTAGTAGCCTGTGAGACTTAAAAAACCCCTTAATTCCTTGAGAGTTTTAGGTTCAGGCCATTCCATCACTGCCTTGATTTTGTCTTGGTCAACTTTAATACCTTGGGGAGATATGATGTGTCCCAAATAGGCCACTTGCCTCTAAGCAAAGAAGCATTTGCTCTTTTTGATCTTCAATTGATGAGAAGTCAAGACTTTGAAGACTTCTTCTAAATGATGAAGGTGACTGTCCAAATCAGTACTGTATATTAAAATATCATCAAAGAATACCAAAACAAATTTTGTAAACCCCCTCACCAAAAAATAGGTATCTTGTGTATATTTTGTATTTCTTGTATTTGTTTTAGATTATTTTTTTAAAACAATTAAAATCCAATAATTTTATTAGGATACTTCACTGTGGTTTGGACATTAATGATATAAGATAGCCCAAAAATCTGTATAGCCCATCATAGGAAGTAGCCTATACAGGAGACACTATCTGTAGGATCTTTTCGTGGCACAAAAATTTGATCCCTTGATATTAGTATGACATTAGTGTAACAACCATAGGTTCTTGTGTTAAATATTTAGATATTTTTTATATATAATTTATTGTGGTTATTTTTCAATCCCAACTTTCTACAATTAGCATCCCATAATTCTACAAATTCCATTTTTGTAAGATTTCATATTATTTACTATTATCCTATTTTTTTGGATATCTATTTAGTTATTTACTTAGTTAATTGGATAATACAATTATTTGATTTATTATAACTAGGTAAATATCTAATTATTAATTACAAATATTTTATAAAATATTTTGGGTGTAGTATTTTATTAAATCTTTACAAAGTAAAATTTTCTAGAATTTATTTTGTATGCAAATATTATTTTTGGGATTTTTAACCTCATCTATATATGTAAATATATATGTTAATAAATATATAGTTAATAATAATAATAATAATAATAATAATAATAATAATAATAATAATAAAATAAAAAGGAAAGGAAAAATAAAAATAAAAGAAAAAGAAAGAAAGTAAATAACAATAATAATAAATAACATAAAACCTAAGCAAACCTAACTAACTACTCCTAAAACCTACCCAGTTGAACCCGCATCCCCTCCCGATCTCTCTCTCTCTCTCTCTCTCTCTCTCTCTCTCTCTCTCTCTATATATATATATATATATATATATATATATATATATATATATATATATATATATATATATATATATCAAACCTAAACCCTAACCCTAATACCTTACCCCAGTCCTCGGTGACCGCCCCTCAGCGCCGTCGACCGACTGCAGCCACCCAACGCCGACCGCACCGCCTTCCGGCCCCGCCCGCGCGCGTAGCATCGCAGTCCGACGCCCATACTTCAAGGTATTATATCTCCTTCATCTTTGATTCTTTTGCGAGCGGTTGATCCGTGTATGTTCACATCCTAACCCTCCAGGATTTTTTCCAAGCGGGATGAGTTTTCGTGCCCTGGATTGGCCGAAAAATCGACCAGAAAATGGCCGAAAAACTGACCAAAAATAGTTCAGAATTTTGACCCAAATCCCCATGTTCATGCCTAATTTGCCACCAACCTGTTTAATATTTTCAAAATCTAATTGAAAGGTTTTCTTCTCTATATAACCGAAATTTTTTCTGTTCTTTTAGTTTTCATTAATTTGTTTTATTTGTTAAATTATTCGGCCTCCAAAAAGACCAAAAACTTTATATTTTAAAACTAAAAATTTTATGATACAGAGTGTGCCCCGCCAAACGAGACCGCCTAGTCGCATACCAATTACACCGAAAGGCGCGTATGGTATATCCTGACGTGTGGACTTTTGCGGAAGTTGATTCGGACGTGTGTGCGCATCGGAATTAACCTGTATCCGCAAAAAGTCCACGTATCGCGACTTTTGTAAACCACCACCCCACTTTGTGTACGCTCGTCGGAATGTGATAAAACTTACGCCATTGGATTCTTGGTATCATGCTGGTCCTGTGGCCCAAGTTTCACGCGATTCTGAGACAGTTGACTGAGCCGCCTATTCGCGGGCCCCACGGTTTGACTTTGAGGGTAAATTTATGATCGGCTCACCGGAATCAAAAATTGGACATACCGATGAGTTCGCATCGTCGTTTAGAATATGTTTGACCTATAATTTGTCCCATTTAGAGATATTTACCTCTAGCACGCATTTTGGTACAAAGTGGCCCACATGTGAACCCGCTTTGACTTGAAATTACCGTTTTGCCCCTATGTCCAAATTGGACGTGTCGCGCCCCGATCCCGTAGGGGCCGATCGTCCTCGTTTGGTCCCTACGGAACCGTTCGTCCTCGCTTGGGCGCGATGTCGTGCAAGCCTAAGTTGCGCTTGCACCAGGCAACGTACCTGCACAAGACACAAGTTAGACAAAAATATACATATATAGGCATAGAGTAAAATGTAGAGAACCAAAGTTGAACACATTTAATAGCACACAAAATACTTTCATTTTATTGAATACTGAAGATTTGGATTACAAAGTGTTTGCTTGGCTGAGTTACAAAATATGCCTTAGAAGGCTTACAACTCTTTTCACATTCCCAAAACTAGCCACAACGCCCATTACATTATGTCCTTGTAGTAGGACCAAAATAACCAAAACATATAGCAGAAGAAGAGTAGCCCACTGGAGAGGTAAGCAGCAGAGGAAGCAGCACGAACACAGTCCTAGGGAAGGGTGCGCACACGCTGATTCAGGTTGAGGATGCTTGCCAAACTCTCGCTTCCAGTACCTGGATAATTGCCCACAAACGTGGGTCAGTACTACCACATGTACTGGTGAGCGACCGTGGCCAAACTCACCTTAGAAATCCACACTAAGTAAAGCATATGAAGCTAGCATTATTAAGTGGTCATTTTGGTTGTCTAGTTTCATTTTAACAATTCATGCAAGGAAACATAGACAATATATCGCATATGCATATGATAATCTTACCCACGGACGAGCGGTTATTCCTGTAGCAGACACACAAGTTAGCCACAATTTGCATATGAATAACTTATGAATCAATAAGGCATCAAGTGTTAGGTATGCAAGAAGGTAAACCTAGCATGCGCCCTAACTATATGATGGTCCCCTCCACGGGATTAGTAGTTGGGACGTACAAGCCCATCTCACTAATAGACGATTCTCGGTCTACCCAAGGACGTACAAGCCTCAGGTAACTAGATCTCTTTTCGGCCGAACGATCCCCAGTGCCCCAGGGACCGCTCGAGAGATAATCCTTGTGCACAAGTTGTCCTGACCAAATGCATGAATGCAAGCCCTATCAGAAAAATATGCTACCATGCAACTGATGAACAATGCACAACAAGTCTATCTCTTTTTCTCATTTTCTAGCTCAAGTCCAGAGTCTTCTCGCCACAATACTCAATGCACAGCATACAAGGGACAGTTAAGCATTCCATAAGCAACTAGTAAGTTAGCAGTTCTATACTTGAAGCATGCAATACTTTCTTTCTCTTTTAGCTTATCTTTTTAGTGAGACAGCAAAATTATGTGAACTAGAGATTCTTTATTAGGCATGCAGACTTAAAGGATTCATCGAAGGGCCTAAGCCACTCACCGAATAAATCGAATGAGAGGATGGGGAAGCCTTAGGCGACGTTCACTCTTTGGTTATGCGTCCTGAAAATATAACAATACTTGGTTAGCATACTTCAATCTCTTTCCCTTACGATTCGAAAAAAAAGCGCAAGCGAGAAGGCAAAATCATGAAAACTAAGTCATCGAAAGCAACTCAAAACACAAAACAACACAAAACCAAAAAGCAAAGCAACCAACGAAAACTCTTGGACTCATTTCAATAGAAGCCGTTCGATTAATTCGAAGGGTTCATTGCACTTCGTCCATGTTGATTTGGCGGTAAGGTTTCCCCGAGACTCGATTCTCAACCGAGTCGAAGCAGCGAAGTATTCCATAAGTAACCGTTTGGAGCGGGGCATTACATACTACCCCACTGAGAAAAAGTTTTGTCCTCGAAACTTAAGAGATCAAGGAAGCAAGGATCAAGCATCAAGAGTTCAAAGGAATAAGACTCACCAACATCGTGTCCGCTCTCATCACGCTCAATATTCAACTGATACACTCTAGGCCTTCTTATCTGATCAGTTGGTTCCAGAGCAGGGCCCGGAGGGGTCTGAGTCTCAACCTGAGCAGTCTTATTGTTCCCATTCTGGTATGGCGGTGGAACCCTCTGGTTTTGGCAGTTCACTGCCAGATGCCCCTTTTCCCCACAGTTATAACACTCCTTATTTGCAGCACGACAAACATCCACGGTATGGCCTGGTTTGCGACAGTAATTGCACGTAGGACCTGGGCGCCGCTCGCCCACTGTTTTCTTTTCTCCATCATGGTATCTTTTAGCAGGAGGGTTTCGAGGAGCGGTTGCCTTTTCCTGAGCACCTTGTGGCAAAAACTGCTCATTCTGCACCGCTGCCTCAAATGCTTGGATATACGTTTTGCACTCCCGGTTCATAACATCTTTTCTCAGATTATCGTTTAAGCCTTTTATGAACCGATGTGTGCGGGCTCCCTCGTCGGGAATCATCGAACTAGCGAACTTAGCAAGCTTGGAAAATTCTGACTCATAATCTTCGACGGACATGTTTCCTTGCTTAAGTTCAGTAAACTCGTCTTCTTTTCTCTGCCTGACAGCTGGTGGGAGGTAATGTGCAAGGAATGCTTCCTTGAACATTCCCCAAGTGATCCTGCCATCCTGATGCTTGGTGTTCACTTATGAATTATTGTTCATAATACAGCGTACTTATGTGTATGGTTTCCATATATTGGAGTCTCCATATACATACGGTTGGCATGCTTAAGTATTCATAGTCCTACGTATTTTGGGACTGGGGCGTGATATGTTTTAGTGGTGGCCCATACAGGTCGAGTTAGCCGTTTCGGTTACGTAACTGTACCGAGCGGGCCTGCACCTAGGATTAGAGTTTTAGGTCTCATCCACATTTGACTATGACTCACCTTCCTTCCAATCTGTTTTATTTAAATAATTGCATCATGCTTGATTCATGTACTTCCCTAATAGTTCCTTGAGTATAGCCTTCTCCTAGAATATAGGAATCCTTGTTGTTAGGATGATAATTAGGGTAACATTCCTACTAAGAATACAATTAGAATATTGGCAGCTCCTAAAAGTTTAGCATACCTAATGAACCCTAGCATTCCTTACCTATAAACTAATCGACCATTATCCCTTGATATATTTATGAAGGACTTGAGATTAGTACATATACTACTAGGATTAGTTAGAAATTTGACCATATTGTTTGACCCTAGTATTGAGGAACCAATAGAAATCCAAGGTTGAATATTATGACTAAACCTAACTTTCATAGTGAGATAATATTAGAGAACTATAAATTTAGATTCTTGTCTTGATATTAGCAGAGCAGTACCTTAGAAAACCAAGAGGAATGAATAGAACATTTTCCTTAATCATACCTCGAACACAAAGATTAGCATACCACCTTTTTCCTTAGGAAACCATGATATTATCAAGAGTCTCTCTATTTAATTTTATATCTTGTTCTTCCAAAACCTTAGCGCTCGCTATTTGTGCGACGACTAAAATTTTTTTCTTCACCTTTCAATTCGTGCCACCTAACCCTTCTAATTGTAGGCCAAGTGATTTCCTTTTATGTTAGGATATATAGTTTGCTAGGATTATAGTTATTAATCTTGAATTTTAAAATTATGTGCTTAGTAGTTAGAACTTGATAGTTGAGTTATTCATTTAGATTATAATTTTATGATTATCATTTAGTTTCAAATCAAGTAATTTGTTTCCTATATCTCAATACATGTTATGTCCTCTTTCACTTGAGAGCCAATAACTTCTCCATTCTTAATATTAACGCTTTTGTTTTATAAGCACTATGATTAAGATTTAAGATGACCATTACCTATATAATGCAATAGGATAGCCTAATATGTACCAAGATATTTTTCTCGTATACCCCAATAAGAGTTTCTACTTTATCACCACAAGACAGTTACAGTATTAGTTAATTCTTTTAAGTTGGGTAGTATGCCTCACAACCTAGTATCACATAGTCCTTTTGACCCATTAATGAAGTATAATTGAATGACATTAACTATATGCTAGCATAAGATGATAGTGTTTATCCAGACTGTAGAACTTAGAGGCCCATTCCCCCATTTGGTCGACTAGAGACTTAGACAAGAAGTTAGTATGGCAACTGTAGAGGTACAACCCCGGACGAGTCTCATCTTCTTGGTGAATTTGAATTATTTTGTACCTTCCCTCATCATAATCCAGCGTACTTATATTTTCTGGACTACCTCGACTTATGCTTGTAATCACCTGAAAATTTTAAGAATTTTTAAATTTAATTTTCTGGAATTAATTAGCATTTTCTGTAATTTTTAAACCAATAAATTAAGGTAGTCTGATTTAAAATAAATTTTTAAATGAAATTAAATAATATTAAAATGTGATAAAAATTATATTTTCTAGTGTAAAATTAAAAGCCGGTCATGGGATAATTTTCCGGGAATTTATTGGATCCCGGATGAATTTTTAAAGCATTAAAACCTATTGTTAAATTTAACAAAATAAATTAAACCAAATAATAGACCAAACCAATATTTTGAACCAAACCCAGAGGTTGGACCGGACCGAACCGGCCGGTCTGACCAACCCGGACCGCTCAGCTAGCGGGTCGGATCCGGGTCAGACCCGACCCGCTAAGCACCCGATCCGACCCGCCAAGACTTCTCCTCTTCCCCGACCGTTCCGGCGCCTGTTCTCCTCCCCTCCGCCATGTAACGCCGCCGCTTGGCCTCCCTTCAACCGCCGACCGCCTTCCTTCCTCTTCCCTCATAACCGCCGACGGCTGTCCGCCTCTCCCTCTCCCTCGGCTGCTATATAAGCCCAGCCGCCCGGGAACTTTGCCCTAGACCTCGCCTGAGCGCCGCCCTCAGATTCCTACCGCCGCCTTCGAGCTTCGCCTGCCATTCCCTTCCACGGTACCTCGTCGCCCTCCAGCCCGGCTCCCCTCCACTCTCTGAGCTCCGCCGCCCAGACCTCCTCCATACTTCCCTTCTCCGGCCCGACTGCTCATCCCCAAGCCGTGCAGCCCCGAGCCCGGTGTCTCCAAACGCCTCCCTCCGGCGAGCCCATCTCCGGCCTGCCATCAGCATACTCGCCGTCCTCCAGCGACCCTCCGGCATCTCAAATCTCAAACCCTAGTTTCTGTGCGTGTAGGACACAGTGTCAGTTGGACACAGGACACAACTCGAGACACGAGGACACGAAGATCTCGATTTTTCAGACCCTGTTCAGGTATCCGTAACTTCTTGATCGTAGCTCTGAATTCAGTTCCATTTGTTGCATCGTGTAGACTGTGTGACCCCCTCGGTGCCCGTGCAAACCCGTTCGGGGCATCGCGTCCTGTGGTGATCGCGAACCGCGATCCAAAAACAGGAAAAACTAACGCCCTATTTTACCTCGGAACTGAGTACGCCCCGCCAAACGGGACGACTTGGTCACGTGCGGTCTTCACCGATACGTGCGCGTCGTAGATACGGACGTGTGGGATTTTGCAGAAGCCGATTCGGATGTGCGTGCACACCGAAATCAGTGCGTATCCGCGGACAACACCCCGTATCCGACTTTTCTGTATTTCGCTGTAACTTAGTGTATACACGTCGGATCGAGACGAAACTTGCGCCATCGGACTCGTAGCAATACGCTGGTCCTGTGGGTCAAGTTTGGTTCGAATCTGAGAACATTGGAAAATCGCGTATCGTGGGCCCCACCGGCTCCACCTGACGGGCGATTTTGAGAACGGCTCATCGGAATCCAATTCTGGAAGTTCCGTTTGGTTCGTATCAACGTTCCTGACTTGTTGACACTAAGTTGGACTGATTTGGAGACCTTTGACCCTGACCCGATTTTCGATGAAAAGCGGCCCACATATGGACCCGCTTTGGCCCAGAAATGTCATTTTTGCCCTTGTGTCCAAACTGGACTTAAGGACAGGCGTTTCTAGCTATTTTCTATGTTCTGAGATTGTTGGTAATGTTCATTTCAGCTTTTGGAGGAGTAATTGCTGAACCCACTGATACAAGGATCGCTACTGGTATTCCAACCCCAGGCAAGTGTACCTTGCCATAAATTACAGTTTATTAGTTCATTTTGTTCTCTTGCTTTATTTTCTGTGACTATTGTACATGCTATAACCTAGGATCGAATGACATACTTAGCGTCCGATTACAGTCGGGTGCCAACCCGTACGCGGAGTTGTGTACGTCATTTAGTGATGGTCATTCGAGACCCTTTACATTATTGTGCTTGTTTATCAAGTACATTATAACCTAGGACACTTGACACCATACATTGACAGAATCTTCTTGAGATATTTAAGATAATTCTGAATAGGATACAGGATGGACATAGTTATTATATTCTTAGATTATGACTGTTGCATTAGCTCTGATCTCACGTGACATGGACATGAGACGTGTGGTTATATTGGGTGGGGAGAGACACACAAGCTACAGGCTGTTATATATATATATACTACTATTGTGAGGTTGTAGACTCTCGAGCAGAGCTAGACCCATTACTAGATATTGCTGCTACCGGCTCCCCGACACAGAGCTTGTAGCAGTCTCAGCCTGAGTACTAGTGTTGCTCTCAGTTGTATTTTCACATAGATGGTTATGTAGTTACCCTGCTTATTTCATTTTCTATTTCACTGTATCTATTTTGGCTTGTATTATTTGTACTTTGCTATGTCCCCTGAGGACCTGGAATGGATGATGTCCCCAGGTTTAGCAGAAGAACATTATCCCGAGGTTTACGGGACAGGAGCTGAAGCTGTACCAGAAGCTGTTGCTGAAGGAGAACCTAACTTAGAAGCAGAGGTGATGGCTGAAGACTTTTCTTGAGATTATGATATTTGTACTCATCAGATACTTATTTCTGGACTCCTTTGTTCTGGTCTGATGAACCAGTGTTTTTAGACTTTTATCGGGTTGTTCCCCGACATACTTTACTGAGACTGGACATTGATGTACTTTCTTTATTTGCTGTTGATCTTATTATTCTGTGTGTGGATGAGATTAGTTTTTGACTTATTATTGTAGACCTATATTACAGCTTAAGTATGCCCGATGGAGCCATTAAATTGAGTTGCCCATCGGTGTGTACTGCTGGCCATTGCCACGTGACTAGTCCATCGATATTTTGGGACTGGGGCGTGACATGGTTTTTGTGGTGGCCCATGCAGGTCAACGACAAATTGTTTGGTTTCAACTTAGGAACCGAACAAACCTGTAAAAGGATAGGATAGGTTATAGTATCTCATCCATTTGTTGAATCATTTTTGAAACTCTCTATCGCATTCGAATTAAGTACTTGATTTGCATCCTGCTTGACTCTACTAAACGTTCTCATAAAGTTTAATTTTTGGGTGCAGAGAGAAAGATGGATCCAAGAAATGAAGATGAAATTCCTTTGAGTACACCACAAGACGCTGTGGTTACCTATGGATATAGAGTTACACCAGAGAACAAAGGTCAATCCTCTCAAAGTGGACAAGCTGAGCAGCATAACTCAAGGTTCAGGCGTGACGACATCCCACCTCCGCCGCAGTTCACTCCACAGATGCCTGCCTTTCCACCAGGGCAAATAATGGACGGGCAACAAATGTTCCAGATATTTTATGCCATGATGCAAGCTCAACAACAAATTCAACCGGAGGCGCAGCGACAGAAGGCAGAGAACCTGAGAACCAGCCTAGTTAATGCATTAGAGCAGGCAAACCCGCAAGCTAGGCGACCAGCGACGGGAACTATCACTGATTTCCGTCAACTCAAGCCCCGTACCTTTTCGGGCAAGAAAGGACCAACTGAAGTGCATGAGTGGCTCACAAACACACAACATCAGTTGGAAGCAGCTGAACTTCCGCGGAAGAGATGGATGACTGCTGTCCGAATGCAACTGACGGACAACGCGCACCATTGGTGGCTAGCCGAAGAGAGGAGGCTCGGACATGACCGAGTCACTTGGGAGGAGTTCTCCAGACTCTTCCAAGAGATGTATATCCCAGCCGTTGCTAGATCAGAACTCCGAGACAAGTTTAACCGCCTCATCCAGGGCAATATGATGGTGGAGGAATATAATGCTGAATTCATTCGCCTGAGTCGTTTCGCCCCTTCTCTAATTCCTATCGAAGAAGAGAAGGCGGAGAAGTTCTTTGACGGACTCAGGTTCGAGCTTCAGAGGTTGATTGGATCTGTTGCACCTACATCGTACAACGACGTCCTTGTGCAGCACGACGCATGGAGCGCGTCACCAGGAGGGAGTCAAGTCTGAAGAGGCCATTTACCTCAGTACCATCCAAGGCAGCGCAAGGGGATTTTGCAAAGCGACTCCAGAGGAATCTACCGCAGAGAGCAGCACCAAGAACCCTACCTACTTGTCATTTCTGCGGCAAGTTGGGTCATATTGAAAAGGAGTGCAGACGCAAATTGGGACTGTGCCTGGTTTGCGGATCCAACCAGCATCTATCCAGGGACTGCTTAGGACGCCGAGAGGGAACACCACGACTAGCTCTACCTGCACCAAGGCCAGATTATCCAGTAGTGGGAGCACAGCAGACGGGAGTTGGAGGAGTCAGACCACCAGCTCCAGGAGGATATCAGCCGAGACCACTATTGCCACCTCAAGCAGCACTATTCCAACAGGCTCGTCAACAGAGGGGTCCAGCTCAGGGACGAGGTCAGGCATTTCCAATGGCTGTTCAGGAAGAAGCTATTGCTGGAGAAGTTATAGCAGGTACTATTTTAGTAGCTTCATTACCTGCTGTAGCTTTATTTGATTCTGGGGCATCACACTCATTCATAGCTGCTAGTTTCGTAGCCACCCATAGAGTAGCTACTGCACCCCTTCCGAAGACTAAGAGAATTCTTACGGGAGGTGGAATTATACCTGTTAGTGATATCTGTAGATCATGTTCGGTAGTAGTCTGTGGAAGAGAGATGCGAGCCCAATTTCTGATCTTTTCTATGCCGGACTATGATGTTGTACTTGGTATGGACTGGTTAAGTCAGTATCATGCTACTCTTGATTGTCGGCTTGGAAAAGTTATATTCAGACCACCTGGACACTCAGAGTTTGAATTTCTTCGAGGAGCTGTAGAGCAAGGTGTTCAGCCAACTCTTAGGGTATTATCTGTAGAAGGGGAGTCAGGATACCCAAGAGTTATATCAGAGTTTGTGGATGTATTTCTCGATGATCTTCCAGGTTTACCACCTGATCGGGAAATAGAATTTACCATAGACTTAACTCCAGGAGCAGAGCCTATCACTTCATCGGTTTATAGACTAGCACCTAAGGAGTTAGTAGAGTTGAAGAAGCAAGTTGATGAACTTCTGGAGAAGGGTTTCATCCGGCCCAGTGTTTTACCTTGGGGAGCACCTATACTTTTTGTACCGAAGAAGGATGGAACAGTTCGTCTGTGCATTGATTTCAGGGCGTTAAACGCTGTGACCATTAAGAACCGATATCCCTTGCCACGCATTGATGACTTATTTGATCAATTGAGTGGAGCTAGGGTATTTTCGAAGATTGACCTTAGATCCGGTTATCACCAGATTAGGGTGAGGAAGGAAGATATCCCGAAGACAGCATTCAGGACTAAGTATGGACACTATGAGTTCTTAGTAATGCCGTTTGGTTTAACCAAAGTGCCTGCTATGTTCATGAGCTTGATGAACCGAGTCTTCCATCAATACTTGGATAAATTTGTGGTTGTATTTATTGATGACATTCTGGTATATTCCAAAAGCCACGAAGAGCACGAGGAGCATCTCAGAATCGTGCTAGAGACGTTGAGGCAGGAGAAGCTTTATGCTAAGCTCAGTAAATGTAAGTTTTGCATGGATAAGGTGCCATTCTTAGGGCATATTATCTCAGGAGAAGGACTGTCAGTTGATCCAGAGAAGGTTGCTGCCATTGAGACTTGGCCTACACCGACATCAGTTGCTGAGGTGAGGAGTTTTCTAGGACTTGCTGGATATTACAGAAGGTTCGTAGAAAATTTCTCAAGGATTGCGGAGCCAATGACGAAGTTGACACGGAAAGATCAGGACTTTGCATGGACAGAAGAATGTCAGATGGCCTTTAAAGAATTGAAGAGGCGTCTAACAACAGCACCAGTCTTGACTCTTCCTTCAGGGTCAGGCAGTTTTGTTGTTTATAGCGATGCGTCAGGTAGTGGCCTAGGATGTGTTTTGATGCAACACGGCAAAGTTATTGCTTATGCATCGAGACAGTTGAAGGTTCATGAGAAGAACTACCCAACGCATGATCTGGAGCTAGCTGTTGTAATATTTGCACTGAAAATTTGGAGGCATTATCTTTATGGTGAGAAGGTAGAAATCTTCACTGATCACAAAAGTCTGAAGTATGTATATACTCAGAAGGAGCTTAACATGAGGCAAAGACGCTGGCTTGAGTTGATGGTGGACTTTGATATAGATCTGCAGTACCACCCAGGGAAAGCAAATATAGTAGCAGATGCACTCAGTAGGAAGCCTACAGCTTATTTTTTGACAATGCAGCCTGAGCTATTAAGAGATCTACAGGAGCTTCAGATAGAGGTTATTCTACCAAGACAGAGTGGCTTGCTGGCTAATCTGGAAGTGAAGTCATCACTTGTGGAAAGGATTAAAGAAGCTTTGTCTACTGATGCAAGATTTCGAAGACTCAAAGAGAAGACAGAAGCAGGCATGCAGACGGGACTTCGCATACATGAGGATGGGACATTAAGGTGCGGAGATCGTCTGTATGTTCCAAATGGAGAACTGAGACAGGAGCTAATGACTGAAGCACATAGCTCTATATACTCTGTTCATCTAGGAGGAACAAAGATGTATCGAGATCTAAGGCAGTATTATTGGTGGCATGGAATAAAGAGAGAGATTGCAAGATTTGTAGCTAAAGGTTTAGTCTGCCAACAAGTAAAAGCCGAGCATCAGAGGACTACAGGAATGTTACAGCCGCTTCCCATACCAGAATGGAAGTGGGAACATATCAACATGGACTTCGTCACAGGATTCCCAAGGAGCCCCAGCGGAAAAGATGCGGTATGGGTGATCGTGGATCGACTCACTAAATCGGCACACTTCTTGCCATTTAGAGTTGGACAGTCCACAGAGATACTAGCCGACATGTACATGCGACAAATAGTAAGATTATATGGAGTGCCGGTTAGTATTGTATCAGATCGAGATTCGAGATTTACCTCTCATTTTTGGCGAAGCATGCAAGAGAGTCTTGGCACCAGACTAAAATTTAGCACTGCCTATCATCCACAGACAGATGGTCAATCAGAACGTACAATCCAGATCTTGGAGGATATGCTGCGATCCTGTATGTTAGACTTTGGAGGGTCTTGGGAAGATCATTTGCATTTGGTAGAGTTCTCATACAACAACAGTTATCAAGCAAGCATCAAGATGGCACCTTTTGAGGCATTATACGGTAGGAAGTGCAGATCGCCAATATGCTGGAGTGACGTCGGAGAGCGTCAAATATTGGGGCCAGAGTTGGTAATGCAAACAGTGGAGAAGGTGAAACAAATCCAGAATCATCTTCATGCAGCTCAGGACAGACAGAAGCATTGGGCTGATACACACCGACGTCCCTTGGAGTTTAAGGAAGGAGAACATGTATTCTTGAGGATTTCACCTACTCGAGGAACCATTCGCTTTGGAAGCAGAGGCAAGTTGAGTCCAAGGTACATTGGGCCCTTTAATATTCTGGAACGCATTGGTGAGGTGGCCTATCGTCTTGCATTACCTCCATCTTTAGAGGGAGTGCATGATGTATTCCATGTCTCATAGTTGAGAAGGTATGTGACTGACCCAAGTCACATAGTTAATCATTCTGAGATTGCAGTAGGACCAAGCCTGAGGTATGAAGAACAACCGGTGGGTATACTTGGAACCAGTGAGAAGACACTGCGAGGGCATACAATTAAACTGGTTCGTGTGGCATGGAAGCAACACTCTCCTGGTGAATCTACTTGGGAAAGGAAAGATATCATGCGCCAGAAATATCCCCATTTATTCGAGGATGCAGGTATATCTTAAGTAAATTTTTGTTATTTCCATAGTTCTGTTCATTAGTAGCTTTATCTTTAATTGCGAGGACGCAAATTTTTTAAGGGGGGTAGATTGTAATCACCTGAAAATTTTAAAAATTTTTAAATTTAATTTTCTGGAATTAATTAGCATTTTCTGTAATTTTTAAACAAATAAATTAAGGTAGTCTGATTTAAAATAAATTTTTAAATGAAATTAAATAATATTAAAATGTGATAAAAATTATATTTTCTAGTGTAAAATTAAAAGCCGGTCATGGGATAATTTTTCGGGAATTTATTGGATCCCGGATGAATTTTTAAAGCATTAAAACCTATTGTTAAATTTAACTAAATAAATTAAACCAAATAATAGACCAAACCAATATTTTGAACCAAACCCAGAGGTTGGACCGGACCGAACCGGCCAGTCTGACCAACCCGGACCGCTCAGCTAGCGGGTCGGATCCGGGTCAGACCCGACCCGCTAAGCACCCGATCCGACCCGCCAAGACTTCTCCTCTTCCCCGACCGTTCCGGCGCCTGTTCTCCTCCCCTCCGCCGTGTAACGCCGTCGCTTGGCCTCCCTTCAACCGCCGACCGCCTTCCTTCCTCTTCTCTCGTAACCGCCGACGGCTGTCCGCCTCTCCCTCTCCCTCGGCTGCTATATAAGCCCAGCCGCCCGTGAACTTTGCCCTAGACCTCGCCTGAGCGCCGCCCTCAGATTCCTACCGCCACCTTCGAGCTTCGCCTGCCGTTCCCTTCCACGGTACCTCGCCGCCCTCCAGCCCGGCTCCCCTCCACTCTCTGAGCTCCGCCGCCCAGACCTCCTCCATACTTCCCTTCTCCGGCCCGACTGCTCATCCCCAAGCCGTGCAGCCCCGAGCCCGGTGTCTCCAAACGCCTCCCTCCGGCGAGCCCAGCTCCGGCCAGCCACCAGCATACTCACCGTCCTCCAGCGACCCTCCGGCAGCTCAAATCTCAAACCCTAGTTTCTGTGCGTGTAGGACACAGTGTCAGTTGGACACAGGACACAACTCGAGACACGAGGACACGAAGATCTCGGTTTTTCAGACCCTGTTCAGGTATCCGTAACTTCTTGCTCGTAGCTCTGAATTCAGTTCCATTTATTGCATCGTGTAGACTGTGTGACCCCCTCGGTGCCCGTGCAAACCCGTTCGGGGTATCGCGTCCTGTGGTGATCGCGAACCGCGATCCAAAAACAGGAAAAACCAACGCCCTGTTTCACCTCGGAACTGAGTACGCCCCGCCAAACGGGATAACTTGGTCACGTGCGGTCTTCACCGATACGTGCGCGTCGTAGATACGGACGTGTAGGATTTTGCAGAAGCCGATTCGGATGTGTGTGCACACCGAAATCAGTGCGTATCCGCGGACAACACCCCGTATCCGACTTTTCTGTATTTCGCTGTAACTTAGTGTATACAAGTCGGATTGAGACGAAACTTGCGCCATCAGACTCTTAGCAATACGCTGGTCCTGTGGGTCAAGTTTGGTTCGAATCTGAGAACGTTGAAAAATCGCGTGTCGTGGCCCCACAGGCTCTACCTGACAGGCGATTTTGAGAACGGCTCATCGGAATCCAATTCTGAAAGTTTTGTTTGGTTCGTATCAACGTTCCTGACTTGTTGACACTAAGTTGGACTGATTTGGAGACCTTTGACCCTAACCCGATTTTCGGTGAAAAGTGGCCCACATATGGACCCGTTTTGGCCCAGAAATATCATTTTTGCCCTTGTGTCCAAACTGGACTTAAGGACAGGCGTTTCTAGCTATTTTCTATGTTTTGAGACTGTTGGTAATGTTCATTTCAGCTTTTGGAGGAGTAATTGCTGAACCCACTGATACAAGGACCGCTACTGGTATTCCAACCCCAGGCAAGTGTACCTTGCCATAAATTGCAGTTTATTAGTTTATTTTGTTCTCTTGCTTTATTTTCTGTGACTATTGTACATGCTATAACCTAGGACCGAATGACATACTTAGCGTCCGATTACAGTCGGGTGCCAACCCGTACGCGGAGTTGTGTACGTCATTTAGTGATGGTCATTCGAGACCCTTTACATTATTGTGCTTGTTTATCAAGTACATTATAACCTAGGACACTTGACACTATACATTGACAGAATCTTCCTGAGATATTCAAGGTGATTCTGAATAGGATACAGGATGGACATAGTTATTATATTCTTAGATTATGACTGTTGCATTAGCTCTGATCTCACGTGACATGGACATGAGACGTGTGGTTACATTGGGTGGGGAGAGACACACAAGCTACAGGCTGTTATATATATATATACTACTATTGTGAGGTTATAGACTCTCGAGCAGAGCTAGACCCATTACTAGATATTGCTGCTACCCGGCTCCCCGACACAGAGCTTGTAGCAGTCTCAGCCTGAGTACTAGTGTTGCTCTCAGTTGCATTTTCACATAGATGGTTATGTAGTTACCCTGCTTATTTTATTTTCTATTTCACTGTATCTATTTTGGCTTGTATTATTTGTACCTTGCTATGTCCCCTGAGGACCTGGAATGGATGATGTCCCCAGGTTTAGCAGAAGAACATTATCTCGAGGTTTACGGGACATGAGCTGAAGCTGTACCAGAAGCTGTTGCTGAAGGAGAACCTAACTTAGAAGCAGAGGTGATGGCTGAAGACTTTTCTTGAGATTATGATATTTGTACTCATCAGATACTTATTTCTGGACTCCTTTGTTCTGGTCTGATGAACCAGTATTTTTAGACTTTTATCGGGTTGTTCCCCGACATACTTTGCTGAGACTGGACATTGATGTACTTTCTTTATTTGTTGTTAATCTTATTATTCTGTGTGTGGATGAGATTAGTTTTTGACTTATTATTGTAGACCTATATTACAGCTTAAGTATGCCCGATGGATCCATTAAATTGAGTTGCCCATCGGTGTGTACTACTGGCCATTGCCACGTGACTAGTCCCTCGATATTTTGGGACTAGGGCGTGACAATGCTGCTATTATAGCCTAGTTTTGCAAGCTTATTCTTTTATCGAGCTTGTTCATGACATATGTATTATTGGGTGTGCATAATGATACAATTGTCTAATTAGAATCGGTGTATTATGGTCTGATCAACCTTAGTGCGCTTGGTTCGCTCTTCGTATGACTACTTTACGTGGATTGAGATATAGTTGACTCAGCTTGTTAGACGAATATACTTGCCCTCTAGACAGGTCAGAGCATATCATGTCAAGTACATAACTGTTTTGATATGAACACGCGAATAAAAATTTACCAAAATAAGATTTCAATCCATAACTGCCTTGACAACTCCCTTTTGAATTCTTTAATCGTCTTGAACCCCGTACTTGTATTGTATCATCTCCTCCTTGAATTTTTTATATCATTTTTCGTCTTCCCCTATTTTGAAAAGATGAAATCTCATGCTTGGTATAAGTTTGATATAAGGATAGTACTAGATATACCCCATAGGCAAATTGCATTACTTGGTGACTATCTTTCGTAATTAAGGGCACATCACATGTGCTATATTTTGTGTGTTAAAAATTTTTGAGGATTGAATAACACGATTAAATAATTTGAGGAAGTCTTTCTTAAAAGTATAGTCTTATGTGATAGATCGATAAATTCTAAGTTGGGTAGAAGTTGTATTGTCAACTTGAGGTGAATTTTTTTAGATTGTGATCAAGTAAGATTAGATTGAGAGATTTAAGTCATTTTAAATTTTGAGATTTTTTTTAGAAGAATGATTAAAATGATGAGAATTTAATAAATTTTGAAATCTTGATATTGCGGACCAAATATTTATAAATTGAGCACATGGTTTAAATTTTGAATATTGGAGATTGAATTAATGATTTAAATGTTGAGGAAAGAAAAATAATAATAATAGAACTCTAAACATGAACATCGATGGATTGAATTCAAAATTTTATAGTTTGATGATTTGAATTAAAAGTTAAATTTTGATTGTTGGATCACCTATTTGAAATGTTGAGGATGGAAATAGAATTTAAAATTTGAAGATTACAAAATTTATAAGTTGAAAGTAGGAATAAGATTTGATTAGAATTATTTATTATTTAAAATCTAGAGGAGATTATGATAGTTGTAAATCGTGATATAAAATTTGATATGGGTCATTTAAATCTTGAAGATTTTATATGGATTTGACTTAAATTGGATGTTGATTATTTAAAAATCGAGAAGAGATTACGATAGGTTGAATTTTGATTTAAACAATGGTTATTTTAAATTTGAACTAATTGTGATGGATTTGAATAGATTTTGTTATTTAAATTTTTGGAAGAGATTGCGATAGACTTGCCTTATATACGAATATGAAGGATTTAGCAAATCATGCCTTATTTTTAATTTTGATGACGAATTTTTTTTTAGTTGGGTACATTGTAAATCCTCTAACCCAAAAATAGGTATCTTGTGTGTATTTTGTATTTCTTGTATTTGTTTTAGATTATTTTTTTAAAACAATTAAAATTCACTAATTTTATTATGATACTTCACTGTGGTTTGGACATTAATGATATATGATAGCCCCAAAATCTGTATCGTCCATCATAGGAAGTAGCCTACAGGAGACACTACCTGTAGTATCTTTTTGTGGCACAAAAATTTGATCCCTTGATATTAGTATGACATTAGTGTAACAACCATAGGTTCTTGTGTTAAATATTTAGATATTTTATATATATAATTTATTGTGGTTATTTTCCAAACCTAACTTCCTACAATTAGCATCCCATAATTCTGCAAATTCCCTTTTTGTAAGATTTCATATTATTTACTATTATCCAATTTTGTTGGATATAGTTATTTACTTAGTTAATTGGATAATGCAATTATTTGATTTATTATAACTAGGTAATATCTAATTATTAATTACAAATATTTCATAAAATATTTTGGGTGTAGTATTTTATTATATCTTTACAAAGTAAAATTTTTTAGAATTTATTTTGTGTGCAAATATTATTTTTGGGATTTTTAACCTCATATATATATGTAAATATATATATGTTAATAAATATATAGTTAATAATAATAATAATAATAATAATAATAATAATAATAATAATAATAATAAAAAGGAAAGGAAAAAGAAAAATAAAAGAAAAAGAAAGAAAGTAAATAACAATAATAATAAATAACATAAAACCTAAGCAAACCTAACTAGCTACTCCTAAAACCTACCCAGTTGAACCTGCACCCCCTCCTGATATCTCTCTCTCTCTCTCTATATATATATATATATATATATATATATATATATATATATATCAAACCTAAATATCAAACCTAAACCCTAACCTAATACCCTACCCCAGCCCTCGGCGACCGCCCCTCAGCGCCGCCGACCGACCGCAGCTGCCCCGCACCGCCCGCACCGCCGTCCGCCCCCGCCCGCGCGCGTATCAGCGCAGTCCGACGCCCAAACTTTATGGTATTATATCTTTCTCATCTTTGATTCTTTTTGTGAGCGGTTTATCCGTGTACGTTCACAACATAACCCTCTAGGATTTCCTCCAAGCGGAACGAGTTTCGTGTCCTGGATTGGTCTAAAAATCGACCGGACAACGGCCGAAAAACTGACAAAAAATAGTTCAGAATTTCGACCCAAACCCCCATGTTCATGCAAGATTTGCCACCAATCTGTTTAATATTTTCAAAATCTAATTAGAAGGTTTTCTGCTCAATATAACCGATAATTTTTCTGTTCTTTTAGTTTTCATTAATTTATTTTATTTGTTAAATTATTCGGCCTCCAAAACGACCAAAAACTTGATATTTTAAAACTAAAAATTTTGTGATACGGAGTGCACCTTGCCAAACGGAACTGTCGTGTCACTTACCAATTGCACCAAAAGGCGCGTATGGTATATCCTGACGTGTGGGCTTTCGCGGAAGTTGATTCGGACGTGTGTGCGCGTCGGAATCAACTTGTATCCGCAAAAAGTCCCCGTATTACGACTTTTACAAACTATCACCCTACTTTGTGTACGCTCGTCGGAATACGACGAAACTTGTGCCAATAGATTCGTGTCACGCTTGTCCTGTGACCCAAGTTTTACGCGATTCTGAGATAGTTGTTCGATCCGCCTATTCGCGGGCCCTACAGTTTGACTTTGAGGGCGAATTTGTGATTGGCTCACCGGAATCAAAAATTGGACATACCGATGAGTTCGCATCGTCATTTAGAATTTATTTGACCTATAATTTGTCCCATGTAAAGACCTTTATCTCTGACATGCATTTCGGAACAAAGTGGCCCACATGTGGACCCATTTTGACTTGAAATTACTGTTTTGCCCCTGTGTCCAAATTGGACGAAAGGGTAGTATTTTCTGACTATCTCGCTGATTCTGGAAACTTTGGTGATATTTATTTCAGCATCCGGAGACGTTCATTCGGAGGCCATAGTTTCTGATCCTCTTTACTTGACACCTGGACGTTTACATTACGCAGCTTTCTTGCCAGGCAAGTATACCTTACAATTATACTGTGATTTATATTCCATATGTGCATGCATTTTATTTCTGTTATTTACTTCATATATTTTAACTGCTATATAAACTGCGCGTCCAAGAATAACTTGGGTACAACAACGGTGGCGTCGTATTTTATTTTTATTATATATTATGCATGTCGACCTAGTTTTATGAGACCACCACATAATTTGGAGGCATCATTATATTTTATTGGCTGTGACACATCTGTTACACGAAAGTGAGTCTCATGTAGGACACATACTTGCGTGACAGGTTGGCCACCTGTACGTATGGGACGTGCGATAGGGAATAACTGCTAATGAATTTGCATGCTAGAAGACTTAGCAGTTATTAGAGGTACCATCATGTCATGGATATGGCATGAATAGAGCATAGGGTGGAGAGAACAACAAGTAAGGCGTTTGGGCTCCTTTGCACTTTTCTTACGTAACCCGCATGCTCCGTCGGAGATGCGTGGTATGATGACCCCTATATTATCTACAGACGGCCTCTGTCGTTCAAAAGATGTCATGCTTTTTAGGCCCCTGATTCTCCGAGAGAATCATGCCAATCCCATTTTAGCCAGATAGCCCACGTGTTGGAAAGTTGTTCGCAAAGTGCATTCACATAGGCGGTTAGACGACCCTTGGATGTTTATTTTCAGTACTTTGTACTTATTATGTTTCTGATCAACTGGTAGAGAAGAACTAATAGTTGGATGGAGACAAATCCACTACCAAACTAGAATATAAGAGAAACATAATAAGTACATCATCTAATGATCAGAGAGGCTCGAAAGGAAGATCTCATCGAAAGAGAGAGAAGTAGCAAGTCCTGATCCGTGCTCCTGCGAATAGTCATGATCGTCTACACCTAGAAAGGGACCAGGTCATTTATTTCTTTATGATTTTTGTGGATGAGATTTAGTTATGCCCTGTGACTTGTGACAAGTGACAAATATATACCACTTGTGAATTATTGTTCATAATACAGCGTACGTATGTGTATGGTTTCCATATATTGTGTCTCTATATACATACAGCTGGCATGCATACGTATTCCTAGTCCTACGTATTTTGGGACTGGGGCATGACATAAATTTTCTCAGGTATCCCTTAAAGATGGCATTCATCATAGCTTGAAAGGTGGAGGGGGCATTAGTGAGACCAAAAGGCATGACTAGGAACTCATAGTACCCCTCATGAGTCCTAAAAGTAGTCTTATGGGCATCCTTCTCTACCATTCTAACCTGGTGATAACCAGCCCTCAAGTCTAGTTTAGAGAACATCTTAGTTCCATGCAACTCATCAAAAAGCTCCTTAACTATAGGAATGGGGAATTTATCTTTGATTGTGTTGTGATTGAGAGCCCTATAATCCATGCACATTCTCCAAGTGCCATCATGTTTTTTGACCAGGATAACTGGAGATGAGTAAGAGCTAGTGCTATCTCTGATGATACCTGAATTCAATATTTCCTGGACTTGCTTCTCTATTTCGTTCTTATGTGCATAGGGGTTCCTGTAGGGCCTGCTACAAACTGGGGTTGATCCTAGAAGTAATGACACTCTGTGATCATTATCTCTCTTAGGTGGCAGTCCCTTAGGTTCTTCAAACAATTCCTCATATTGTTTTAATAAGGTTGTCACCTTGTCTTCTCCTTCACCAGGTCCCATGTCTTCATTGTTCACTGAACAAAGCTGTATTACAAATATCTGTGGCTTCTGCCTTAGTTCCTTAGGTACTGCCTCATTCAGAGTGGTAGTGTCTGCCTTCAGACCCACAAATTTGATGGTCTTGCCATTGTCTTCATACTGCATAACCAATTCTTGGAAATTCCAAATTATATTTCCCAATGTGCTTAACCATTTAGCCCCAAGGACTATATGGCACCCTGAGATGGGTAACTATAATAAGTCTACATAAATTTTATGCCCTTGGCAGTCTCTAACCACACCTGGACACATTCCCTTGCTGAGTAACTTGTCACCATTGGCCACCATTACTTCAAAAGTGTTATTATCTGCCAGTGCCAACCCTAGCCTCTCACTCATTTTAACATTAATAAAATTGTGAGTGGAGACAGAGTCAATTAAGATGGTCACAGGCTTGTGTTTGATGGTTCCTTTCATTCTCATAGTAGAGTGATGGGAGCTCCCTGACAATGCCTGCATGGATATCTCAAAATAATCTAAGGAGGCTTGTACAATCCCTGCTAAATTACTTTCCTCTGTAGGCCCATGCTCAGTAAGATCTGTATCTTCATCTACTAGTAACATAAACAGTTTCTTCTCTTTGCATTTGTGGCCCCTAGGCCACTTCTCATCACAAAAGTAGCACAATCCCAATCCCTTTCTCCTTGACATTTTAGAAGGAGATATAGTATGGTTTTGGTTAAACATGCTTGTTCCCCCCATTAATAGTCTTCCTTTGCCCCTCTGTGGCAGGAGTCTGAATTAGAGAAGTTGAAAGTTGGGACTTAGGTTGAGATGTTGTAGGCCTATAGTTTTTTCTGGTGGCTAACACCTTAGCTTCATAAAGCTTAGCTAAATGCATTGCTAAAGGCAAGGTAATAGGGTTGGCTACCTGCACTTCATACCTTACCTCTTCCTTCAGGCCTCCAACATACTGACTGATAAGACATTTTTCAGATAATCCTAATACCTTGCTAGACAGTTTCTGAAATTGGGATGTATAATCCTGCACTGTGTTATCTTTTTTCAAGAGCTTTAACTCAATCATGGGATCCACAAACTGTGAGGGTCCAAATTGTATCTTAATAGATTGACAAAATTCTTCTCAACCTATCATGCCTCCCTTGGTCTTCATCAACCAATCAAACCAGAAAGCTGCTGACCCTTGCAATTTCACAGAGCATATTCTTATTATGTCCCACTCTGACATAGGATAGAAACTAAAATAGTAGTTTATCCTCAACAACCATTCCTCCACATCAGTATCACTACTGAATTAGGGTATTTTATTCTTGGGTGGAGGTAAGTTCCAATTGGGGTTTCCCTGCAGTGTCCCAATTTGTAACCCCCTGTGCCCTGGGATTGGCAACAATGGAGTGGTATTAGTTTGTTGTATGAAGGTTGGGCCATTGTCTAGGTATTCTGGTGTTGCCCATACATTCTGGATTGAAGGATTTCTTGGACCTTCTTGATGGCCTGGCACATGAGTAACTCGGGTACTAATGTGGGTGTGAGGTTCTTGTTGAGGCAGTATTCCCAAATTGATTCCCACACTCCATAGGAATTATTGTGGAGATCAATTTGGTTCAACATTGGGTGTAGGGCCTTGCAACCCCATTAATCCCATGCCCATGGGCTATGTCTGGGCATTCACTCTCAAATTGCCCGTGTCTTGTTGCTGTTTATGCATATTTGTCTCCAAGATTATGGAAGGAGGTTGAATTCCCAAAGTTCCCATTCCCAGTTGGGGTACATGATGGGATCCTAGGGGTGAGGATGTTGCTGTAGCAGTGTGCTGAGATGTAGTAGGGATCAATAAATAAGGTGGGGCTGGGAGTAAAGGTGGAGCTCTAATGGCAGCAGTTAGGGTTTCCCTTCCCTCTCTTGCTCTTAACAGTTCTTCCAAGGTTCTATCAAATTTGGAATTATTTTCAAGAATTTGGTCGAATTTTCAACTGAGATTGAGCATTGTACCTTCAAGAAGCAATATAGGATCCTCCTTAGTTGCACTCCGACAGTCCTCCGGTGATCCCCGATGAGAGCTTCGACTGCTCGAACTGGCCTCTCGACTGGCCTCGAGTATTAGGGCCAATGGCTTTGATACCAAATTGTTAGACCCCTTTCCCTGTCGACCAGGATTTGGGGGAGATCTAACATGGTTTGACATGGTTAATGGCAAAAATTGAAGAAAGAAAGAGGAGAATCAAGTTTTATTCATCTGATAGTAGTACACCTACAATGAAGAGGAGTAAGAATAAGAAGTAAAAGCTAAGTACATCATTTATGCTTTCTTTACATTTCCCTCCCTTATTTATAACTGCTCACTGAAATGTTTCTTAAATTTGGCAGTTGTGGTTGTTATGCTGATCTGGAGAGGTCTTGATTGGGCATGCTGAGCTGGCACCTCACTTATGCTAACTAGGCCAAATGGTTATAGGTGATTGGCTGAGTAATCAATGTGGTTGATATATATCAGTAGCAGTTGATGCTCAGATACTCTGTTATCTCGTACCTCTGCTTCCTGATACCTGTGTCTGATATATTGTATCTTCATGGCGTCATCTCTGAGCCTGTGTCCTCTTAGGTCAAATGGTGAGGTACGTATCAGATCTGCGCAACGTGGGTGGAAGAGATGGGAGTGGGAGTATCGGGAGAGGAGCGTCTTCTCCTACCTCGGTTGTGTCCGGATCGAGTCGGCGACGCCCCGAGCAATCCACACAACATATATACTTCATCTTTTCCCCTACTCGAACCCCCCCATCACCCCTTAATTAAGGCTCTTGATAAAGTCACTACAAAAATGACTCGAGACTAGTCCAGTTTGGAAGAATTTTTACTCAGGCTAGTCCAAATTTTACTAGGGCTGTCCACCCTCTTCACTTCCCTCCTTCTTCTCCTCCTGCTCCTCCCCAACCCCCTCCGGCCTCTCCTCTTCCCTCCTCTCATAATTTTTTGCCTCTCCGCGTCGTCGACCTCATCATCGACCGCGTTGCCACCGCCAAGCCGTACCTCAAGCACCTACCCGCCGGCTCCGTCACGAAGGCGATGAAGAAGAAGAAGAAGCAGCGTGCGGGGGTCTGCGTACGACAAAGGCACGCGCTCGCGGGAGGCTACGGCTATGCCTCATGCCGGCGACGACGACGGCGGCGGCAACAGCAGCAGAAGCGGTAGCATCAGCAGCAGCACCCCCGCACGTTGTCCCAAGCCTTTTACCACTATGCTACTATTTAAGGACCTCACAACATATATACACGATTTATGAAATGACATATATGGTTTATATATGGGTTTGAAGACAGATTTTTTACTCTCTCTTGCCTAATGACTCTTACAATGGTACATATGGTTGACTTTGAGGGAAGAAAGGGAAGGGACAAGTGCATCTTTCGTCCATTAAATAAATCTTACCGTCATGAACGTCAATAGTTGGAACATAAAACTTATGGTCTTCACAGTAGAAGAGATTATTCTTTTCGCAAAGTATGCAAAAGTGAGTTTATCCAATATTTATATTGTGGCTTGTTTATTGGGGATCCACAAGTCATGGATCCCTAATAAACAAGGCACAATAGGAATATGGTTAAACTCTTACTTTTGCATACTTTGTGACAAAAATAATCTCTTTTGCAGAGATGACCACAAGTTTTATGTCTTGACAAGTTGTCACGACCCACACCCGGAATGTGGTACGAGTACGTGAACAACGTCCAGCCTACACCGCGACATCGGCGGTAGAACGCTGTCTAGGTCAACAATACTATCTAAATATCTTATACAATATATATATATATATATATATATATATATATATATATGGTATATGTCATGCTATCTCAACTCTAAATGGAGGAACAATATGGTATATAATAATGAAACCAATACTCAATCACAATATCAACTAGGGGAAGAAATAGCACGATATGGAACAAAGGAAAGAAATATAAGTCACAAATACATCCACAAGTCCACACTATAAGTCTAGGCACAATGCAACTCCCAAAATAATATATACACATGCCACGAGTCTACAATAAGGCTAATACAATGACTAAATAATATAAGTCTAAGCCTCCTCAGTCACTGGCACTAGGTTCTCCTGCTCTAATGGAGTATCCTCTAATGGTTCGTAGTAAGTGGGACACTGCTACTCAAGTCAATCATCTGAAAAATATATACAATTAGGATTGGAGCGAAGTACAAAACTCTGAAAGCAGTTCCAGATACATGGTAGAGCATATATGACAGGTAATAAAAAAGAATACAAGATAACTAGTAATAGAAAATGGAAATGAACTAAGGTAAACAGATAATGTACTGGAAAGGAAGAACAAGCAATATGGAATATCTGCAAGTAATGGAAATAAATAAAACTAGCTAATGTGCCTTAGAGTATAAGTTCGTTATGTGATCGGTTTGGGTTAAACACGAATATAATATGGTAACTCGATTACACGTGTGATATGTAATCGACATATACACGAATAAACTTGGGCTTGATCACATAACCAACTGCTACTCTCCCGTTGTCATGTCCCGATTCCGTAGAATCGCTAACCGTCCTTCGGACGTGATGCCGTACGAGCGTAAGGCGCACCCGCACAATGCCTAGCATAATAATATATATTTAGAAATACAACAACAGAGTTCAGAAGCTAAATATTTTAAGTTAATACGAAAAAAGTTCTATTTATTGATAATGTGTAACGTCACAGTCCCAAAATACGTAGGACTAGAAATACGTAACATGCCAACTATGCATTTGACCAAACTCTGGTCCGACGAATACGTATAAGCTGTATAATAAGGGTAACTATCTAAGAATACTGAAAATATCTATGTCTCAATCCACATAAAAATAAAGTATCAAGAATGAACTACATGTGCTAAAGTCGGTCGCCCAGTAATACATAAGCTCGAATAGACTCAAGAAAGGAATATGAGTCTATAAAACTAGGCTACATCAGCAGATGAATAAACAATATGAATAATAACCATAACTCCGGAAGAACTGATATAAGTATCCGACACCAATGCCTGCAAGAAAAAGCAACACACATCAGCAACTTGAGACAGGCTCCACAACGGTCTATGCTGCAAAATTGGCAAGGGACCAGGTCCTCAGAGGGACGTAACAAGGTACAAGAAATATCATGCCAAAGTAAAACAGTATAATGCCAGATATTCAAGGGTAAAATAATGTAATCATCTAAGTGATATGCACGTGAGAGCATCACTTGTCCTCACGCTGAAACCACTACAGGCTCTGTGTCGGGGAGCCCATAGCAGCAAGTAATATCTCGTAGGGCCAGTAAATGTGCCAAAGATCTGAGATAGAGTCTAAGTCACCTCCAGTAATATAGTATATATATATATAAAAAAACATAATCAGCCTATAGTATGGTGTGTCTCTCCCTACCCAATGTAACCTCATGTCTCATGTCCACGATGTCTCATGTCCATAACACGCAAGATCATGACCTCTAGCTAGTACAACGAGTCATAATGATATCTCTATAATATGCAAGTCATATATCACGAATCCTGTAAGCCTATACAGAATCACCATGAATAACTCAAGAAAGATTTTGTCACATGAAATAGTGTTAAATTTCCTACGGTATGACGTACTTGGTAAAGCAAGCACGAAAAATATAGGATCGTGGAATCAACTCTCTAGTGACATTACTCGACTCCGCGTACGGCGTCGACACCCAAATCTTGTTCGGATGCTAAGAAACGTCTCGCGGTCCTAGGTTAAACAGGTAAATCTTAAGAGTATATATATAGAAAGAACACAAGTAAATAATATATCAGGATCTCTGCAGGTTTGGCAAGGTACACTTGCCTGGGTTCTGAACTCCGTCAACTACTCCTGGGAAAGTGGAATATGTACGTACACTGTCGGATGCTGAAACAAACATCACCATTTCTCTCAGAATACTTGAAATAGCTAGGATTGACTACCCATAAGTCCAATTTGGACACAGGGACAGAATTGACAGTTTTGGATCAAAGTGGGGTCCACATGTGGCCTATTTTGCACCAAAAATGTGCCAAAGATAAAGTTCTCCAAATATGTCAAACATAGTGTCTATGAGTCTAGAACGATGATACGAGCCTAACAAAACGTCCAGAACTGGATTCTGATGAGCCGATAATGAAATCGCCCGTCAAGTAGAACCGTAGGGCTCACGAAACGGTGTTTCGTCAACATTCTCAGAATCGGACCAAAATTGGGTCACAGGACCAGCGTAACGCTACGAATCCGTTGGCACAAGTTTTGTTATGAAAAGACAAGCACACGCAACATTATGACGAGTGTCAGAACAGGCCAATACAGTATTTTTTTACGGATACGCGTTGATTCCGGTGTGCACGCACATCCAAATCAAATTTTACGAAATTCCACACGTCCGCATTGACGATACACGTATTTCAGTAAAATTTTCATACGACAAAGTTGTCTCGTTTGGCAGGACGTACCCCGTATAGATAAAATTTGGGTTTAGAAAATCAAGTTTTCGGTCAATTTCAACAATAAATAAATCATATAATACATCAAATTAAAAGAAAGTGTTTAAAGTGATTAAAGTTAGGTTATGTTGTCTAAATTACTGTTCAAATAGAATTTTAGTATCGCATGCCATTATGGAGATAACGGAACTCAAACACGCGTACTTAGAACAGTTTCTGTTCCCAAAACTCGGTCAATTTTTTTCTGTTTGTGTCACGATTTGTGATCGACACATGACACGATAAGCTAAACTAATTACACAAGGTTCAAGGGGGTCATATGGTCTTCATATAGGATTCGACGGATTATTATTTAGTTTACTATGTAGGAAGATACAGGGGTGGAAAGTAGGGTACCTCACTCTGTTGTGCGCTGTTGCTCGTGACTTGGGCGACTGCTCTCGGCGGCGTGCGGCGGCGTTCTTCGGTGGTCGGCGGCTGGGCGTAGGGAGAGCTGGTGGTCGGGGTGGTCTGATGGGGTTAGTATATATAGGGAGTAAAGAGGGGGGTTTCGGGGAGAGGAAAGGATCGGTCGGGGCGATCGGTTACAGAGAGAGAAAGGATCGGGGAAGGTTACTGTAGCCGACGGGTTTGATTCGGTTTGGGTTCGGGTATGTGGGTTTGGGTACGGGTTGAGGATTCAGGCTATCAATCAAAGGTCGGTCCCCGAGAAACTCAGGATCGGTAGCGGTAATCCAGCTAACCAATGACTCACATTCTAATACTATTAGCAGCTGTGACCGAGGTTCAGCTCTGCACTAATAGTCATTGTCCGACCGATACAATGCATGAAGCACTAACAAGTATTCTTTATGATGCAGACAAAATGAACATGCATGCTTATGCATAAACTCATATTTCTTACCCCATAGCCGAACGGTTATCCCTGCAGCAGACATACAAGTTAGCAACAATTTGCATAAACATATATGTATACCGTTCTTTAGTTTCCCGTCCGTCTCTGTATCAAACAGTTAGGTATGCAAGAAGGCTAGCCTAGCATGCTCCCTAACTACCTGAATGCAGCTATCTCCATGAACATGCTAACTTCTCTAGTGCAAGCTCAACTCTTCTCAACAGAAGCACCGCCTCCCATCTAATAGCCACGCCCCCCAAGATCCCGTAGGACCGGAACATCAGGGCGCACTATTAGTCTTACCCCATTGAATCTCCATCCTCCATTTTAATACCCTCACCCCGAGCTCAGGGCGCGATATTAGTCTCCCATATTTCGTTTGTCCTCCATCCACCGCAAGCACCCACATTTCACTAGCACATCTCTTATCACAATAGCAACACAACGTGACAAAGCAACATTCAAACCATCTTATCACATTCACATTCACAAGCATATAACAATCTAATAGCATACCCCCCAAGATCCCGAAGGACTGGACGTCAGGGCGGACTATTAGACTCTCTTTCACACTTATAACTTATAGCAGATCGATAGCAAACCAGACAAGCGAAACATATAATGACAAGCACGATTTATCTTATAACCAATATGCAAAAGTCTATCTCTTTCTTAGCATAATACAAGGGACATATTCAAGCGATTCATTTACTTATCTTCTTAGCATAACAATGGTTCTATCTCATTTCAGACAAGCATTTCCTTTCTCTAGTTAGGCAGCAGATTCGTTTCAATGGCAAGCTATGTGAGTTCTCTAATTAGCATGCTGAGTCGGTTCTATCATTCTCTTATGAAAACATTCTTCTTAAGAAAACAAGCATTCAAAAACTCAGATTCATTATTAAGGCATGCAAGAATAAGAGAATACAGTTCTGCCTACTCATATTGATCAATCGGTCGAAAACTCTCCGAGAAGACCTCCGTTCGAGCAAGCAAGGCGATATCACTTGTACATAGTGCCTACGCGGAGCGGGCACTATAACAGAGAAGCTACATGCAACCTAGTTAAACCAAAGACCAAGAAGCCGCATAGTATACTCTATGTGGCCTGAGCGACCGTAGAGCAGGGAGGCCGCATAAAAAAACCCTGACACAGGAGTCGATGACTGTTAGACTCTGAAACATCACTCACGACACCAACGTTTCAAGATTCGTAAAAGACGACAGCTCAAGAAAAGATAGACAGAAAGTCACATTAGTGCACTAATGACCTCGTCAGATGTGCCATGTAATGTGTTCTCTCATATGCGGCCTCGTCAATATGCGGCTATAGCGTCCATATGACCAAGGCTAAATGAGAGCACGTATACGGCCACGGCAATATGTGGCCAAGATGTTATGCGGCTCTCGACTCACAGAATTTTTCTGTTACAACCGAAGACAATTTCTCGCACAGTTAGTGCTGACTAAGTTTCTAGTTGACCAAGTCACGCACGCAATAACTCCGAGATCTCTTCAACAATATATCCTAACCGAGACCATATGGCAGCCTGTTCATAACATACGACTGCAGTTACAACCGTATTCTGTTGAAGGAGTCCTATATGGCCACCAAACAGAGCCCTATGCGACTACCAAACATAGCCATATATGGCATCGATAGTCCGTCAACAAGACGACTATAAATAGCAAGGGTAGCATACCCTATAAATGCCCTCTCCCCCGGCCATCTATATACGTGTACACAAGCTCAGGAGAGAGAAGAAATGAGAGCATACTCATTCCCTCACCGGACCGTCAACGAAGTAAAGGAGACGCTATAGCGCTCTTTGTCCATTAGCACTACCCAGTTCAAAATATTGTACATAGATTTTCTATCTAGGATCTTTTTTTACTTCTTTGTTTGTTATTTCAACATCCAAAACTTGCAATGGTGAAAAACCCCTTGCATTTGATCAAAGAGGTCGTTGATCTTGGGCAGGCAATATTTGTTTCGGATGGTGACCTTATTTAGTTCTCGGTAGTCTATGCAGAGCCGTAACGTCCCATCCTTATTCTTCACAAATAGCACAAGCGTGCCCTAAGGAGACACGCTCGGACGGATGTACCCACGGCCAAGCAGTTCTTGTAGTTGATACTTTAACTCCTTTAGTTTCGTAGGGGCCATTCGGTACAGAGCTTTGAAAATCGGTCGAGTATTTGGGAAGGTATCAATGGTGAACTCAATTTCTTGGTCGGGTGGCATGCCAGGTAGATCATTCGGGAACACATCAGGGAATTCTACTACAACAAAAGAAGACTCGACGTTTGCACAATCTCGTCACGTATCTCGAACCAAAGCTAAGTATCCCTCGCATCCAGAGTGTAGCATCCGTCGAGCTGACATCGCAGAAATTAACATGCAGGTCTTCGATGCTTCTGTCGCTAAACCACTCGTGTAGCAGAATTTGGTCTCTCCTGGTAGACGGAAGATGATCCATTTCTTCGCACATTTGATAGTAGCCGATCAAGCGATGAGCTAATCCATCCCTAAGATGATGTCATAATCCTGAATATCTAGGACTAAGACATCGAGTGACAATTTTCTTCCTTCGATAATAATATGGCCGCCTTGATATACTGAACGAACAAGTATTTTTGTGTCCAATGGGGTGCTAACACTAAGGTCTAGATATAACAGTATCATCACTAGCTTGTTCCCCATGGCAAAATGTGCGGATATAAAACTATGCGTAGCACCAGAATTAAATAGCATGTGAGCAGGTATGTTATTGAAAAGCAATATACCTGACACAACAATTTTCGAAGTGAGGGCGTCTTCCCGTGTCGAAGTGAACACCCGGCCTTGAGCTTGACGACGATCTTGTTGCGGTGCGGCTCAATTTGCTTGAGTCGCTGCAGCAGGGTTTGGATGTTGAGGACGGCGATCAGAGTAGCTCGGGCAGTCACGAATAGCATGGTTTAGATCACCACAAATGAGGCATAATCCGATCTTTTGCGACAATCGTTGATGGTGTGCCCTGGCTTCTTACAGAAGAAATATGATTTTCCTAAATTTTCTTCCTGCTGACCGCCATTACTAGGACGCTTTGGAACATTATTTCCTCCTGCATTGCTAGGACGCTTGTGATTGGAAGTATGTATAGCGCCGACAGCAACTGAAGGATACCGCAGTTCAAGAAAAATGACATGGTTAATAACTTTCCACATCGTCTGATATTGGAGAATGACCATGTGCGTATGGATGGCACGTCACAGGACGGCTTCAAATTGTCTTGTACGACTCTCTGCATCAGATAGGTAGGAGCTTGTAAACTTGGCGAGCCGATTGAATTCAACGGAGTACTGCTTCACTATCATATTGCCTTGTCGAAGCTGCACAAACTCGTTCTCCGTTTGCCGACGAAAGAGAGGGGCTATGAACTCATCTTCAAACGCACTGCGGAAGGTAGCCCACACAATTATCTCGTCATTAATATTTGCGAAGAAATATCTATGATGTACGTTCCACCAATCATGCGCGTTCAAACGGAGCTGCAGTTGGGCACACACAACTCTCTTCTCCTCAGGCACCTCAAGAAGTTTAAAGTGATCCTCAAGCTCTGCTAGCCAATCTAAAGCCACGACCAGATCCTCAGTCCCTCTTAAAGACGTGTTGCATACCTTCTTTAAGTCGACAAAGTTGAAGGTAGTCACATCCTTCTTTTTTGGAGTTTGAGGCATTTCAACTTCAGGCGTGGGTCGCTCCACCGGTGCCGCTGTTGTCGTTGTGGAATGGTTGGAGGCTAAGGTCTGAACGATTTGCTATAGGGCATCTACCTGCTTTTATTGGACTGCAAATCGGACTTCAAGATTTCTTTTGAACTTGCTCTAACGATCTTTCGTCTACTTCTCGGCTCTCTTATGACGAGCCTCATCCCTCTGTTGGCTCACCTCAAGCATCTGCATCATTCGCTCATTCGGATCGATATCGGGCATATCTCGTTGGCTTCTGGAACTTTCCGAGGTGCCAAAACTACTTTTCTGTGCTTGTACCTCTCCCTATGCTAGCGTTTATGCTTGCACTTGATTCATTTTTTCAAAAGAAAGTAACTTGCATCAGTCTCGTAACGTGTTATAGACTCACTGAATAGAACATATCTCATTTTTGCCGAACGAGTTCAAGAGTTCGCATAGAAAAAAAATTGTTAAAGTAACTTTTTTGACATGAGAGTCAAGGAACTTGAAGCCATGCTCTGATACCAATATGTCATATCCCAATTCCATGGAATCGATAATCGTCCCCCCGGGCGTGATGTCGTATGTGCCTAGTGTAACGCCCCGCTCCGCGCTGGCGTTATGTATCAAGGTGAGTGGGCAGAACTTCGTTCTCTGATTCTTGCACGCCTTAATAATAACCTGAGTTTTTGCTTGCAATATTTTCTTAAGAGAATGATAGAACCTGCCTTGCATGTTAATGAACGAACTCACCTAGCTTGTCTTTGAAACAATGCCTGGTTAACGAGAATCCTGAATCGCCTTCTTAGAGTGCATGAATATGTTCACTATCGTCTATGCTTCGAGAGAACCATACTGTGCCTGAACGTGTTCAAGTGATAAGTCGGATTGCCCCGCAACAATGAGTATATTCTGATGGTTCGTCTCGTTTGCATACTAGAGTTTATTTGATAGTGTTCCATGCATTCGCATGCGGTCGGACAATTGCTATTGGTGGAGAGCTGAACTGCATGTGTCACGGCTGCTACCATGATAGTACAAAGCAACCATGAGTCACAGCTGCCTCTAGCATCAGATAAAGAGTCATTGGTATGCTGTTCCACCAGCTGCCGATCTTGAGATACTCGGGGACCGCCCTGCATATAGCTAAGTCATTGTGTTGGCTTGGATAGTGACTGCCCCTAAGAATGTGCATTGTGTGTCTAGCTTTGCATCAGACCCTCGAGTTGCACGAGACACGCTGCGCACACCCTGAAACATGAACGGTTTGCTTGCTTGCATATAATATGAAACTCTGTTTCCAAACATGTTTCTAAACAAGTAAATCGACTCTGCTAGAACTGCATGAAACGAACCTAGGTAAAACTAGAAAGATCACTAGTAATGTAATATTTTATAACATGATTACTTAGTGCCTGTTTGAGTGAATGCTTGTTTCTGTTCAGTTGATTTATCTCACCAGTACTTGTATAAAGTGCTGACCCACCAACAGTTTACTTGTTCGCAGGTACTGGATCGTCCGAGGGAGCGATAGGCATGCCACAGTCCCAAAGACCCGGAATCCTGGTTTCGATTGTTGCCCCGAGAATGCTATCGTATAAGGGGGCATAATGTATGGAACGAACGTGTGTCTTTGCTAAAGGAAACCCAAGTTGCCTCGATTGTCCCGAACACTCATTTGGCTAATGCATTGCATTACAACAAGTCCCTTTTCGCTGTTTACTCGATTGATGCGATGATAGCCAACTATCAACTTAAACGATTGGCCTTGCACGGGCGCAACCCCAGGCCCGTGCGGCATCACGTCCCCCGAAAGCTCGAACGGGCCATTCGCTTGGCTCCCTTCCTCCCTCGCACCCGCGGGACGGGCGCGGTGATTCACGTCCGGCGCACCGAGGCACGGTGATACGTGTCCGGTTCGTTAATTCCCGGCCGCACGGGGCGGGGCAGGGCGGAGCGGCGGCCCGGGCGGGACCGGGGCGTGACACCTAGGTTGCGTAACGCACAAGGCCAAGGTAATTTGATATAACGAGCACATATTCAGAGTACGCAGATAATTGAACACAATATTAAAACAAGAAAAAGTTCTCTTTATTGATATTGAACATCATTTATAAACTCTTGAACAAGTACAAAAGGTTATCGTACGGGCTTACAAAAGGGGACAAAAAAATGAGATAGCCGTCCGATATATTACATCATTTTACTAAAACTTTAAAAGTTATAGACACCTTCGGATGAAGCTATCATGTTGCCACGAAGCTGCATATGTGTCACGCCCCAGTCCCAAAATATCGAGGAACTGGACACGTGACAATGGCCAGCAGCACGCACCGATGGACAAATCCAATTTAATGGATCCATCGGGGCATACTTAAGCTGTATTACAATGATTAGGGTTTACTAATCTTATCCACAGAATAAACACAATAATATCAACAAAAAGTATTAAACAACATCCAGTCACAAGTAAATAAAATTGGGGAACAACCCGATATTAAGTCTGTTATAAATGTTCATTTAAACAGGAATAAAAGAGTTTATTTGCCAATAAAACTGAGCATAGAGAAGCAGTTGTTCAGGAAAAATCCTCAGCGATCACCTCGTCCTCAGGGTCTGGTACTGCTCCGAGAAGTGCTCATGTTTCGTACACCTCAGGATATATCTCGTCTGCTAATCCTGGGGACATAATCCGGATCCAGGTCCTCAGGGGACATAGCAAGGTACAGATAATACAAGCCAAAATAAATGCAGTGCAGAAATAAAGGAAACAATAGGGTAAATAAATAAACCAGCTAAGTGATATGCAAGTGAGAGTTTTATTCATACTCGGGCTGAGACTACTACAGGATCAGTGTCGGAGAAACCCATAGCAGTATTTTCTCGAAGGGCCAGTACGGTACCGAAGCTCTGTGTCACAGTCTAAGGCACATCCATTAAAGTATTATATATATATATTCAGCCTTTTGTATGGTAAATCTCTCCCCACCCAATGTAATCTCACGTCACAGTTTCATAATGTCTCATGATCAGTGTCACGCAAGATCAAACTAATGCAATAAGTCATATATTAAGATCTAAGAAAATAATGTCCATGTCATGAAATCTGTATCCTATACAGAACCACCTTGAATATTTCAGGAAGATTCTATCTCATGATTCGTGTCAGGTGTCCTGGGTATAATGTACTTGATATGGCAAGTACGAGAATGTAAATGTCACAATATCCATCTCTAGTTGACCTTACACAACCCCGCGTACGGTGTTGGCACCCGACTATTAATCGGACGCTAAGTAAGTCACACGGTCCTAGGTTTAAGCATGTATAATAGATAAATAAGGCAAGAAAATATGTAACAAAAACTTCAAGCTTTGGCAAGGTACACTTGTCCGGGGTTCCGGCTCCAATTGTAGCTCTGGCAACAGCGGGATTTGCAGGCAGTTCTTCGGTTGCTGAAATAGACATCATCATCAGATCCAGAAAATATTAATTAGCTAGAAACGCCTGTCCTTGAGTCCAAATTGGACATAGGGGCAAAAATAATATTTTCAGGTCAATGCGGGGTTCACATGTGGGCCGATTTGCACCAAAAAATGTGTCAGAACCAAAGGTCTCCAAATCTGTCAAACTTAGTGTCAACAAGTAAGGAACGATGATACGAACTCAACAGAACTTCCAGAATTGGATTCCGATGAGCCGATCACAAAATCGCCCGTCAAGTAGAGTCGTGGGGCCCACGATACGCAATTTTGTCAATATTCACAGAATCGAACCAAACTTGTGTCACAGGACCAGCGCATTGCTACGAGTCCGATGGCGTAAGTTTTGTTTCGATTCGACGTGTGTACACTAAGTTACAGCGAGATTCAGAAAGGACGAATATGGGGCATTGTCGGCGGATACGCGTTGATTCCGGTGTGCATGCACATCCAAATCAACTTCTGCAAAATTCCACACGTCCGTATCAATAACGCGCACGTTTCGGTGAAGACCGCACGCGACCAAGTCATCCCGTTTGGCGGGGCGTACTCAGTTCCGGGGTGAAATAGGGCGTTGTTTTTCCTGTTTTTGGATCGCGGTTCACGATCGCCACTGGACGCGATGCACCGAGCGGGTTGCACGGGCATCAAGGGGGTCATGTAGTCTACGCGTCACAATTGACAAAACGGAAATCGCGGCAGCGAGGAGAGAGAACGGGTTACCTGAACAGGGCTCCGTAAAACCGAGATTCTAGTATCCGCGTGTCTCGACACGAGCTGTGTCCTGTGTCCGGCTGAGTCATGTCCGGCTAGGGTTTGGGGGCTGCTGTGTCCAGGTCAGGGGCTGCTGTGTCCGGGTTAGGGGCTGCTGTCGGCGGACACGGAGGCGGCGGCCAGGGGCTGCTCGGCGAGGCGCTGCTGCGGCGGAGCAGCTCGCTGGTGGCCGGACGACGCTCGGGGAGGCGAGAAGATGGGGAGGGGAGATGAGGAGCTGGGCGGCCGGATCTGCGGGGGTGGCGAGGTCGAGGGCGAGGGCGGAGGAGGAAAGGAGACGGCGCTGGAGGAGGTGGAGGCTCGGCTGCGGGTTCTGCGGGAGGCGGAGGGCGACGGATCTGGAGGAGCGGCCGGTGCGGGGAAGAGGAGACAGAGGGCTTACGGTTGCGGGGAGAGGAGACGGAGCGACGGACGGTGCGGGAGGCGGCCGGAGGCGAAGCGGCGGGTGCGGGGTCGGTTACAGGGAAGAGAGGGGGTTGGCCGGGTCGGGTCGGCGGAGTCGGGTCGGGTCGGGTCAGGCGGATCCGGCCCGATCCAATAAAAATTGAATGCGGGTTGGGTTTTGGGTCGCGGGTTAGACCCGGATCCGACCCGCAGGGGTTGAGTTGGGTTGGGTTTGGTTCAGCAGTTTGGTTTGGTTTAAGTGAACCGGGTTCAGGGTTTAATTAGGTTTAATTATAAAATAATTTTTAGGGCTTTAAAAATGCTTCTGGGGTCCAATAAATTCCCGAAAAATTATTCTATGTCTAGTTTTTTATTTTATACTAGAAAATATTATTTAACATCATTTAAAAATCATTTAAAATCGAAATACCTTAGTTTTAATTAATAAAAATCCTAAAAAAATTTAGAAAATTGTTAAAAATCTATTTTAAAAATTCTTGAAAAATTAGGGGGTTTACAATCTACCCCCTTAAGAAGATTGCATCCTCGCAATCAAAAAATAATTGGTCAACAAAGATGACACGGTTGCAAAATTTATTCGAAGCACATCACGATTAAGAAAAGTCAAGATTTAGGGTTTAAAACACATAGGGAAAATCATTTCCCTAAGCAATAGAAATTATGCAATTTTTCGAATGTAGGAAATCTAGAAAATTACAGTTTTAGAAAACCAGGTTATCCTTTATAAAAACATATTAGACTAACAATTATAAAACATTCTAGGTTATCACTAGGTTATCAATTATTAGCAAGTTAAAACTATCAGGTTAAGTCTAGGGTCACGAACCAGCAGGCACGAACTAAAGCAATACTAGAAATGGATAACTATGAAAAACTTACGCGCATTAGCTACTCCAAGAGTCTGAGCGTTCTCCAAGGTCATCGCGAAAGCTCTTTCGCGTCCTTGAGGTGGTGCCCTCTGCTGTTGTTGGGCCTGCTGGAAGGGTGCTGCTTGAAGTGCCAAGGGTGGCCTTGGTTGATACCCTCCTGGTGCTGGTAGTGCTTGTTGGTTTGCCCTTGGTGCTCCTTCTCTATGCTCAGGGCAGTCTCTCACTGCATGCTGTCTGGATCTGCAACCTAAGCATAGTCCAAATTTACGTCTACACTCCTTCTCAATATGGCCTATCTTGCCGCAGTAGTGACAAGTAGGAAGAGTTAGGGATTTGGATGCAGCTCCCTGTGGTGCTTGATGCATATTTGGTTTCTTGGCAGCTTCTCCATTCGTTGCTCTGGCTGGTGCTGATGTGGAAGGCCTCTTCAGGTTGGATTCTCGTCTGATGACACGCTCCATACGTTGAGCTGCAGCAAGGACGTCCATGTACGAAGTAGGTACGACAGATCCGATCATTCTTTGTAGCTCAAATTTTAGCCCATCAAAGAACTTCTCAACCTTTTCTTCTTCTGTAGGGATCAAGGTAGGGGCGAAGCGACTCAGACGAATGAATTCTGCGTTGTACTCTTCCACCGTCATAGTATCCTGAATGAGGCGATTGAACTTGTTCCGCAGTTCTGATCGAGCGATAGCTGGAATGTACATATTTTAAAAGAGTCTGGAGAACTCCTCCCAAGTGACTCAGTCTGGTCCGAGCCGTCTTTCCTCGGATAGCCACCAGTGATGTGCATTACCCGTCAATTACATTCTGACTGCAGTCATCCAACGTTCCCGTGGAAGCTCAGCTGCTTCTAATTGATGCCGAATGTTGGTGAGCCATTCATGAACTTCTGTTGGTCCCTCATTGCCTGAGAAGGTACGGGGCTTCAGCTGGCAGAAATCGGTGATGGAGCCCGTCGTTGGCCGTCGAGCTGGTAGGTTGGCCTGCTCCAGTGCAGTTACTATGCTGTTCCTCAAGTACTCAGCCTCGCGACGCTGGGCCTCGTGTTGGAATTGTTGCTGGGCTTGCATCATTGCGTAGATTATTTGGAATATCTGTTGCCCGTCAATAGGCTGCCCTTATGGGAATACGGGCATTGGTGGAACGAACTGCGGCGGAGGTGGGATGTCATCACGCTGGAACCTTGAATTATGATGGGCTGCTTGATCGCTTTGAGAAGATTGTCCTCTATTCTCCGGTGTTACTCCTTCATCGTAGGTGACCACAGCATCGTGTGGTGTACCTAAGGAATTCTCGTCGCTGGTTCTCGGATCCATTGCTCTGCATCAAAAATAAACTATAAGAGGCGCACAGGAATCAAGACAAGATGCAAGTCAAAATTTTAATTTGAATCCGATATAGATATCAAGAACGATTCAAGCAAGTGGATGAGATCCTAAAACTTATCATATTCTTATTGTAGGCCTGTTCGGTCCCTAAGTTGAAACCGAACAATTTAGTCGTTGACCTGCATGGGCCACCACAAAAACCATGTCACGTCCCAGTCCCAAAATATCGAGGAACTGGACACGTGGCAATAGCCAGCAGCACGCACCGATGGACAAACCCAATTTAATGGATCCATCGGGGTATACTTAAGCTGTATTACAATGATCAGGGTTTACTAATCTCATCCACAGAATAAATACAACAATATAAACAAAAAGTATTAAATAACATCCAGTCACAAGTAAATAAAATCGGGGAACAACCCGATATTAAGTCTGTTACAAATGTTCATTTAAACAGGAATAAAAGAGTTTATTTGCCAATAAAACTGAGCATAGAGAAGCAGTTGTTCAGGAAAAATCCTCAGCGATCACCTCGTCCTCAGGGTCTGGTACTGCTCCGAGAAGTGCTCCTGTTCCGTACACCTCAGGATAGATCTCGTCTGCTAATCTTGGGGACATAATTCGAATCCAGGTCCTCAGGGGACATAGCAAGGTACAGATAATACAAGCCAAAATAAATGTAGTGCAGAAATAAAGGAAACAATAGGGTAAATAAATAAACCAGCTAAGTGATATGCAAGTGAGAGTTTTAGTTATACTCGGGCTGAGACTACTACAGGATCAGTGTCGGAGAAACCCATAGCTGTATTTTCTCGAAGGGCCAATACGGTACCGAAGCTCTGTGTCACAGTCTAAGGCACATCCATTAAAGTATTATATATATATATATATTCAGCCTTTTGTATGGTAAATCTCTTCCCACCTAATTTAATCTCACGTCACAGTTTCATAATGTCTCATGATCAGTGTCACGCAAGATCAAACTAATGCAATAAGTCATATATTAAGATCTAAGAAAATAATGTCCATGTCATGAAATCTGTATCCTATACAGAACCACCTTGAATATTTCAGGAAGATTCTGTCTCATGATTCGTGTCAGGTGTCCTGGGTATAATGTACTTGATATGGCAAGTACGAGAATGTAAATGTCACGATATCCATCTCTAGTTGACCTTACACAACCTCGCGTACGGTGTGGGCACCCGACTATTAATCGGATGCTAAGTAAGTCACACGGTCCTAGGTTTAAGCATGTATAATAGATAAATAAAGCAAGGAAAATATGTAACAAAAACTGTAAGCTTTGGCAAGGTACACTTGCCTGGGGTTCCGGCTCCAATTGTAGCTCTGGCAACAGCGGGATTTGCAGGCAGTTCTTCGGTTGCTGAAATAGACATCACCATCAGATCCAAAAAATATCAATTAGCTAGAAACGCCTGTCCTTGAGTCCAAATTGGACATAGGGACAAAAATGACATTTTTAGGTCAAAGCGGGGTCCACATGTGGACCGCTTTGCACCGAAAAACGTGTCAGAACCAAAGGTCTTTAAATCTATCAAACTTAGTGTCAACAAATCAGGAACGATGATACGAACCCAACAGAACTTCCAGAATTGGATTCTGATAAGCCGATCACAAAATCGCCCGTCAAGTGGAGCCGTGGGGCCCACGATACGCAATTTTGTCAACATTCACAGAATCGAACCAAACTTGGGTCACAGGACCAGCGCATTGCTACAAGTCCGACGGCACAAGTTTCGTTTCGATCCGACGTGTGTACACTAAGTTACAGCGAGATTCAGAAAGGACGGATACGGGGCGTTGTCGGCGGATACGCGTTGATTCCGGTGTGCACGCACATCCAAATCAACTTCTGCAAAATTCCACATGTCCGTATCAACAGCGCGCACGTTTCGGTGAAGATCGCACGCGACCAAGTCGTCCCATTTGGCGGGGCGTACTCAGTTATGGGATAAAATATGGCGTTGTTTTTCCTGTTTTTTGATCGCGGTTCACGATCGCCACAGGACGCGATGTACCGAGCGGGTTGCACGGGCATCAAGGGGGTCATGTAGTCTATACGTCACAACTGACAGAACAGAAATTGGGGCAGCAAGGAGAAAGAACGGGTTACCTGAACAGGGCTCCGTGAAACCGAGGATTCTCGTGTCCGCGTGTCTCGATACGAGCTGTATCCTGTGTCCGGCTGAGTCATGTCCGGCTAGGGCTAGGGTTTGGGGGCTGCTGTGTCCGGGTCAGGGGCTGCTGTCGACGGACACGGCGGAGGCGGCCAGGGGATGCTCGGCGAGGCGCTGCTGCGGCGGAGCGGCTCGCTGGTGGCCGGACGACGCTCGGGGAGGCGAGGAGATGGGGAGGGGAAATGAGGAGCTGGGCGGCCGGCTTTGCGGGGGTGGCGAGGTCGAGGGCGGAGAAGGAAGGGAGACAGCGCTGGAGGAGGTGGAGGCTCGGATGCGGGTTCTGCGGGAGGCAGAGGGCGGCGGATATGGAGGAGGAGCAGTGGGGAAGGGATGGCCGGGGTTCATCGTAGAAGCGGGGCGGAGGAGGAGAAAGTCGAGGCGTGGGCGGGTTTTTATAGGCGGGGAAAGGAAGCTGGAGGGGCGGCCGGTGCGGGGAAGAGAAGACGGAGGGCTTACGGTTGCGGGGAGAGGAGACGGATCGACGGACGGTACGGGAGGCGGCCGGTGGCGAAGCGGCGGGTGCGGGGTCGGTTACAGGGAAGAGAGAGGGTTGGCCGGGTCGGGTCGGGCGGAGTCGGGTCGGGTCAGGCAGATCCGGCCCGATCCAATAAAAATTGAATGCGGGTCGGGTCGGATTTCGGGTCGCGGGTTAGACCCGGATCCGACCCGCAGGGGTTGAGTTGGGTTGGGTTTGGTTTAGCAGTTTGGTTTGGTTTGGTTTAAGTGAACCGGGTTCAGGGTTTAATTAGGTTTAATTATAAAATAGTTTTTAGGGCTTTAAGAATGCTTTCGGGGTCCAATAAATTCCCGGAAAATTATCCTATGTCTAGTTTTTCATTTTACACTAGAAAATATTATTTAACATCATTTAAAAATCATTTAAAATCGAAATACCATAGTTTTAATTAATAAAAATCCTAGAAAAATTCCAGAAATTTATTAAAAATCTATTTTAAAAATTCTTGAAAAATCAGGGGGTTTACAATATGATATGTGCACGAGCTCCTAAAACTTCAAACACGCTTCAAAAGTCACGAACAGGTAACGCCGATAGGTGGACTGGATTGGAAAGTCGCCTTAACTCTTTGCAGTATCACCTTGGCACAGAGAACCTGTTGCAACGAGGGTCAGTACATGAAAATGCACTGGTGAAGGAAAGCTAACCCAACTATACCAATCAACATGTTATTTATGTGAAGCATGCAAGTTATTATGTGGTCTTTCTATCTTGCCTTAGTTTAAGTTACAAGAAAGCAATGAATATAAAAATTTACTAAAATAAATATGCCACTGTTCAGTGACTTTTACCTGCCCGTCTGAACTACTTGTACAAGACTTATCATGACATTCCCTGCCACGAAGATATAGTTAGCTTGCACAGTTTAAATATACGAGGGGCTCATTGGCATGATGCCACAGTGGACGAGTTATAGTCATTGACGAGGATGATGTGCAACAAAAAGTACATGAGATGCTACAAGCCATCCCGTCCTTCACATGAAACTATCATGAAGTTCCGTCCGGATCGGATCGGTGCCAATGCCCCAGTGTCACGCCCCAGTCCCAAAAATACGTAGGACTAGGACACGTAAGCATGCCAGCCGCATGTATATGGCGACTCCAATATATGGAAACCATAACATACATACGCTGTAATATAAATAACAATTCACAAGTGGTATATATACATGTCACAGGGCATAACTAAATCTCATCCACAAAAATCAAATATAAATAACTAACCAATATTTATGAAACTAGATCTCAATATGAAGTATCTAAAGATAATAGTAGGATGAAAACAAATCCACTACCGAACTAGGATATAAAATAAACGAAATAAAAATAATATAAGTACCACATCTACCAATCACGAGGCTCGAAGAGAGAACTTCTCAGAAACATAAGTAACCAGTCCAGATCTGCGCTCCTGCAAATACTCATGAACATCTACACCTGGAAAGGGACCAGATCCTTAGAGGGACATAACAAGATACATAGAAGCATGCCATAAAGTAAATACTGAATAAATAAAAGGGTGTGCTAACCATCTAAGTGAATGCAATATGAGGACAACTTTGGGACGTATGGGTAGGCATAGGCATAACGTCCAACGTTCTCTAGAGTGTGGTATCTGCAACATACATCATTCCGAAGAATAAGGTATCTGTAAAATAACGTCCAACACTCTAAGGAACATGGTATCTACAAAATATATATACGTCTGTATCGCTCCAAAGAATGCGGTATCTGTAATAAAGGAGGTGGGTGTCCCATACGCCTACTAGTCGTCCTCCCCGTCCAATGATCTATGCATGTTGTATCCACAACATGCTTTAGCTGCTATGCCGAGACGAAGTACAAGTATCGGCGTCGTAACTCTGGCTCATAGTCTATCGTTAGAACAATAGCCCAACCTTACAACCAAACAAGGACAAGGAATGGACCATCGCACCACGATAGTCTATGCTCCGACTACTAATAACTGCTAAGTCTTCTAACATGCATCACTATTAGCAGTTATACCCTATCCGTCGCACGACCTATACATACAGGTGGCCAACCGCATACGCAAGTCCGTGCCCTACATGAGACTCACAACACGTGTAAGAAATGTGTCAAGGCCAGGGGAGTCATATTGATAACTCCACGACTTTAGGTGGGTCCACTAGATATTAGGTCAGACACAAGTTCTAACGTCAATGCCTTCGTTGACTGCACCCGAGTCTCTCTCGGATACACACAGTTATATAATCTAAAACAATAAACATGCAACTAATAATATAACTGAATTTAAACAGTACAATAAGGCAAGGTATACTTGCTTGGAAAGAAAGCTGTGAAGTACCAATAACCTGCTCCAGAAGTCGCACAGATAAATCCAATATCCTACGTACATATAATATAATACAATACAATATCAGTCATTACACTATCGCATACACAACTATAAATACACTGAACTCAGAGAGCATGCTAGAGGTAACACGGGTCAACTATCATGGTAAATTGCGCGTTTAATTACACGGGTGTCCTATATTAAATGTGGTATCAAAATCAGACAGTCAAAATAATATGTGTCTAGGTCAGTACGTAAATGTACACAAGGCAGTCAACTAACAGGTCTTTTAGGGTCACTTGGTCAAACGGAATATGGAATACCCATAATTACCTAGGGCCATACAGAATAGATACATATACAATCATCATTAGCATTATCATTTAAATAATTATACAACATATTTATATATATATATACCTAATCTAAATATATACGCATATGCGTACGTACACGTATACGAGTAGGGTTCTCCAACTCGGTCTGGTGTCAACTAACTAAACCAATATGCTAAAACCCTACACACAAGCACATATACGAAATAAGAAGGGAGGGGGCAGGTTCGAACCTCGGGGTGCACGTACGGGACTGATGGTGACGACAATGAGGTTGACGACGATGACAATGACGATGACGACGATGATGATAAACGAAGATAATGACGATGATGATGGCAACGATGCTGATGGTGATGCTCATGGTGAAGATGATGGTGATGTTCGTGATGATGATTACATGATGGTGATGACGATGATAACGACGATGACGATGGAGGTGATGATGACGACGATGGCTACGATGATGGTGGTGATGATGATATGGTAATGGTGGTGATGATGGTCGTGGATGACGGTGATGATGGGCTACGAGGCTCGCCGGAATCTGGCCAGGCGAGGTGGCTGAACAGGGAGAGGGAGAAGAAGTCGACGAGGGAGAGGGGGATGGCAATGGTGGCAGTGTTTATGGAAGGTGTTCTTCCGGCCATAGGGAGGCTGAGCAGGGAGGAGGACGGAGGTCGATCAAGATGAGAGGAACGGGGTGGTGCTGGTGGTGGCAAGGTGGACGAGGACAGTGGTCGAGGGGGTCCGGCGGGTCGGCTCACGGAGGATGGGGACGGGACTGGACGGAGAAGGAGGTGGTACAGGGTGGAGAAGGAGACGCTGGTGGTTGTTAGGGTTGACGTGGAGAGGTGGTCGATGGCTGCCGTCGTCAATGGCGAGGGCTCGGGGTATCGGGGCAGCGGGGAGATGGCCAGGAATGGTCGACTCTGGCGTGGGCGCTGTCGAGAGGGTGGATGGAGGTCAGGCGGCGGAGAAGGCTGGGGGAAAGGAGACGATAGAGGGGAAATGTTCGGCGAGGCTCCGGCGACAGGTTGGCCGGGGAAGGAAGTGAAGAGGGAGTAGGGGAGGGGTTGTCGGCTAATTTTTAGGTTTGAGTTTTGTGTTTGGTGTTTAGGTTTTGTGAGGATGAATAAAAATAGGGAGGTGATTATTTATACATGTGAAGGAGGTTGAGGGTTGACCTAAAGGGATTGGGCTTAGTCAACACCGCTTTGGGCTTGGGGCTTGGGCCTTGGGCTCATATGGAGATTTTTGGAAGGCTATAATTTACATTGTTTAAATACAAGGGCTAGGTTTAACTGAGGGGGCGATGTTGCGAGTTGCACATTCCGAAAATTACGGAAAAAATTTGTGTGAAGGGAAAAATGAGTTTTCTTCATGTATTTTCCAATGGTGTGGACACCTCAATACACTTTTGCATAAAAGTGCCCAACAATTAAAAAATTACACAAAGATGGAAATTAGATTAAATTAATTAAAATTAATGCGCAAGGTGTTCTTGAATTAATTAGAAGTACATGGGGATAAAATTAGGTGGGACACAAGTGTCATGGACATAGAGGGCTCAGAGTAAAATTTTATCATAAATTAGGTTGTACGAAACGGGTCAAGATTGTGTCTCCAATTTTGATTGGAACACACAAGGATACAAAGTCGTATTTATTATAGAATTAAATATAAACGTCTGCGACGAATATTGTGCGACTAAAATGTAGCACAAGAGAGCATAATTATAAGTTACACAAATGTCAGAATAGAAGGCGGCCATGTCTAGGACAAGAATGTGAAGTTTGTAGGAAGGCAATGGCTAGTGTGGTGCTCCAATTATCGAAGCAATGGTAAGGTGTGCTACGTGATTTAATTACTGTAAAATTAAATAAAATGTCGTGTCCTATTTCCAATTGGATACAAACTAGCCCTAATTTCACTATCTAAGCCAAGTAGTCCTAATTTTGGGTGAGAGGGTTTACAATCTACCCAACTTAAAATAATTTTGTCCTCAAAATTTAAAATAAGGCATAATTTGTTAATTCCTTCACATTCGCATATAAGGCAAGTCAATTGTAATCTCTTCCTAAAATTTAAAACATATTCAAATCCATCGCAATCACTTTCAAATTAAATTAGCCATTGTTTAAACCAAAATTCAACATATCGTACTATCTTCTCGATTTTTAAATAATCAATCATCCAAATATAATTCAAATCTATATGACATCCCACATCGAAATTTATATCGCAATCTCCAACTATCATAATCCCTTTTTAGAAATAATTCTAATTAAATATTCCACCTATTTTTCAACTTATGAACTTTTGTACTCTTCAAATTTAAATTCAGTTTACCTCCTCAATATTTCAAATAGGTAATCCCACAATCAATATTTAGCTTTTAATTTAAGGCCTCAAATTCTAAAATTTGAAATCTAATTCACCAATTGTTCAAGTCTAGATTTCTATATTTATCCTCAAAGCTTAAATCGATGATTTAACCTTCAATATTCAAAATTTAAATCATATGCTCACGTATAAATATTTGGTTTGCCATATCGCGGTTTTTAAAATTCGTGACTCCTCATCATTTTAATCATTCTTCTAAAATTCTCAAAATTAAAATGACTTGAACCTCTCAATCTAATTTTACTCGATCACTATCTAAAAGAAATTCCTCTCAAGTTGATAATGCAACTTCTACCCAACTTAGAATTTATCCATCTATCACATAAGGCTATACACCTAAGGAGATATTCCTCAAATTATTTAATCATGTTATTCAATCCTCGAAACTTTAACATCAATATATCACATATGATATACCCTTAATCAGTTATAAAAGGCAGTCATTTAGTAATATGATTGGCCTATAGGGTATATCTAGTACTCTATGTATATCATACTTATACTAAACACGAGGTTTTGTCTTTCCGAAATAAGGAAGGACGGAAAACAATAATAAGGAGTTCAAGGGGGAGGTAATAGATTAGAAGTATGGGGATCAAGACGTTTAAAAAATTTAAATGAGAATTATCAAGGCAGTTGTGGATTGAAATCATATTTTGGTAATTCCTATTCACATGCTCGTATCAGTAAAGTTATGTAACCGATATGATATGCTTAGACATATCTAGAGGGCAAGTACATTCATCTACTAATCACTAAATATCTCAATCCACGTAAAGTAGTTATGCGAAGGACGAACCAAGCGCACTACGGTTGATCAGACCGTAATACACTGATTCTGAAATATATTAATGTAGTACTCCAATAATACATATGTCAAGGTAGTACAACTCAATAAAGAATAAGCTTGCAAAACTAGGCTATAATAGCAGCATAAGTCAAGGTAGTAAAGCAAATATAAGTACGCTAGATTATGATGAGAGAAATTACAAAATAATTCAAGTTCACACAAGATAAGACTCTACAATCTCTACAGTTGTCATACTAACACCTTGTCTAAGTCGCTAGTCGACCAAATAGGGGTATGGGCCTCTAAGTTCTACAGTCTTAATAAACACTATCGTCTTATGCTAGTATGCAGTTAATGTCATTCAGTTAAACTTCAATAATGAGTCAAGAGGACTATGTGTTACTAAGTGGTGAGGCATACTACCCAACTTAAAATAATAAACTAATACTGTAACTGCCTTAAAGGAGATTCTACGAAATAACTTTGCACTTGTAATTAAAGCAGAACTCTTATTGGGATGCACGAGGAAAAGACCTTGGTATTTATTTGGGTCTCCTATTGCATTATCTAGGGAATGGTCATCTTAAGCCTTAGTCGTAGTGCTTATAGAACAAGGATGTTAATAGTAGGCATGGAAATGTTACTGGCCTTCAAGGGGAAAGGGGATATAACCTATATCGAGGTGGGGTACATGTTACGTAATTTAAAACTAAGAATAATCATATCACAATCTAAAGGAACAACTCAAACTATCAAGTTCTAACTACCAAGCACATAATTTAAAATTTAAGAGTAATAACTATAATCCTAGCAAACTATATATCCTATCATAAAGTAAAATTACTTGGCCTACAATCAGAAAGGTTATGTGGCACGAATTGAAAGATGAAGAATGGAAGAACATATTTAGTCATCGCACAAATATAGCGAGCGCTAAGGTTGCAGAGGAACAAGATATGAAATTACAATAAAGGGACTCTAGATAATATCACAGTTTTCTAAGGGGAAGGTGGTAGCTAATCTCTGTGTTCAAGGTTTGATCGAGGAAAATGTTATATTCGTTCCTCTTGGCTTCCTAAAGTACTGTCTGCTAGTGTCAGGACAAGAACTTGAATTTATAGTTCCATAATACTATCACACTATAAAAGTTAAGTTTTTGTCCTAATATTCAACCTTGGATTTTTATTGGTTCCTCAATGCTAGGGTCAAACAATATGGTTAAATTTATAACTCACTCTAGTTGCGTCTATACTACTCTCAAGTCATTCCTAATTATCAAGGGATAATGGTCAATCATTTTACAGGTAAGGGTTGCTAGGGTTCATTAGGTAGTAAGAAATGCTATGGTTCATTAAGTAGTAAGGAATGCTAGGGTTCATTAAGTATTCTAACTCAGTGATGTGTTATTATCCTAGTTGTACTCTTAATAGGAAGGTTACCCTACTTATTATCTAACAACAGGGACTCCTATATTCTAGCAGGGGCTATACTTAAGAAACTAATAGGGAAGCACATGAATCAAGCAGGATACAATTATGTAAATAGAACAGACTTGAAGGAAGATAAGTCATAGTCAAATGTGGATGAGATCCTATACTCTAATCCTAGGTGCAAGCTTGCTCGGTACAGTAACATAACCGAGAAAATATGCTCTTGACCTGCATGGGCCACCACTAAAAATATGTCACGTCCCAGTCCCAAAAATACGTAGGACTAGAACACGTAAGCATGCCAGCCGCATGTATATGGCAACTCCAATATATGAAAATCATAACATACGTACGCTGTAATATGAATAACAATTCACAAGTGGTATATATATATGTCACAGGGCATAACTAAATCTCATCCACAGAAATCAAATATAAATAACTAACCAATATTTATGAAACTAGATCTCAATATGAAGTATCTAAAGATAATAGTCGGATGGAAACAAATCAACTATCGAACTAGGATATAAAATAAACAAAATAAATATAATATAAGTACCACATCTACCAATTACGAGGCTCGAAGAAAGGACTCCTCGGAAACATAAGTAATCAGTCCTGATCTGCGCTCCTGCGAATACTCATGAACATCTACACCTGTAAAGGGACCAGGTCCTCAGAGGGACATAACAAGATACATAGAAGCATGCCATAAAGTAAATAGTAAATAAATAAAAGGGTGTGCTAACTATCTAAGTGAATGCAATGTGAGGACAACTTTGGTACGTATGGGTAGGCGTAGGCATAACGTCCAACGTTCTCTAGAGTGTGGTATCTGCAACATCCATCATTCTGAAGAATAAGGTATCTGTAAAATAACGTCCAACACTCTAAGGAACGTGGTATCTGCAATATATATATATATGTCTGTATCGCTCCGAAGAATGCGGTATCTGCAATAAAGGAGGTGGGTGTCCCATACGCCTACTAGTCGTCCTCCCCGCCCAATGATCTATGCATGTTGTATCCATAACACCCTTTAGCTGTACGCCAAGACGAAGTGCAAGTATCGGCGTCGTAACTCTGGCTCATAGTCTATCGTTAGAACAATAGCCCAACCTTACAACCAAACAAGGACAAGGATTGGACCATCGCACCACGATAGTCTATGCTCCGACTACTAATAATTGATAAGTCTTCTAACATGCATCACTATTAACAGTTATACCCTATCCGTCGTACGACCTACACGTACAGGTGGCCAACCGCATACGCAAGTCCGTACCCTACATGAGACTCACAACACGTGTAAGAAATGTGTCAAGGCCAGGGGAGTCATACTGATAACTCCACGACTTTAGGTGGGTCCACTAGACACTTGGTCAGACACAAGTCCTAACGTCAACGCCTTCGTTGACTACACCCGAGTCTTTCTCGGATGCGTACAGTTATATAATCTAAAATAATAAACATGCAACTAATAATATAACTGAATTTAAACAGTACAATAAAGCAAGGTATACTTGCCTGGCAAGAAAGCTGCGAAGTACCAATAACCTGCTCCAGAAGTTGCGCAGATAAATCCAATATCCTAAGTACATATAATATAATACAATACAATATCAGTCATTACACTATCGCATACACAACTATAAATACACTGGACTCAGAGAGCACGCTAGGGGTAATACGGGTCAACTATCATGGTAAATTGCGCGTTTAATTACGCGGGTGTCCTATATTAAATGTGGTATCAAAATCAAACAGTCAAAATAATATGTGTCTAGGTCAGTACATAAATGTACACAAGGCAGTCAACTAACAGGTCTTTTAGGGTCACTTGGTCAAACGGAATATGGAATACCCATAATTACCTAGGACCATACATAATAGATACGTATACAATCATCATTAGCATTATTATTTAAATAATTATACAACATATATATATATATATATATATATATATATATATATATATATATATATATATATATATATATATAATCTGAACATATACGCATACGCGTACGTACACGTATACGAGTAGGGTTCTCCAACACGGTCTGGTGTCAACTAACTAAACCAATATGCTAAAACACTACACACAAGCACATATACGAAATAAAAAGGGAGGGGGCAGGTTCTAACTTCGGGGTGCGCGCACGGGACTGACGGTGACGACGATGAGGTTAACGACGATGACAATGACGACGATGATGGTAAACGACGATGATGATGATGATGATGGCAACGATGCTGATGGTGATGCTCATGGTGAAGATGATGGTGATGTTCGTGATGATGATTACATGATGGTGATGACGATGATAACGACGACGACGATGGAGGTGATGATGACGACGATGGATACGATGATGGTGTCACGCCCCAAACTCCCGCAAGCCCAATAGTCCCCGCTGAACGTGAAATCACCACGTTGCAGCTCTCCCGCGGGACAATCGTTCTATTCGGGACGTGATGCCGTACGAGCCTGGAGTTGCGCTCGTACAAGGCGATGTTGTTAAACACGAAAGTTATCATCGAAACAACCAAGTTACAGCGGAAGCCATTTATGTACCAAGCACACATCAGAGTATACGCAGCGAAGCTCACGATAGGGTCCAAATGAGATGCTCCGAGTCAATGCCACAAAGGCGATGCCACGGAGACGATGAAATAACTCTTGCTCTTTCTCTAGCCCACAAAGGTACTTACAGTTCATACATCTTGTCCCGTATATCCAAGCAGCGCCACTACGCCTGTGTACCTGAAATATTGCCCACAAACGTGGGTCAGTACACAACCGTACTGGTGAGCGGGGTAACCCACTCGTCTAAGCCGACACTAAGTAAAATAGTGAATGCACACAGTTATATGGTGATCTTTCTAGTTGAATCCTAGATTCTTTTCATGGCATATGGATGACATGTTAAGGGAAGCAGTAAAGCAGTTTAAGCATGCAAGCATTCAATCTCAAACCAAGCGACAAGCAGTTTATATATATTCGACCCGTCTAACTCAAAGTCATTGCTTGCACGATAACATATCGAACCATCAGTCTCGCCTCAATATCCATCCTCAACCGAAGTTATATATATTCCCATCTCGAATGCACACTCTTGCCGAGGCAAGGTGGCCGCGCCTACACGATGCACAAACCAACCAAAGAAAAGTAAGCCAACTCTTAGTCTATATGAAGTCACTGGCCAAGCCATAAAAGACATATTTCTCCGCCTTAGCGGCGCGCCCTATCAGCCCGGGTAGCAAGCCCTGCTGGAGGTCCCGCTAAGCATCGTGACAAAGCACGAATCAATATTTCCCTCCGGATTGAAACGGCTCCAGTGCCCCGGATAAAAACCGTTTCAAGGAAATCCACACCCTGTGCACCCAGGTTGTCCGTGACATGCAAAAAGGTAGGTGAGGCGAGAGGATCGAACATTCTCGCCCCACCAAGCGATCAAGTACTCGCTCAACCGAATAACCAACCGAAGCATCCATAACCATTCTTCCAACATATCCTCCCAAAGGAGTCCAAATCTCGACCTCAGGATTTAATCCCAAGGCACCAAAATCCACAGTGTTTTATATTGCCGCTTCCCAACACAGTGTTTCACATTGGGTGCAACACCCCACACTCCGAATAATCCCGTGGCACAATGCCCCAACAGTGGCACAATACCCTCGCCGATGCAGTTGTTCGGTTTCGAACCACAACTGCTCGCTTTGCAAGACAAAGCGACCCAGTGATACTCGTGCACGGATGCACGCTCGCTCGTCCGGATTCCCGATATTCTCGATATTCCTATTGCCTCAATTGTATCATTCCAACTTGTATATTTCCAACCGTCCAAGCATAATCCCAAGTATCCAACCGATCGCCTCAAATGTATAATCCGACTATCGCATCCAACTATCCAAGCATAATCCCAAGTAATCCAACCGACTGCCTCAAATGTATAATCCAACTATCCAACGCGTAAACCAGTTCAAGCCACAATCCTACCAAGCCAACGACGCACACTCTATGCATGCCTCAGTGTAGTGCTTCTCGATGTTTCAGCCCAAGTGTACAAGCCATTACGTGTTTTCCATATTATTAGGCATGAAGGAGTAGAGAAGAAGGGAAAGAGCCCACTCACATTGTTTGAATCCGTTAGGCATCCTGTCCTGCCGATACGGCCAATCCCTTGAACCCGTGGTCCGATGCAAGCGCGATCTACTCAACTGGTATGACCGTGCGAGCAGGCCGTGCTCTCCAAATCATCCGACCGATCGGACTAAGGAAGACGGCATTATCGTTTCCATCCAGCTATTCAGTATTGTTCTGAACGAACACCTGATTTCCATCGAACCCGCTAGCCATCTGCACATTGAAACTAACTCGATTAATCCTTCTTCCCGAAATCCGACATTTCAAATGTAACCAGCATTTGATTCATTTTATCCGACTCCGACTCAGCGTAACGCTCCGAGCAGTTGCGGGGCGTTACAGATGGTGGTGATGATGATATGGTAATGGTGGTGATGATGGTCGTGGATGACGGTGATGATGGGCTACGAGGCTCGCCGGAATCCGGCCAGGCGAGGTGGCTGAATAGGGAGAGGGAGAAGAAGTCGACGAGGGAGAGGGGGATGGCAAATGGTGGTGGTGTTTATGGAAGGTGATGTTCCGTCCATGGGGAGGCTGAGCAGGTAGGAGGACGGAGGTCGATCGGGATGAGAGGAACGGGGTGGTGCTGCTGGTGGCAAGGTGGACGAGGACAGTGGTCGAGGGGGTCCGGCGGGTCGGCTCACGGTGGATGGGGACGGGACTGGACGGAGAAGGAGGTGGTACATGGTGGAGAAGGAGACGCTGGTGGTTGTTAAGGTTGACGTGGAGTGGTGGTTGATGGCTGCCATCGTCAATGGCGGGGGCTCGGGGTGTCGGGGCAGCGGGGAGATGGCCAGGAAGGGTCGACTCCGGCGTGGACGCTGTCGAGAGGGTAGACGGAGGTCAGGCGGCGGAGAAGGCTGGGGGAAAGGAGATGATGGAAGGGAAATGTCTGGCGAGGCTCCGGCGACAGGTTGGCCGGGGAAGGAAGTGAACAGGGAGTAGGGGAGGGGTTGTCGGCTGATTTTTAGGTTTGAGTTTTGTGTTTGGTGTTTAGGTTTTGTGAGGATGAATAAAAATAGGGAGGTAATTATTTATACATGTGAAGGAGGTTGAGGATTGACCTAAAGGGATTGGGCTTAGTCAACACCTCTTTGGGCTTGGGCCTTGGGCTCACATGGGGATGTTTGGAAGGCTATAATTTACATTGTTTAAATACAAGGGCTAGGTTTAACTGAGGGGGCGATGTTGCGCGTTGCACATTTTGAAAATTACGAAAAAAATTCGTGTGAAGGAAAAAAACGAGTTTTCTTCATGTATTGTCCAATGGTGTGGACACCTCAATACACTTTTGCATAAAAGTGCCCAACAATTAGAAAATTACACAAAGATGGAAATTAGATTAAATTAATTAAAATTAATGCGCAAGGTGTTCTTGAATTAATTAGAAGTACATGGGGATAAAATTAGGTGGGACACAAGTATCATGGACATAGAGGGCTCAGAGTAGAATTTTATCATAAATTAGGTTGTACAAAATGGGTCAAGATTGTGTCTCCAATTTCGATTGGAACGCACAAGGATACAAAGTCGTATTTATTATAGAATTAAATATAAACGTCAACGATGAATATTGTGTGACTAAAATATAGCACAAGTGAGCATAATTATAAGTTACACAAAGGTCAGAATAGAAGGCGGCCATGTCTAGGACAATGATGTGAAGTTTGTAGGAAGGCAATGACTAGTGTGGTGCTCCAATTATCGAAGCAATGGTAAGGTGTGCTACATGATTTAATTACTGTAAAATTAAATAAAATACCGTGTCCTATTTCTAATTGGATACAAACTAGCCCTAATTTCACTATCTAAGCCAAGTAGGCCTAATTTTGGGTGAGGAAGTTTACACCCAGCGACCGTACGCAGGAACCATAAAACCTTGTGCATGAGTTATCCTTGACCAAGCGGCGTCTAATACTAGATTATCAAATAATGTATTTCAAGGCAACGCAAGCACAAGGAAAATAACATGGCATGATCTGTTTTGCATAGTCTCCTTGATCAATTTATTGCATAATCAAGTGTATTCTATACATAGCATAATAATAAAAGAATATTGCTCTAACTAAAATTGAAACACGATGAAAGAATATTCTGAGTAAAATAACATGCAATAAGGTAACCGTTCACAAGTTGATTGACAAGCATAAAGTAATCCAAGTCTATTCTGTTTTATCTTGACATCTTTTAGTTATTAAGGTATCGTTTGATCAGAATGATCAAGAGAGCAAGATTATTAAGTGTGAAGACTTGGAACAAGGATCAACTAATCGAAGTATAGCCACTCACAAGTTGGTAGAGAGAAAAGAAAAGAGGTACTTCAAGACTCTGCTCGCACGATGCCTACTACACGATCACCTGCATTGACACAAACAGCTGATCAATACCTCCACTCCTCTTTTCCAAGCTCAAAACAAAAGCACAGTTCAAAGAACAAAAGCAATAAAATCCAACAAAACTGTTCAAGAAAATGCAAACTCGAAAACCAACTCGAAAGCACGAAAGCAACAATGCAACAGCGAAAACTAGGCAAGAAAACTTGCAGCAGAGAGGTCTCTATTGACTCTGCCGCTTAGTCCATCCTTGGGACACGGTCCACTGAATATGGGAATCAATTTTGAAGTAGCCAATCCATAACGAGAAAAAGATCTTGATTCAATCTATCCCGATCGAACGATACCGAAAGTATTTCCTAGCCGTGCTCCCTGAATAGGGGGAACGGGGCACCACATGGCCTATTTGTGGACTAGACTTCACCATTGTTGGTGTGGATAGATGTAAGAGTTGCCATAAATCTCTTAGGAGCTTAATCCGGTAATAAGAGAACTTGCTTTGATAACAATTGAAGAACCGTAAGGCAACTCTAGAGGGGGAGTGAATAGAGTGCAGCAGAATAATCTATTCAATTAAAAATTGATGCAAAGTAAAGGCAGCTATCAACTAATAACAATATGTAAAGCAGATATATAGAGCATTAGAGTTAAGAGAAAGCAAATGTAAATACTGCGATATATACTAGTTTTTCTCTTAGAGGACTAGTCCAGTCCCGAGAACTCTTGCTCAGAGTTGTATATACTATAATCACCAATAGTGAATCACAAGCTTTGATCCGAAGGCTTGTCGACTTCTTACAACAAAGAGTTTTGATTCGAAGGTCTCGAAAGACTTCACAGCTAAAGAAGAAACTTGAGAAACCAAGCTTTTATAACTCTGACAGACTTCTAACCGAGATCGCACTTGGCACTAGAAGGCTGGGTAGTTGATCTTGGAGATTTAAAATGTTAAGGCTCTGAGTGTTGCTCACTAATGGATAGAAAGATTGAGATGAGATACGTGAGTAAGAATGGAGAAATCCAAGTCTATTTATAGGTTATTCTGGGACAAAATTCGACCAGAATTCGGTACCAAAGCATTCAAAAATTCGAACGTTACAACCACAAAATCAGTGATTTCACAGCTAGCCAAATTTTTATTTATGGCAGACCGAGTTCGGTCAGAGCTCGAGTTTAGTAGGCCTATTTCCAAAATGGTCTAAGTTTTAGTCTGGGCTAGTTTTGGTTTGATTTGAGTGGGGTTATGGGTAGGCTAATGTGAGTGGACTTGAGTATTTCTAGCTGTCAAGTATGACTCGATTCACATAAGTCCTAGACTCAATAAAATATAAAATTATATATGATAAAATAAGCAACTAGACGCAATACAACCAGCAAACACCATTGCAGAAGCATCATTATTGAAGTCTTTAATTGTATTCAGTTGTATCATATTGTAATATATCAAAACATGGTTTAATTAACCATCAAAATCAAGTTGACTGAGACCGAATGGGCCAACAGAGCAGATAGACGAACGCGTACTTCAAGTAGTCTTCAATGAATATAATAAAATACTTCATCCCGGCCTTTGTGGAGAAATATTTGAAGTCACAAATATTTGAGTGCACCAACTCCAGAAGATTTGTGCTTCGGTTAACCTGTTTGAACGTCTTTCTTGTGATCTTTGTCTGCGTACAGACCTCACACTTCTCCACCTCCTTATCCCCATATTTGGAGATAAGTCCTAGACTAGACATCTTATTTATTCTTGTACAATGAACATGTCCTAGTATATTGTGCCATAACTTAAGAGAATGACCAAAATAAGAGACTTCATTAACATTATTAGCAGGAGTTACAAGCTGGAGTTTAAACATCCTTCCGGTGCAAAATGCTTTTTCGAAGTATGTTCGTTTGTAAGACATCTCCATCTGCCCAGCATTGATGTCCATCCTCAAGCCTGCGTTGCTGAGCAAACTCATTGCGACCAGGTTCTTGGTAATCACCAGTACATGCTTCATATCTTGAAGCATCAACGACTTCCCCGAAGTCAGATTTAGTACCACCGTTCCGATCCCAAGTACTTCAGCTTGTGCCTGGTTTGCCACCATAACCTTATCAGATGTCGGCTTATAGGTAGTGAACAACTCATTCTTTGAGCAAACATGGCAGGATGTGCCAGTGTCCACCCACTAGTTAGTATCGACACCAGTTGTGACAACTTGCGCAATCATAGAAACCTTGTTAGGCTCACCTTGCTCTGTCTGTTTGGGCTTGTGTAGTCTTTTCGATAGTGGCCCTTCTTGCCACAGTTCAAGCAAGTCACATCTGAGTTGGATTTTGGCTTGAACGAAGCTAACTTCACCTTTAGATGGTTAAAGTCCTTATTGTGAGAAGCATTCTAGTTTCCCTTGGAGTCACCAACATGCACCAAGTTGGCCTTGGCCAACTGTTTGGACAATGTGTCCACCTTGTTTTGAGCCCTTAACTCATCTTCAATGTGGATCCAATGTAGTAGAAGATCAAGGTTGACCTCCATTTTCTTCCGGTACATGTTCGAGATAAAGTTGCTTCATCCATGCGGGAGCTTGGCGATAATAGCCCCCACGACAAAAGCGTCGACCATGGCATGACATCATCCTCAAGTTTTTGATGTAACTTGAGAAATTCATTGACTTGAGAAAATATCGTCTTATCGTCCTCAAATCACATCTTCCAGACTTTTTTGGTTACATTGATCTTATTCCGGTTCTCATCAGCCTTGTAATGCTTTTCTAGTGACTCCCAAGCGACCTTTGCATGGTTTGTCTTGCTGTATGACTCCGTCAGAGTATCTTCCAAGGAGTTTAGAATTAGCAACTTGCAGAGGTTGTTATCTCTCATCCACTTGTTCTGCGCAGCAGTTGCATCACCAATCCTTCGAGCATTAATATTATCACCCTCCGGAATAACAGACTTAGGATCTGTCAACACATTATCCACGTTTATGAGTTAAAGATTAAGACTGACCTTTCTCTTCCAGATATTGTAATGCTTCCCGTCAAACTTCTCAAGTTTGTTAAAACTTGTGTCGAGAAGACTTGCACGGTTGTTCTCCATCTTACTCGGATCTTACTTTGAGATTGTTATTCTTGAGGCTACACCGAAGATGGATGAACAGGGTCAGAAATAGAGTTTATCGCCTCTGTTGAATTTTGAAGTTGTAGTCGAGATCAGAGGTTCACCCCATAAAGGATCCACTCTGATTATTCTCGATTTCCAACGAAGAAGTATTAAATATCTTGATTACAACTTCCAAACTAGATTACAATAATCAGAAAAATAACTTTTGTTCTTCTTTGAAATCGCAGTTGAAAATGGACAGAACAAATTATAACTTATAGAAGAGAAGGAGAAGAAGAAGACATAAGGTCTCTGCTTGCTGGGGTGATGACGATCACCGTTGCTCAAAGCAAGATTCGCCCTACACGATATACTTCCAGGAACCAGCAAGTTCTAAATAGAACTACTGGAACGCTCGCTGTCACCTCTTCTAGAACTCGCACGAACTCCTCTAGACTCCAATGGCAGCAACAGTAACTCTCTTTGTCTCTCAATTTTGAAGTAAGTTCTCAAATGGGCTACGAAAAGAGTATTTATAGGCATAGGGAGGAAACCCTAATCCTAAACCTGGTCGCTAATTAGTTACGAAAAGATAGAAACGAATATATTCAAATCCCACAAAAATTATATCTGAATTAACGATCATATCTTTCCATAACTGATTAAATCCGCTGATCAACGGAAGCATACGTACAAAGCAGCACACACAATGCCTCATGAATACGCCTTGCATTGATACTGACGTACTAAGTGCAAAGTGTGTCAAGAAAGTGCCACTTTGTGCCCTTGAGTCCGAGTCCGAGTCGCTAAGCCATTTTGGGGCTTAGCTCATAAGGAAAATTTTTCAAGAGAGTGACAAAAAGCATAAATGCTTTCTTTGAGGAGTTTTTCTTTTTTCTCCTTGAAAAATACTCCCACATGACACCCACATGTGCCCTACCATACCCTATGTGCACACCTCAACACATACAAAGTATTATAATGAGATACCCAATTGGTGGTGTAACCAATGTGAGACTATCTTTCACTAGTCCAAAGGCAAAACACCAACAATCAGCTATCTATAATAATAGTTAAATTCGATAACGAGGTACATGGGCTTTGGTTGCTAGGTAGTATGTTTGACTTGTGGGAAGACTTGTAAGTGTCTATGGTTACTTCTGCTCCTGAATGTGTTGATTATAGAGTTTGATAAGAGTGGGATGCTAAATGAGGAGATGTGAAGAAAATCCTTGGGTACATCATCATCATCATATTCTGAGGGATTAGTTTCAGAGGGCTAGGAAGAAAAAAAAGTTGGGGTCCAGGGTGGCAGGGACAATAACAAAGGAATGTCCAAGGATCATTAGTTGAGTCTAAGCATGTGATCACTTAAAGTTCACCTCTTAACACGTCTAAGTGGGGTACCTGATTCAGCTTTATTTTTTCCTTCTATATCTTAGTTGGTATTTCCAAAATTAAGTTTTACTCGCTATGTTTCTTTTTCAAATATTTTTTTCTAGACATTTATATAAAAAGAAGAATATTTACAATATTTGCAATTAGGGCTATCATTTAGACCCAAGGACCCAAACGGTCAAACCCCCAGGACCTGACCCACTCCGAGGAGGTTTAGCTTACATGGGTAGGACTCGGATCCAAAACTCTGACAATTCAGAGTTACGGGCCGGATATGCCACCCGACCCAATAGCAGTCATAACCATAACCGTAACCGTAATGGACTGGACGAGTCCTCTTTTAATACATCCCCTCCCCAAAATTCTTACTCCAACAAAGAAACCCGAGAGCAACTCCGCCACTCGTAAAGGTACCAATTTTCTTAAAACCCTAGATTTCAATTCTCTCCCAAATTCACGTAATTTTTAATTTCATTAGGATCTCATGCTTTCGGAAACCCTAATTCTTCAACTTCTCTAATAGTATTGTTCTGATCGTGATTTGGTTTGGAGTTTAGGGTTCGTGTTCCAGCCATCTTAATTAGTCTAGTTCTTTATTAATTGATTGAAATTTTATGAAATTTTCTCTCCTTTTAGCTTAGATTTGCATATATAATTTGGTCAGTTGCGATTAGAGTAAAATTTGGTTGTTGGAATTTAGGGTTTCTTTCTATCGAGTTGTTCGGTGGTGATCATAATCTCTTATTGACTTACTTGATTGATTGATTGTTTTTTTTTTTTGAATTTTATTCTTTTTAAATTTGTGTATTTTTCTTTGTGAATCCTATTAGAGTTTGTTCAATTACTATCAAAGTAAAAAGTTTCCATCTTGGTTGTTGTTGATGATGTAACTACGAGCTAGGGTTTTCTGCGGTTGATAAAAAAAAGAGAGATTTTGAAATCATTCTTCTACAATGGCGGAGCATCTGGCTTCGATATTCGGCACGGAGAAGGACCGGGTGAACTGCCCGTTCTACTTCAAGATTGGTGCGTGCCGCCATGGCGACCGCTGTTCCCGCCTCCACAACCGACCCACCATCTCCCCCACCCTCCTCTTCTCTAACATGTACCAGCGCCCGGACATGATCACCCCGGGCGTCGACGCGCAGGGCCAGCCTATCGACCCCCGCAAGATCCAGGAGCACTTTGAGGACTTTTACGAGGACATCTTCGAGGAGCTCACCAAGTTTGGCGAGATCGAGAGCCTCAACATCTGTGACAACCTTGCAGATCACATGGTGGGGAATGTATACGTCCAGTTCAAGGAGGAGGATCAGGCTGCTGCGGCCCTGCGGGCGCTCCAGGGACGGTTTTACTCTGGCCGGCCGATTATTGTGGATTTCTCGCCGGTCACGGACTTTAGGGAGGCCACTTGCAGGCAGTTTGAAGAGAACAGCTGCAACCGAGGCGGGTATTGCAATTTCATGCACGTGAAGCAGATCGGAAGGGAACTGAGGAGGAAGTTGTATGGATCGTACCGGAGGTCTCGTGGGAGTAGGGGCAGGAGCCGCAGCCCAAGCCCCTACTATCGGAAGGATTACCGCTATTTCAAGGACTACTCGGAGAGCGGACGTAGGAGCTCTGATCGTCATGCCAGGTATGATAGCAGTGATCGCCATGCAAGGTATGATAGCGATGGGGGCAGGCAACGCCATGGGAACCCGAGGCAGTCGAGCCCGGTCAGGGATGGGAGTGAAGAACGGAGGGCAAGGATTGAGCAGTGGAACAGGGAAAGAGAGGAGAAACATCACTGATTCAGGTTGATTTTTTTCCCATCTCTAGTACATTGGTCTTTCTATAGTATTTGAGGGGTTATGTTTGGTCTTTCTTTATTGGTCATGTTATGTGGTAGTTATGTCGTCAAACATTTTATTTGCACTCTGTCCAGAAACAGTCCTTTTGTTCTTCTGCATTGGTGGACATATCAATGTTTGCATATGCTACTCTGTGATTGTGAAATTTCTAATTGGGTTGTATAGGTTTGGATGCTAAGTATAATGACACTTTTGTGTTTGCTGTGTTAATGTTGTTTAATGCCTATTGTGTATGTTCTGAGATTTTCCTTCAACAATATGATTGTTTGGCCAAATTTCTTGCTCTTTACACCCGCTTAAAAATGATTCTTGTGGTGGCAGTTACATTCCTGATAATTTCTACTGAGCATTATATTCATTGTATCAATATTTCTATTTATATAACATGCTCATATTGTATTATATGATTGCATTCTCCTATGGATACCTTTTCTTTTACTTGAAATCATAGAGGCTAAAGAAAAAAAAATGGTTTAATCAAAATGCATGAGAGTAAGGGAAACCAAGTAACTGGCTATCGGACCAAAATCCAGTCTCTTTCAAAAGTCCAGCCTTCCTCTTGCAAACCCTTTGTTGGAAATTTTCTTTCTCCAGTTCTGATCTTATGAGAAGTATAACCTAAACCTAAAGAGTTATTAATTTTGTACAATGATATTTGTTGTCCTTTGTATTAATGTTGTCTACTTTCTTTTAGGTATGCAGGGCAAGATGCTATCTATTATAAGCACAACCATAACATTCATCGTCGCCTTCTTAATTATTTGTAAGACTTGTACTTTCGATATAGATGATAACTTAAATTAACAAAAAAAAGGATAGGTAACTTTCTTCTTTGGGCTTTTGATCATTTCCTGGTTTCATGTATAGGTGGAGATAAAGAGTATAGGTAGGAGCAAAAATAAAAAAGATGGCAGTGAAGAAGATGGCGATTTTATTATCTAACTTCCTTTTTTTTGTAGCTGCAGAGGTTTTCTGAGTAAAAAGAGAAGGTCACTGGTTCTCTTTTTTACTTCTTTTTTTGTTAAATCTCTTGACCTAGTGCTAGGAAATATATTTCTTAGGATCACATGCCTACATTATCTCTGAAATTAACACTGGGACGCTTAAATCATTAAAATTTACTTTCGAATGTTCCAATATGTAAAATATCTATTATTACCCACAGGGGCGGATGCACCTGAAGGGCACTAGGGGCCCCCAGTGAAAAAAAACATTTTTTTTTTAGAAAGGAGTAGACTCACATTCAGTCAGACGCAGTATTGGGGCCCCACTTCTCTCTCTTTATACAAGCAGGTGGTGGACAAAAATATGTATACATATGTCAAAAAGAAAGGCTCCAGTTACTCATAGAAGAAAACCAACAAAAAGAAGGAATTTATAGAAGTATAATATTGCTTAGAAGCTAAGGTTTATTGGATGGGGTTTATAACCAGTGATTTCTTCTTCTTCAAATTTTAGTATTTGTTATATGTCCACTCCAAATTTATTGGTTGGGGTTTAAAATTAGAAGAAATTCTTAGAAGGATATTATTGCATACTTTAAATTTATGCTTCTAAAGTATACTAAATTAGAATAATTATCTGGATATATAACTAACACCTGAATTCCTTCTAATTAACTTACAAATTAGAAGCATACTTTGGAATATAACAAATACTAAAAATTTATAAACGTTTAGTATTTTTTTTAGATAGTATACTTCATAGAAAAAGAGTTATTAAGTAGTATTACAAATGATTTTGTAGTTAAACGTTTTCAAAGTATAAAAACTTGTAGAGAACAATTGTGAGATGTAATATTTTATTGTATAAAAATAGTATTATTTAATATAATATTATATAGAAAAAAAACCTGAGACGTTGTCCCCGAACCCCCTTGTGATTGTGTCCCCAGTAGATTGTAATCTTGGATCCGCCACTGGTTACCCTTTACCCATTTTAAGGATCATAACTTAATAGATCTTCGTTTTTAAACACCCCTTAAAGTTTAAAAGTGTAGTTAACCTATGTCACTGATTTCCTTCAATACATGGTACCAGTACAAGTTGTCCCCGACACGTGTCCAAAGGAGATATTCATATGTTCTCCTTGTCGTGCATATGAAATACGTACCTAAAGAATGATTGGATTGGTGGCAGGAACATTTGAATTATGTTCTCATTCCAGCTTCTGAGTTCTGAGATCATAGGAGATGATCAAATGTCCTCCTTACCTAAAGCTATTACTGATAAGATTTCTAACTCCAAGCAGCATACACCATGATATTACTTAATGCAGTAGTCTAGCACAAAGAAAATTCCTCCCGTCCTGGCTTTCATGTTGCCTAGTTAGGCTCCCATATTAAAAGGGTTTCTTTGGAGAGGATCTGGAAGATTTACGGCAAAGTATTACGAGAAATAAACAAGAATAATTTTGGATTGTCATTCTCTTTACCTCATTAATTCTTCAAGAAAATTAAGATATCCAGTAATCTTTCATAGAAGTCCTGTGCATAAGGGAAATAACACAACCCTCTCTCTCTCTCTCTCTCATACACATACATGAACTTTAGTATACATTCTCACAACTTTTGGCCTCCGTCCTATTATTTTCCTTCTATATGTACATATCCGCTCTCTGTCCAAGATATTTTGATAATTCCAGTCTTAGCATTTCTTTGTTAGCCCTCTTTTATTGTTTACCCCCATTGTTGTTATGCATTTCAAGAGGCTTTGAACCGGTAAGTATTGATATTGATGTTTCAACATCATGACTTATTTTACTCTATGAATAAGGTAAGAGATGGATTCGAGAGAACAAAAAAAGAATCATGGTTGGCTTGACGAGGGACCATTCCTTCCCTACCGAGCTACTTCTCTTCGTCATTTGAAGTAAACTACCCACTTTACAGCTAGATATGTGCTTGGGCTAAGAATGTGAACCTAAGGACAAACTATTGACATCAGGTTCTTGGTTATTCTCCTTTTATTATTCACCCTTGGGCATGTAATCCAAGAGGCTGTTAAGCATCAGGTGTTGATGTTTCTTCAGCATTTCAATTTCACTCCACAGACATTGTAAGAGATGGATTAGAGATACAACTTAAAAAAGATGCCATTTCTTGTGTATATCTGGTGAAAGATGATAGTTTTCTTTTTAACCTCTTGATTTAAATTACTTTTATTTTTATATGTACCATGCTTGGAAATATTCATATTTCAAATTGTTGTTCATAAAAGCTATAGTTCCTTTAAGTTGGTAAATCAATGCTTTGGTGCTGTCAGAAAATTTTGATTTTATGGCACACATTCCTATATATAAAATTTATGTGTTTTGGCGAATATACCCTCATTTGCATGTATACCTCCATAGATTTCTAATTGCCTATATTCTCTATGACTTTTCAAAATGTTAAATTTTGCATCGATTCCCTTGTCATATGCATCGTGATTGGTACGCTTACCTTTGTTAAATATGGTTCAGGACTAATTGCCTATATTCTCTATGACTTTTCAAAATGTTAAATTTTGCATCGATTCCCTTGTCATATGCATCGTGATTGGTACGCTTACCTTTGTTAAATATGGTTCAGGACTAGCTAGACATAACAAGTGACTAAGATTATATTGTAACTAAATAAAAATAGTTATCTTCAGATATAACTAATATGATTGTTACGTACGCATAGAGTTGATTACGAATGGTGCTATTGTGTTTTCTTTTTATTTTCTCTTCTTTCCCTTGTTTCTGGTGATACCTTCTTGAAAATAAGTAATTATGTTGTAGAGTTCCAAGTTAAATCATCTCAAACTCTTGAGAGGGTTATATGTTTGCAAAGGCTAACAAGGGCACCTATGCAAAAATATACATTCTTTGAGGATATACAAGCAATTGGGATTTATAGGGGTGTAAAAATGTAAAGTTCAACATTTTAGAGCCATTTCTGTGCTACCTTGCATGTTTGTCTTGACCCAACTGACCTAGATGGACGGGGTTCTATGCAGTTACAAGTCCAGAAAGCAGGTTTTGGTTTTGCTACTTTGCGTTGCTTTTCAGTAAGTTTCCCAGTTGTTGAGAACCACTTCTGTGTTATTTTGTACTGTTTTCATGATCAGCCCCCTCCCCCTTTGCTGGAACATTTAGGTAGTAAGTAGCCGTTTTTTGTGTCATTGATGCACATGCATATTTCTTTTGACTTTTTTCTCCATTTGCCTGGTAGCATCTTGATAGATATGAAAAAGTATAGGAAAAGCAAATTTTACTACTTTCTGTTTCATATATAGGTATAGGAGAATTATAGAAGTGGAAAAATAGTTTGATAACAACATGATCTGCATTTCAGTTCCCTTTTTCCTTTATTTGGTTTTATTTTTTTGACATGGCCCATGAACTCGTGGAACCATGTACCTCTCCCAATTCTTCAATACTCCAAAAACTGCATATAGTTCATAGGCTGACCACTTATGCCTCAATTAGTTTTTCGTTTAGAAAAGCAATTGGTCGACATTCTTGAAAAATAACGAAATCAATACCAATTCCACATACATCACACTTAAATGCCCACATGCATCACTCCAAAGGGATACTCCCTAAGGAAGATATTCAATTTTCAAATCTCAAATGTATATACATTGGTCTACTTTGGTTGTCATCTATTTTATACAGTACCCTTAAAGGCACATTACTTGATTTTCCCCCCATATATCTAATTATTAGATTGTGTTATACGAATGATTTCGTCTTTAGGTTTCAGATAATTCTGGAAAAGTTGGTATATTCTCATTATGTATTATGATTTTGTTCCTTTTATCTGAGTATCTTGCTTTTGCTAGTTACTTGTAGCACTAAAATGTTACAATTAAGCAGCTATCCGAATTCATTTCAAGAGGTACATATATTAGTTTTTAGGTTATATGGATTGATTTAACGGTTGAAAAGAAATTCCCTCAACGTTCCAATAATGGTAATTAACAAAACAAAGACCCAAGTAAGACTATCCTCTTAAATATAGGAAACAAACTCGTACCAAAGCAACACACTTTGTTGGTGAGAAATAAGGACAACTCTCATAGCTGGCCTTCCCAAGTTTAAATTTAACACTTTCTATTGCTTGGTTGCCGCATTTGATATGTGCAATACTCTGCTTGCCTGTTTAAATTGCCATTTGACATTGTTTTCTCAATTAAGCCGTTAGGATGTCCCCTCTTCCTAATTGCCACAAACATCATAATTGCAAACCATGTTTATAAGACGTGAACTATTGCTTTCGAAGACTGTATCAGGACCTTCTCAGAACCATGATTCCTGATTGATTTAAGGCTATATTTCAACTTGATATCCTCAACTATTCAAAAATTTCAACTTGATACTCTAAACTTTAATATTGGACAACTTAATACCTCAACTATAATAGCACAACTTAATACCCTAACAATGTTAACAGAAAATCTTAAATAACAAAAATATTTTCCTCATTCGCGGTCACTTCAAATACCCCAAGAGGGGACGAGGGAGGGTAATTTGGTCAAAAGTTATTATTTATTTTTGTTGAAATAGAAAAACTAACCCCGTATCGACTTGAAAATATTCAATAGTTGAGGGTACTGATTGGTGTGGTATTTAAGTTTAGGGTATTAAATTGAAAAACTTGGAATAGTTGAGGGTATCAAGTTGAAATTAAGCCTTTATTTAAACATCACAATGGTTGTCACCACTACTATAGGAGAACTAGTCATAATTTTCTTCCTATTGATGTATATCTTTACAGATACGAGGAAAATCAGTGTGGTCTTTACTTTGCAGCAAAGTCCCTATTGATTCTCAAAATTCAATCCATGTTTGTTGAGGAGAAACAACCATGGCCTGGGTTTTTTGAACTTTTTTCTCTTCAAAAATCTAGAAAAAGAAATTGCAACTAGCCTAACAGAAGACGAGACTGCTAATTTTGAAGTAGTGCTGGAGCTGTGTTGCCAAATATCATTGGTATGATACATGGCTGTCATGTGTCTTGTTCTGTCTTGTCAGAATTTGGTTATTTCAAGATGTTAAATATAGTGTTCTAAAAGACTAGTTTGAGTTACATTTGGCTGCTTATTGTTAATATGCAGAATGTTGTAATCTCCAATGGAGGGAGGAGTATTTATACCTCAGAGTTACCTTTGGCTGCTTACATATCACATACATTTTTCCCAAAAGGTGTAAAAGAAACAGAGGTTGACTATTAGTGTTGGAGTGGGTGAAATTTTCAACATATGTGGAATATATTCTTGAGTACGATGAGTGCCGTCTGTGGTCAAAGAAGTTCGGGAAGGCGACGAGAGCTATTCGAGAGGTCGAAGAAGCTCAGGAAGGAGGAGCAGCTGCTGTCCAGGGGGAGACAGAGTTCGGACCGAATTCGGTCAGGATGTTCCAAAAGCTTCATAAAGCTACTGTCTTCGTTTACTTGCAAATCACCGACTCGGACGAATTCAGTCCGAGTTCGGTTGGGGGCTGGACGAAAATTCAGAGGTATTTTATATACCGCTGGATCGTATCATACGGTCCAGGATTTGTTGCGGGATTATGGGGTATATATTAGGTTTTACTAAATCCTCACTTAAATATGTCATCTCAAGAAAGAGGAGAAAATGAGGCAAGAGTGCCATTGCAACTTTGGGAAGGAGAAAGAAGGATTGGAGGCCGTTTCGGAGGAGATCATTTTTGGATAATTTTTAATTGTCTTCTATCTTCGTGGTGTGATCTATTTTCTATTCCTAAGTGTTGTGGTGATCCGCGTTGGATCAGAAGGAGCTTGTAGATGGTGTATTCTCTTTATTCCATTAGTGGAGGTTCTTTTGGGTTGGAGTCCGATCGTCCCGTGATTTTTTCTGCAAGGATTTTTTACGTCAAAATTCTCTGTGTCTGCGTGGATTATTTTTTTGTGGTTTGGTGTTTGGTGTTTGGTTTGTGCGTTGTATTGCTTGGTTCTCTCGCAAATACTCTCTGGTTTGCGGAAATTTTTTTGCGCTTCTTTCCCAACAGTGTGGTATCAGAGCCAGGTTCTGGAATTTCATAAGGGTGTCAAGAGTTGACAAGCAAATCAGGGAGGAGAGATGGACGCGAAGTCGGTGCGCATGGTAAACCTGAACGGTACCAACTATCATTACTAGAGAAGCTAGAAGGATCTGTTATTTGTCAAGAAGTTGCATCTGTCGGTATTTGTTTCCGAGAGGTCCAGTGACAAATTATAAGATGATTGGAATTTCGAGTATATACATGTGTGTGGGTATAGCAGGCAGTTCGTTGACGAGAACGTGTACAACCACGTTGCTAGTATTGAGTATGCGAGGACACAGTGGGATAAGCTGGAATCTTTGTATGTGAAGAAGACCGGAGTAAATTGTCACGCTCCGATTTCGCCGAATCATAGGGGCGTCCCCCGGCGTGACCGTCGTGCAGGCCTGGGGTTGCGTTCGCACAAGGCTTTATTGTTTTGCATAACGAGCACATATTCAGAGTACGCAGATAAATTGAAACACAGATTTGAATCATGGAAAAGTTATCTTTTTATTGATAATGAACATCTATTACAAACTCTTGAACGAGTCAACTAATTTGCCGCACGGGCTTACAAAAGTGTTGACACAAAATGAGATAGCAGTCATGTACATTACATCCCTTTACTAAACTTCAAAATGATAAAGACCTCCGGGCTAGATGACGGCCTTCCCACGGAGCTGCATTGTGTATTGAGTTGCAAGCTCCTTTCTTCAAGTACTTCAAAATATGGCGCGATCAGGATGCGTCCACAGCTGGACTGGATCGGAAAAGACGACTTCGGCTCCTCGCTCGGTTCTCCTTAGTGTGGTGAACATGTTTCAACGAGTGTCAGTACATCGAAATGTACTGGTGAAGGTGAGCTAATCCAACTATACCAATCAACATGTTGTTTTAACGAAGCATGCATATTTATTGTGGTCTTTCTATCTTACCTTAGTTCATTTACAAGTAAGCAACATATAGAATTTACTGAAATGAACTTGCCACCGTTCGGTGACTTTTACCTGCCCGTCTGAACGACCTGCACAATACTTACCATGCCTTCCCTGCCACGAAGACACAAGTTAGTTTGCAACAGGTTTAAATATACAAGGGGATCACTGGCATGATGCCATAATGGACATAGTCAAGGACAATGATAGCATGCAACGAGAGTACACGATGCGTTGCAAGCCATCCCTTCCCGTACACGATGACTACACACGAGTTCCGTCCGGATCGGATCGGTGTTAGTGCCCCAGCGACCGTCCGCAGAACTAAGACCTTGTGCACAAGTTATCCGTGATCGAACGATATGTTTAGTTTCTTTAACAATTCTTACAGTTGAGGCAACACGAGTACAAGACAAGCAGTATTGCATGATTCATTTTGCATAGTCTCCATGAACAATTATTCGCATACAAGATATGATCCATGCTTAGCACAATTTATAGAAGAAGATGCATTCTAACTAAAATTGAAGCATGTATAGAACATTTGAACGAACTAGCATACAATAAGATAACCGTTCACAAGTTTAGTTGACAAGCATAATAGTCCAAGTCTATTCCCATTTTATCTTAGCATCTTTTAGTTATTATTTGGTATCGCTTGATCGGGACAACAAGAATGCAAGATTTTTAGGTGTGAAGGCTTGGAAGAAGGGCTAGCTAATCGGGATGGTAGCCACTCACTTAGTTGGTTGGGAGAGAGAAGGAAAGAGACGCTTCAAGACTCCGCTCGTAAGCCGCCTACTGCTCGTTCACCTGCATCACAAACAGCTTGATCAATACCTCTTTCACTCTTTCCAATCTCGAAATTGAAGTGCAGTTCAATGAACGAAAACAATAAAATCCATCGAAACCGTTCAAGAAAACACAAGCAAATCCGAAAACCAACTCAAGGCACGAAAGCAACAAGCGACAGCGAAATCTGAGGCAACAAAGATGCAGCGGAGAGGTCCCTCCTGACTCTGCCGCTAAGTCGATCCCGGGGGCACGGTCTACTGAATATGGGAATCGATTTCGAAGAAGCAAATCCATAACGAGGACAAGTTCTTGTTTCAATCTATCCCGATCGAATGATACCATCTTGTATTTCTTAGCCGCGCTCCCCGAATAGGGGGAACGGGGCGCCACATAAATAAATCGTTCCTGATCCGGATGATGATGGGTCTGCGGTACAAAGATGAGACGTCTATTACAGATCACTTGAGTGAGTTTCAGGGCGTGGTTGACCAGCTATCCTCGATGGGAGTCAAGTTCGATGATGAGGTTCAGGGAATATGGCTGCTGTGTACATTGTCAGACTCGTGGGAGACCATATGAGTGTCTATGATCGCTTCTGCTTCGGAAGGCGTGGTCAGTCTGGAGTTTGCCAAGAGCGGGGTATTGAATGAAGAGATGCAGAGATGTTCTCAAGCCACTTCATCCACATCCCACTTAGAGGCACTTGTTTCAGAGAACCACGGAACGGGTAAAAGAAGGGGCCCAAGCGGTGGCAGTGACAAAAGCAGGAGAAGGTCCAAGGGTCGGTACGAGGACTCGGAGTGTTACCTGTCACGCCCCAGTCCCGCAGGGCCGTTCGTCCTCGCCTTGGTCCCTACGGAACCGATCGTCCTCGCACGGGCGTGATGCCGTGCAAGCCTAAGATGCGCTTGCACAAGGCCAAAGCTTTGATACAAGGGCAAGTAAGCTATTCGATACTGAAGCAGCGGCACATAACATTGCAGAAAAGTAAAGAACACAATGGCATAAGAAAACATGCTCTTTTATTGATAATCAAAATTGTTACAAGCGGCGCATGGCCGAGGTTACAGATCGCTCAAGCACTCTTCTCTCGATTACAATAACACCGTTCCATACATTATGTCCCTCTATACAAAAGCAGCACAGCTCGATGGGCTCAAGGCATCGTCTTCAGATTTCCGGTTCCTTGGGATGAGGCACGGCTATCGCTTCCTCGGACGAACGAGCACATGAGAACAAGCAAACTATTGGTGGGTCAGCACTTTATGCAAGTACTGGTGAGATAAAACAACTGAACAGAAGCTACACCCCCTAAGACCCACACTAAGTAATCATGTGGCAAAACATTGCATTACTAGTGATCTTGCTACTTTTACCTAAGTTCATTTCATGCAGTTCAGAACTATTAGTCAGATTACATCTTTTTGAAAACATAACTTTGAAACAGTTTTGCACATTCAAACTTTAAGTATACGAATTGGGACAGTGCGGTATCGTGTAGTGCGCAGCATATATTGTGCAACACAAAACTAACTCTTGGGGCAAAGCTTATCTAGCAGACTGAACATATCGAATCGAGGCAAACATATCATGTATTTATTAGCACATAAGTAGACACATCTATATGATTTCGGTCCCCGAGAAACTCATGATTGGCAGCGGTAATCCAGCTATCCAATGACTCACATTCTGATTCTATTAGCAGCTGTGACCGAGGTTCAGCTCTGCACTAATAGTCATTGTCTGACCGATGCAATGCATGAAGCACTAACATATAATCTCTACGATGCAGACAAAATGAACGAGCAGACTTAAGCACAAACTTATATTTCTTACCCCATAGCCGAACGGTTATCCCTGCAGCAGACACACAAGTTAGCCATATTTGCATATTCATAACTTATGTATCAAAACACTTGGTGTCATAAATCAATAGGTATACAAGAAGGTAAACCTAGCATGCGCCCTATCTATATGACGGTCCATGGGTTGCCCCATGATTAGCAGCAGTTGCCCAAGGTTCAGCTCTTCACTAGCACGCGCGGGTGTCGGCAGCTGTGACTCAAGGTTCAGCTCTTCACCAACACACCCGAGTGCAAGCAGCTGTGACATCATGGGTTCTGCACAACACTAATAGACATATCGCCCCACTAGACCCCCTTACGAGCCGTATACCTCAGGGCGATCCAAAAATCTCTTCCGGACCGAGCGGTTCCCAGTGCCCCAGGAACCGTTCGAGAGACAAGACCTTGTGCATAAGTTGTCCGAGACCAATGCAATGACATAAACACATAGTTCAAGCAAAACAATGATCAAGCAAAACATATGCAGTCTAGCGAAACACATCTTATCGAAACGAAGCACATCTTATCACATTACTAATAGCACACCCCACTAGACCCTTGCGAGCCGTATCCTCAGGGCGTACTATTAGTCACAGCACTCACACATTTTCTTAGCAGATCGATATAGCAGACAGACAAACGAAACATATAAAGGCAAGCACGATTGATTCATATCTTAGTATGCAAAAACTATCTCATTCTTAGCATATTCAAGGGACATATTCGAATAATTCATTTACTTAACTTCTTAGCATAGCGAAGGTTCGTTCAATAGCTGTGTCGGTGTTTCTAAGCATGCATCATTACTTATTCTCTTTAGCATAGCAATGGTTCTATCTTATTCTGACAAGCATTCATATTCTCTTAGTTAGGCAGCAGATTCGTTTCGATGACAAGCTATGTGAGTTCTCTTTTAGCATACTGAGTCGGTTCTATCAATCTCTTATGAAAACATTCTTCTTAAGCAAACAAGCATTCAAAAACTCAGATTCATTATTAAATCGTGCAAGAATCAGAGAATGCAGTTCTGCCCACTCACTTTGATTAATCGGTCGAGAACTCTCTGAGAAGACTTCCGTTTGAGCAAGCAAGGCGATATCACTTGTACGTAGTGCCGAGCGGGGCACTACATACTTACCCACCAACAAAGAGTTTCGTCCTCGAAACTCAAGGAGAAGCTCATACGAAAACATAGAGCAGCGATAGTCCTCATCCCTCACCTTCCTTAATCAAAACACAGCAAATCCAAAAATCACATATCATATCTCAACAATGAAAACAAATCCAGAAAACTTTTGTGCGCATCTTTGAGAATATCTATGGACTTATTGTATGGAACGTTCATTGCAGCACAACACAACTCAGAGTCGGAGGCAACGGAATGGGCAAGGAATCGAGTCGCTCTGATACCATTATGTCACGCCCCAGTCCCGCAGGGCCGTTCGTCCTCGCCTTGGTCCTTACGGAACCGATCGTCCTCGCACGGGCGTGATGCCGTGCAAGCCTAAGATGCGCTTGCACAAGGCCAAAGCTTTGATACAAGGGCAAGTAAGTTATTCGATACTGAAGCAGCGGCACATAACATTGCAGAAAAGTAAAGAACACAATGGCATAAGAAAACATGCTCTTTTATTGATAATCAAAATTGTTACAAGCGGCGCATGGCCGAGGTTACAGATCGCTCAAGCACTCTTCTCTCGATTACAATAACACCGTTCCATACATTATGTCCCTCTATACAAAAGCAGCACAGCTCGATGCGGCTCAAGGCATCGTCTTCAGATTCCCGGTTCCTTGGGATGAGGCACGGCTATCGCTTCCTCGGACGAACGAGCACCTGAGAACAATCAAACTGTTGGTGGGTCAGCACTTTATGCAAGTACTGGTGAGATAAAACAACTGAACAGAAGCTACACCCCCTGAGACCCACACTAAGTAATCATGTGGCAAAACATTGCATTACTAGTGATCTTGCTACTTTTACCTAAGTTTATTTCATGCAGTTCAGAACTATTAGTCAGATTACATCTTTTTGAAAATATAACTTTGAAACAGTTTTGCACATTCAAACTATAAGCATACGAATTGGGACAGTGCGGTATCGTGTAGTGCGCAGCATATATTGTGCAACACAAAACTAACTCTTGGGGCAAAGCTTATCTAGCAGACTGAACATATCGAATCGAGGCAAACATATCATGTATTTATTAGCACATAAGTAGACACATCTATATGATTTCGGTCCCCGAGAAACTCAGGATTGGCAGCGGTAATCCAGCTATCCAATGACTCACATTCTGATTCTATTAGCAGCTGTGACCGAGGTTCAGCTCTGCACTAATAGTCATTGTCTGACCGATGCAATGCATGAAGCACTAACATATAATCTCTACGATGCAGACAAAATGAACGAGCAGACTTAAGCACAAACTTATATTTCTTACCCCATAGCCGAACGGTTATCCCTGCAGCAGACACACAAGTTAGCCACATTTGCATATTCATAACTTATGTATCAAAACACTTGGTGTCATAAATCAATAGGTATGCAAGAAGGTAAACCTAGCATGCGCCCTATCTATATGACGGTCCATGGGTTGCCCCATGATTAGCAGCAGTTGCCCAAGGTTCAGCTCTTCACTAGCACGCGCGGGTGTCGGCAACTGTGACTCAAGGTTCAGCTCTTCACCAACACACCCGAGTGCAAGCAGCTGTGACATCATGGGTTCTGCACAACACTAATAGACATATCGTCCCACTAGACCCCCTTACGAGCCGTATACCTCAGGGCGATCCAAAAATCTCTTCCGGACCGAGCGGTTCCCAGTGCCCCAGGAACCGTTCGAGAGACAAGACCTTGTGCACAAGTTGTCCGAGACCAATGCAATGACATAAACACATAGTTCAAGCAAAACAATGATCAAGCAAAACATATGCAGTCTAGCGAAACACATCTTATCGAAACGAAGCACATCTTATCACATTACTAATAGCACACCCCACTAGACCCTTACGAGCCGTATCCTCAGGGCGTACTATTAGTCACAGCACTCACACATTTTCTTAGCAGATCGATATAGCAGACAGACAAACGAAACATATAAAGGCAAGCACGATTGATTCATATCTTAGTATGCAAAAACTATCTCATTCTTAGCATATTCAAGGGACATATTCGAATAATTCATTTACTTAACTTCTTAGCATAGCGAAGGTTCGTTCAATAGCTGTGTCGGTGTTTCTAAGCATGCATCATTACTTATTCTCTTTAGCATAGCAATGGTTCTATCTTATTCTGACAAGCATTCATATTCTCTTAGTTAGGCAGCAGATTCGTTTCGATGACAAGCTATGTGAGTTCTCTTTTAGCATACTGAGTCGGTTCTATCAATCTCTTATGAAAACATTCTTCTTAAGCAAACAAGCATTCAAAACTCAGATTCATTATTAAATCGTGCAAGAATCAGAGAATGCAGTTCTGCCCACTCACTTTGATTAATCGGTCGGGAACTCTCTGAGAAGACTTCCGTCTGAGCAAGCAAGGCGATATCACTTGTACGTAGTGCCGAGCGGGGCACTACATTACCATTATGGCAAGAAGGGCCACATCAAGCGGAACTGTTTCGCTTGGAAGAGATAAAAGAAGGGCGACAAGGGAAAGCAAAGTGAGAACACTATAACGGTGGCCTCGACACATGGAGGCGACGTGATCATTTTAGGTGATGAGGTAGTTATGAACCTCGTCTGCGATGACAACTCTTGGCTGGTGGACTCAGGTGCTTCAGCGCACGTATCTCACAACATGGCACTATTTGCTACCTACACAACAGACAACTGTGGAGTATTGAAGATGGGCAATGAAGATGTGTTAAAGGCGGTTGTCATGGGAGATGTACATTTGAGGATAAAGACGGGTGCAGTTCTTGTTCTCAAAGATGTATGTCATGTCCCTGATATTATTTTCAACCTGGTGTTTGTTGGAAGGTTGGATGACGAGGGTTTCTTCAATCTCTTCGGGAACAATCAATGGAAGCTTTTAAGAGGTTCGATGGTGATTGCCAGAGGAAGCAAGAGGTCCGGACTCTACTATATGGAAGGGAGCGCATATGGGACACATGAGGTTAACGCAGCTACTGATGCGTCTATTGAGTTGTGGCACATGCGGCTCAGCCATATCAGCGAGAAGGGGATGAGCTACTTGGTGAACATGAATGTGATTCCAGGGCTAAAGTCTACAAAGTTAGAGAAGTGCACGCACTGTTTGGCAGGAAAGCAAAATATGGTGTCTTTCTAAAGTCATCCAAGTTCAAGAAAGCCGGCGTTGCTCGAGTTGATTTACTCGGATGTCTGCGGTCCTATGAAGATAAAATCCATTGGTGGTGCTTCTTATTTTGTAACATTTATTGATGACTGTTCCAGGAAGGTTTTGGTCTATACCATAAAGACCAAGGATCAGGTACTGCCCACTTTTAAAGAGTTTCATGCCTCTGTTGAAAGGGAGACGGACAAGAAGCTGCTATGTGTTCGGTCGGATAAGGCGGCGAGTATATCGGTCCCTTTGATGCTTATTGCAGAAAGCAAGGGATACGACATCAGAAGACTTCGCCAAAGACACCTCAGCTCAATGGTGTAGCGGAGCGGATGAACAAGACACTGATGTAGAGGGTACGATGTTTGTTGTCAGAAGCAAACTTGCCGGACAGCTATTGGGGTGAGGCACTTTACACAGCTGCTTATGTTATTAATTTATCTCCTAGTGCTCCTTTGCAGGGTCATGTACTTGACAAAGTATGGTACGACGAAGAGCCGTCATACAATCACCTGTGAGTGTTTGGTTGTAAGGCCTTCGTGCATGTACCGAAGGACGAGAGATCCAAACTTGAGCCAAAGACAAAGCGGTGCATCTTTGTCGGCTATGGTCGGATGAGTTTGGCTATAGACTCTACGATCTAGTGGGAAGAAAGCTCTACAGAATCAGGGACCCGATATTCATCGAGAATCAGACCATGACCAACACTCAGGATTTCGAGATGCCTTCTGAGGGTGAGGAATTGCCTGAGTTAGAGTCATTTCGCTTCGAGCAGTTTCCAGAGGACATCTCAGAGGATCCAGTTATGGGGGAGCCAGTACATGATGCTCCCAACCTTGATCATTAGCCTGCTGATGGTGGTCAAGGTGACCCTCAGGAGGATGAGCATGCCGATGAGGCAGTTCCTGGAGGGGAGGAGGTTGTAGATATACAGCCAGCACCATTGGTTCCGTTGAGGAGGAGCTATAGAGAGCGTCGACCATCTACGAGATACTCACCGGGTGAGTATGTGCTATTGACTGACGGGGAAGAACCCGAAAGTTTCGCAGATGCCATGGAAGACGAACACATGCAGAAGTGGATGGAGGCAATGCAAGAGGAGGTGAGTTCCTTGGAGGCAACTCTACTTATGATCTGGTGCGGTTGCCAAAGGGCAAGAAGGCTTTGAAGAATCGATGGATATGCAGAGTGAAGCAGCATATGATGCTACTCGCCCTCGATACAAAGCGAGGCGGGTAGTTAAATGCTACAGTCAGTGGAAATGTATAGATTATGATGATATCTTTTCGTCAGTCGTCAAGCAGTTGTCTATTCAGGTGGTGCTTGCTTTGGCAGCCAGTTTCAACTTGGAAGTCGAGCAAATGGACGTGAAGACGACATTCCTCCACGGTGATCTTGAGGAGGAGTTGTACATGGAGCAGGCAGAGGGATTCTGTGAGAAGGGCAAGTCATATTTTGTCTGCCTGTTGAGGAAGAGCTTGTATGGTCTGAAACAGGCTCAGAGGCAGTGGTACAGGAAGTTCGAGTCGTTTATGGGGAAGCATGGCTATGCACGGACGACGTCGGATGATTGTGTTTTTGTGAGGTACTTCGCCGAGAATGATTTCATCATTTTGTTGCTTTATGTTGATGACATGCTGTTGGTTGGTCAGAATGCCACCAGGGTAGCAGAGTTGAAGCACCAACTGGGCGCGGTCTTCTCTATGAAAGATTTGGGAGCAGCGAAGACTATTCTTGGGATGGAGATCAGCCGAGAGAGAAAGAGAGAGAGAGAGAGAGAGAGAGAGAGAGAGAGAGAGAGTCCAAGCTGCTACACTTGTCCCAAAAGAAGTACATTCATTGGCTACCTCAGCGTTTCGGGATGGACGGGTCGAAGAAAGTAAGTAACCCCCTTGTGGCTCACTTTAAGTTCATTGTGGAGCAGTGTCCATCTACCGAGGACGAGAAGAAAGATATAGAGTGGGTTCCATATGCCTCAGCTGTGGGTAGTCTTATGTATGCTATGTATTTACGAGGCGAGACATTGCTCACGCAGTCGGCACAGTTAGCAGGTACACTTCCAATCCGGGAAGGGTACATTGGAGTGGGGTCAAGTAGATTCTACGATATCTTCAGGGCACTGCCGATTGGAGACTTTCATTTGGTAGTGACGAGCCGAAGCTGGTTGGGTATACCGATGCTGATATGGATGGAGATGTAGACACGAGGCGATCGACTTTGGGCTATGTGATGATATTTGCTGATAGAGCAGTATCGTGGCAGTTGCGTTTGCAGAAGTGTATAGCCTTATTGACGACAGAGGTAGAGTACATTGCGGCGACGGAGGCTTGCAAGGAGTTGCTGTGGATGAAGAAGCTGTTACAAGAAATTAGGCTAAAGCAGGAGCAGTATCCTTTGCTTTGTGATAGTCAGAGTGTTATTCACCTTGTGAAGAACCAGACATTTCATAGTCAGTCCAAGCACATTGAGATCCGGTATCATTGAATACGGGATGTTGTTGATAAGAAGGAAGCGACGCTTAAGAAGGTTCATACAGATGACACCGGAGGAGATATGTTCACAAAGATTCTTTCTAGGAAAAATTTTTAGTACTGCAGGCAGATCGTCGGGATGACGATCCCCTCCACATAGTTGTGAAGGAGAAGATTTTTTGGAGTGGGTGGGGTTCCCAACCTATGTGGAGTACACCCCAGAGTACGACGAACGCCGTCCGTGGTCAGAGAAGCTCGGGGAGGCGACGAAAGCCATTCGAGAGGTCGAAGAAGCTCGGGAAGAATGATGAGCAGCTGCTGTCCAGGGGGAGACAGAGTTCGGGCCAAACTCGGTCCGAGTTCGGTCAGGGTGCTTCTGAAGCTCCAGAAAGCTACTGTCTTCGTTTACTCGCAAATCACCGACTCGGACGAATTCGGTCCGAGTTCGGTCGGCGGGCTGGACGAAAATTCAGTGATGTTTTATACACTACCGGATCGTATCCTACGGTCCAGGATTTGTTGCGGGATTATGAGGTATATATTAGGTTTTTCTAAACCCTAACTCAAACATATCATCTCAAGAAAGAGGAGAAAATGAGGCAAAAGTGCCATTGCAACTTTGGGAAGAAGGAAGAATGATTGGAGGCCGTTTCGTAGGAGAAGATCAATTTTGGATAATTTCTCATTGTCTTCTACCTTCGTGGTGTGATCTATTTTCTAATTTTAAGTGTTGTGGTGATCCGTATTGGATCGGGAGGAGTTTGTAGATGGTGTTTTCTTTTTATTCCATTAGTGGAGGTTCTTCAGGGTTGTACTCCGATCGTCCCGTGATTTTTTTTCGCAAGAGTTTTCCACGTCAAAATTCTCTGTGTCTGCGTAGATTATTTTTCTGTCGTTTGGTGTTTGGTTTGGACGTTGTATTGTTTGGTTCTCTTGCAGGTACTCTTTGATATAGGAAAAGTTTTCGTGCTTCTTTCCCAACAATAAGTAAAGAGTGAGTCAGGCTATGCACTTATTCTTTATATTTTTAAGAAGCTAAGGCTATCTCAAATAAATTTTTTTATAAAATTGAGTTTCTAGTCAATTTGATATTCTATTATTGTACTATAAAAAAAATTTATATCATAGTTGGCATCATTTCTACATAAATGATAAAATTTTATATAAAAAAAAATCTACAATAGTTTTCAATTTCTATCGTACATGACAGAAAATAAAATGATCAATTGAATAGTTTAGTTTGAAAGTATGATTCAATATTAATTTAAAAGAGAGAAATTTATATAAGAGTTTTTACATAGATTTTTTTTATAAATTTTTTACATCCTACATCAGCGCCACGTACAATAAAAATAAAAATTACTGTTGGAATTTTTTTTTTTCTAAAAATAATTTGTATCGTAGAAATAGGAGAGATATAAATCTCCATTTTAATAGACTCAATGGTCGCGATATTCTTTATTTAGTTGAGCAAAGTGAAAAAATAATATCAAAATGAGACCATCGACACAGTGACTGATAGGACCAAATGGTGGTTCAAAGAAATGGTCTTTTTTTTTTTGGATTTGGACTGGCTTGGTCTGACCCTCTCTAATTTAATTAATGGTATTTATGAATAGTAGGAGGTCAGGTGAGAAAAATATAAATTCTTGCAAAGTCCTTCGATGTTCTTCCATTTTCTTGTCTGTCTTCCAATGTGGCTTTAGATGGACAAGTGAGAAAGCACAACAATAATTAATACAATTTAAATAAAAAATTTAATTAAAAAACAAAGTCTTTATCCTACATTTTTGGAGTAGCAATATTACTAGTAGGGCGGAGTGTTCAATCGAACTAAAATAATCAAAATCGAAATTCTAAAAAAATTTAAACCCGAAATCTAAACGAAATTGAACCGAACCCATAATCGATTCGGTTTGTTCAGTTGAACTATTTTTATTGTTTATCAAATTAGCCCCAAAGTTGAAATTAGTATATATACACATGCCTGCACGTATTTCATACTACTTGAAAAGAGCAAACAAAAACTCTTTAATTTTGACTATTTGAGAAAAACTTCATACTTATTTACTACTTGGGAAGAGCAAACAACAATCCTCTTTTTTTCTTCTCTGTGTCATTACCTAACTATCCATATTAAATTTAATAAATAATTTTAATTATTAAATATAGGTAAAGACAATTTTGGAACAAAAACTTTAAAGGTGAAGCCTTAATTTTTTTATTATATAATAGTATATATTATATTATACATAAGTTGGATCCAAAATAGATTAGTTGTTAAATTATTAAAATTGTACTTTAAAACACATACATAAAACTGTTGTTTTTAAAATACACACAAAAATATATTGTCACTTCCCGTTCCCGATATACGTATTTGGAACGTATTTTATTTTGGCATGGTTGCATATGCATGGAAACTATACCCATTCTTTGTTTTACCTGGTTCATAGTTCATTTTGTAGATTGGTTCAAGTCATGAGAACTATTGGTTCAACCCTCAACCCTACCATATATAAGTCAACCTCTTATTCTCTCTCTTCATTACTTCATTTTCTTTCTCTCTCTTATGTTTTTTCTCCCCTTTCCATAGGCAAGTACACATTGCATGAGAATTAAAGAAATTCTCCATATTAATTGATTATTATGTTATTTGCACGATTTTAGAAACTTTTAGAACTTAGAGTTTTTGGATTTGGTGGATGGATTAGTGCAGATCTACATTTCTAACTTAGGATTTTTATGGGCTTCATGAGTTTTTTTTGGTTTTGATCTATTTAACATGTAATTTTGAAAACCAGTTTTTTCTACATGATAGAACTTTCAATTTCAAGCGTTTTGGTTTTTGGTTTACTTGATTTGAACTTAAAATAAAAATTTTATGGTCAAAACAATTTTTGGTTTTTGGAGCTTTCGCTATGGCCGAATTTGCTGTTGGAGAAGACGAAGTGCTCATGCGGCCAACATCATATGCGGCAGAGAGTGCTATGCGGCTTGAGTGCTATGCGGCCTGAACTCTGTGCCGCATATACTGACCAACATGCGTCCATCTTGTTGGACGCATGACTACTTATTTTACACGTTTCCTTGAGATTCTTGTGTTTTAACTCGCTGAACGAATGAGAAATTCGCTAAAGTCCAATAGGCAAATCCATACGGCATGATCCATATGCGACAAACAGAGCATGCGGCCACCTTTCTTGGACGCATCACTCTGAATCGTTGGCACTATTTTTTTGACTTTGTCCTTTCTCTCTAACACACTTTATTGTATTGTCACCTCAGTCACATCATTCACTCTATGTCACATCACTGGCACTTCATTTATTGGCCGCCACTTCAATACTTGTCCCAAGGAGTAGACTTTAACCCTGAGTATGCGACTCTGACTTCATATGCGGCCAAGTGGTCCATGCGACCCTGACTTCACATGCGACCCTGACTTCACATGCGGCCAGGACTTTCCCTGCGGCCTAGAGACATGCGGCCAGGAATTTCCCTGCGGCCTAGAGACCCATGCGGCCATGATTGTTTGATTAAATATTTTCTTTTTCTTTTATGATTTATAATTGAATTAATGCTAGTGTTATGATTCTAAGGAAGAATGTATTTAGTAACCAGACCTCGTGCCAAACATGACCATGAGCTAAGATTGGCTATGAACATGGCATGAGTTGAACTGAGATTTCAGTATGAACTAGACTAAGTAGATAGTGACTAATCGGCTATGTGCATGACATAAGCTTCGTGTTACAATGTGATCTTGATTCATGTGACCCAATGTATAATTGGTATTTGGACTCGAATACTGTATCCGTGCTGAAACAAATTATTACTTGAAAGTGTATATGATCGGATGTGCACCAATCTGCGACATACCGTATTATGTGTTAAGTAATTTATATTTGGGTTGTGTATCGAGAATGCCTTCGAATCTCCTAAATGCGTGATATTATATATACATACTACTTTTCTCCAGCACATATATAATAAATGAGTCAACTACCAAAGCGTGGCTATGATGTTGATTGAATTTTGTATACACGCTCGGGTGAATCCAGATTGAACTTTCATGGATTCGTATCTAGCGTGCTCGTACTTTGTATGACATCTTAAGAAAAATTCTCATGTGACCAGGCCTTGAGATTTTGAACACAATATAGAGCTAATTAGGTAACTAAAAGTGGTAGTAACATTTGGAGGGAATCGTATCCCGAGATCATGCCAACGAACCTTCCTATAGAGATTCATTCTAGTGTGCTGTGGGCTGGCCACCACAGATATTGTATATCATCTGCCTTAGTGAAATGCAGTATCTGACCTATTATAAATAACGCTGAGCCATTATCTCCCTATAGGAGCATTGAAATCGCTAATACCATATTTTTAACGCAGTGGCCCTACGGGGGACTGGTGTATCCTGCAAGTGCCTATATATTCCTTATTTGGCACGGTTAGCTCATGTTCGGTACTGGCGTGATCTGAGAATACCTATTATGCATTATTTTTGAGATAACCTCAGACTCCACAAAATAGCAAGCTGTACAAGTGATTGACCGATATAAGAAAATAGACTTGGTTGTGATTGTATTATTTGGTTAGTAGCCTAGAAAAATGGACTATCATAGTATGATGGTTCAATCCTTATCCTTGTTTGGTTGTAGGATTGGGCCTTTGCACTAGGATATGCCATGGACCTAAGTTACGACACTAAACCTATGTATTATTATAATTATTTCTTGGATTTTTGTTTTTCCATTTTTGTGCTTCCTTTGTGGTACTTGCTATTTGGGGTCTAACCCTACTGGTTTTGTATAGCCAGGTTTCGAGCCAGCACCCAAGGATCTGACGTACTATCACCCAACTCATGGCGAGTACCAGAAAAATGGTCGTAGAGTATAACGAGTGAATTTTCTTCTTCCCTTCTCGTTGTTGTACATTTACTTTTTGTTTGGTGTTTAGCCACCGGCACCTGTTAACCGGCAAGTCTGGACATTAGACTCCTTACACGATTGTATTAAATCAGACTACAGCTGATCACTGTCATGTACTTTTGATACTCTGCTAACTTTTTATTTTGTACAACGGGTCTCTAGAATATTTTAAAAAGGGTTTGGGACGCCTTATTGTTTTATCATATATGCTCTATTATCACTCCCCGTTCTCGATATGCGTATTTGAAACATATTAGTTTTTCTCCTTATATTATTTGTTGCTTGTATGGTAATTAGGTTGCATATCATGGAGACTAGACCCATTTTTGGTTCAATTAGACTCATGGTTTAATTGTTGGGTTGGTTTGGTCATGAGTGACCCATGGTCTAAACCTCAACCCTAGCATATATAAGTCAACATCTTTCTCTCTCTTCCCTCATTCTCTCATTTTTCTCTTCCTTCATTTAGGCAAGTATACCTTGCACTACATAGAGAAACCTCTTAATTTTTGATTCTTGCTTTTCTTGCATTTTATTAGTCTATTATGTGCTCATGATAATTTTAAACACTTTTAGTACTTGGGATTTTCGATTTTAATGTGTGGATTTGAGTAGATCTACATTCTAAGTTTAGAATTTTTATGGATTCCTTGATTTTTGGTGGTTTTGATCTACTAAAACATGGTATTTTTGAAAAATAGTTTTTGGGATGGATTGAGCACTTCATTTCGAGCATTTTGGCTTTTGGTTCAATTGATTCAGAGTTAAAATAAAGTTTTATGAAGAAAATAAATTTTTGGTTTTTGGAGTTCTCACCATGGCTGAACTTGATGTCTGGAGAAGACAAAGTTCTCATGCGGCCGAGAGTTCCATGCGACCCGATCCTTATGCGACCTGGACACTTACCATATATCCGACCAGTATGCGTCCACCTCGATGGAAACATGACTGACTATTACACACGTGTTCTGGAGCTAATCCTTGAACTCCTTGTGTCTTACTCGCTGAACGAATAAGAAATTCGCTAAGACCCAGAACGTCTCATGCGACCTTGACCCATATACGGCAAGTAGACCTATGCGGCCTTGACCCATATGCGACAAGACGACCTATACGACCCTGACCCATATGCGGCAAGCAGACCTATGCGGCCTCGACCCATATGCGACAAGCAGACCTATACGACCTTGACTCATATGCAGCAACAATCTCTATGCGGCACCTGTCATATGCGACACTGACTCTATGCGTCCCTGACCCTATGCGACCCTATGTGCATGATTTATTGATTTTCTTGGTTTGACATTTTATTGGATTTTTATGATTCTAAGTGTGAGATTGATGATTGGAATGCATGAGAACTGAGTGTCACGCCTACGGGCGTGATGCCGTGCGGGCCTAGGTTGCGCACCGCATAAGGCTAAGGTATTTTGCAGCGGAGATGTCCCTCCTGACTCTGCCGCTAAGTCCATCCTCAGGGCATGGTCCACTGAATATGAGAATCGATTTCGAAGAAGAAAATCCATAACGAGGATGAGTTCTTAATTCAATCTATCCCGATCGAACGATACCGACTTGTATTTCTTAGCCGCGCTCCCCGAATAGGGGGAACGGGGCACCACACTGAGTGACCATGTGTTGAACTTGACTATATGCTTGACCTGACTATGAATAGAGATAGACCATGTGGCCAAGTGACTATGACTACCTATGTGCCCGACTCGACCTACGTATTGCTATGTGCAAGAACTCATATGATTTACCAATGATTGGTGACTTGACTCGACTATTGGTATCTGTGCTGATATATTTACTACGTGCTATGTGTTCCTATGTGCTAAGTATTTTTATGTGATTATGTTACATGTTTCACACCGAGGTGTGCCTATGTGCTAAGCGACATGTGATGTAATCAAATTCCTCCAGCATGAACATGATAGTTGGTCAATAACCAAGCGTGGCTAAGATTTGTTGACTGTTGTATCACGCTTGGGTGAATCCAAATTGAACTACAAAGTGACAAAGTAGATTCGTATCTAGCATGTCCGTACTACGGTACGACATATGAGGGGAGTAACATGTGACCACGTTATGTGATTCCAGCTAACCGTAGGGTTAACTAGGCAGCTAAAACATGTAGAGCATTGGAAGGGAAGGAATTCCGAGATCGTGCTTAACTAGCCACCCTTAATCATTATATGGGGAGTGAAGGCTGGCCCCTATAGATATTGTTTAAATTCTCATTAGTAGATGGCAATATTCGACTATTATATTATATTATGTGTTCTATGCGATCTTAGCACGGTGGCCTTAAGAGGGACTGGTGCATACTACTTTGTGATATACGACGATTCATGGCTCGGCTAGCCCCTGCTAAAACATGGTTCGATCTGAGGATTCCTATTATATGCATAATACCTCTGAGATAACCCAGACTTCACCTAGTAAGCCATATAAGTGATTGGCCGATTATGTAACTGATCTTGTTTGTGTATTATATCTTTTGTCAAATAGTCTAGGGACATAGACTATCATGGTGCGATGGTCTAACCCTTGTCCTTGTTTGGTTGTAGGGTTAGATTATTGTGTCACGATAGGCTATGAACCGAAACTACGAGACATAACTATATATATATATATATATATATATATATATATATATATATGTATATATATTTCATAATATGGTTTTATTTCTTTATTTGTGCTCCTTTGTGGTACTTACTATTTGGGGGTCTAACCCTACTGATTTTGCATGGCCAGGTTTAGAGCCAGTACCCGAGGATCAAACGTATTTCTCACTGAACAATGGCGTGCACCAGACGGATGGCCACTGAGGGAAACGAGTGGGTTTCTTCTTCCCTGCTCATTATTGTACATTTTACTTATTTTGGGTGTTTAGCCACCGGCACTTGTTAGCCGTAAATATGGACATTTAGTTTTCTTACATGATTCTAATTAATTATACTGCAGCTTATCATGGTCATATACTTTTGATACTCTGACAGCTTTCTTATTTTTGTACAGCTGATTTCCAGAATATTGTGGCAAGGCATTTGGGACGCCTTACTTCCTCGTCATATATGTTCTATGTTTAATGTTCTTACTTGACTGATTGAGACAAAAGATATGCTTTGTGATCGTAAGTGACTTGCTTGTAGTATGCACTATATTGTCTAGTTACAGTCGTAACCACCATACGAGGTTCTATACCTTGTACAGGGCAGCTGGCCATGTATGTCTCCGTATTCTAGTACTGGAGCGTGACAAGGTTTTAGTGTTGGCCCATGTAAGTCTGTGTTTTCATACTTGTGGGGTATCATGGTCATAGGAGTCTCAATCGAACATGTGCCCTTGAAATCCTGAATTCGTTCTCCTCGAAGCCTTGCTTGACTATCAGATCAATTGTTTCCTTGATCCTTCCCATCCCGTTCTTGATGTTTCTTATCCTTTTCTTTAGGGCTTCTTTAGTTGCTGGAGCAGCAAGCATCGCAGGACAGGGTTCCTTTGGGCAACAACGGGAGATAGTACCTGTTCAGAGTCAAATTTGAATACAGCGAGTAGTTGAACAAGCTGGCACAGTAGAACCAGAAGTTGGACATATTGAGCAACCAGCCCCTGAGAACCCCGTACCCCCAGTAGTACTAGCAGTACCAGCGGTACTTGACACCCCAAAATTACTGGAGATCCTCTGGGAATGATGGCTACGCAGCTGTAGTGACCTGTTACCCCTATTCGGATTGTGCGGCTAAGAAATACTTGGTATCGTTCGATCGGGATAGATTGAATTAAGATCCTTTCCTCGTTATAGATTGGTTTCTTTGAAATTATGTCCCACATTCAGTGGATCGTGTCTTAAGGAAGGACTCGACAGCAGAGTCGATAAGGGCCTTTCCGTTGTGCTGGTTTTCTTGCCCGTTTTCGAATGCCGCTTAGTTGCTTTCTTGTTGGTTTTGTGACTTGCATTTTCTTGAGTGGTATTGATGGATTTTATTGTCTTCGTTCTTTGAATTTCGTATTTCGTATCGAATCTTTGGAGACCGAGACATGAGATATTGATCATCTGTTGGTGCGTGCAGGTGATCGTGTAGGCAACACGCAAGCAAAATCTTGAAGATCTCCCCTTTCTCTTCCTCGATTCACCAACTTATGAGTGGCTTTACTTCCGATTAGCGCCCTTCTTTCAAGTCTTCATCCTTTGTAACCTGACTCGTTTATGCGTTCTGATCGATGATACCATAATAATAAAATTGAGTCAAGATAAAAGAAGAAGTAGACTTGAAACAATTAATGCTGGTCACCTAAAGTCACTATACGATCAATTTGTTGCGTGCTTGTTTGCTATGCATATGCTCAATTATTTTTCAGTTGTAGCTAGAACTTATTTATCCATAACTGTTCAATGAGTAGTGCAAATTTTAATGTGATCATTGAGAAAGGTAGCCTATACTATGGAATATGCATAAAGTTTATTTACTTATATTGCCTTGAAGTGCTTCATTTGATAACTTAGTTTATAGATGATGCATGGTCAAGGATAACTTGTGCACAAGAGATATAGTTCTACGAATGGTCGCCGGGGCACTGGGACCTCTTCGGCCCGGGTAGAACATTTGCTATTGTAGTCCTAGCATTGGATGGGTTTGTGCGTCCGCCAAGGGCTAGCTACCCGAAGTGGAATGGCAGCCGACCCATCCCTCGTCCGACCAAGTGCTACGCTATATATATTTAAACTGTGCAAACTAACTGTGTCTTCGTGGCAGGAAAGGTCATGGTAAGTTGTGTACAGGTGGTTCAAACGGTGCAGGTAAAAGTCACCGAACGGTGGCATATTTTGTTATGTTATTTCATTCTATCGCATATATATAAAAATTGAACTAAGGCAAGATAGAAAGATCACATAATAATAATGTTGCATGTTCACATGAATACAATATCGATTTGGTATGTTGGGTTAGCTCACCCTCACTGGTACATTTCGAAGTACTAACCCTCGTTGCAGCAGGTTCCCCGAGCCAAGGCGACGCGGCGAGGAGCTGAAGCTTCCCTCAACCTTTTATTGATCTGGCGCGTTCGTGTTTGTAAATTTTGGAGCACAAGTACATAATCTCAAGGAGCTCGCACATACCCCTTTGAAACTCCTAGGCGATGGTGCTAACACGCACCCAAGGTGGTTTGCTCTTTTGAAATATTAGTAAGGGATGTAATGTATGGATCAGCTATCTCATTTTGGGTCCAAGTTGTAAGCCTGTGCGGCATCCTTATTACTTTTGAGTCAAGTGTCTGTAACCAGATATTCATTATCAATAAAGAGAACTTTTCTATATTCTAATGTGTGATATCTCCTTTGCATACTCTGTTGTATATGTTTCTAAAGTATATCATTATGCCTAGGCATTGTGCGTGCGCCTTACGCTCGCACGGCATCACTCCCGGGGGACGATTATCGATTTAGCAAAAATTGGGGCATAACATATTGGTATCAGAGCATGGCTTCAGATCCTTTGACCTTCGTGTCAAAAGAGTTTTCTTGAAACGACCATGTCCCTCCTAGTTGAACTCTTGAATTCGCTTAGCCAAAATGAGATGCGTTCCATACGTTGAGTCCATAATATATTTTGAGACTGATGTGAGTTACTTTTCTTTCAAGGAATGGCCTCAGAGCCGGATGCACAAGCGCAGGTAGTGGCGCAGGTGCAAGGGGGCAGTTCTGGCACTTAGGGCAGCTCGGGAAGTCAATCAGCCGTACCCTCTGTTGATCCGTTCAAGCGGATAATGCGTTTGATGGAAATACAACAGAGGCAGGCAGAATTACGTTAAAGCCAATTCGAGTCCCGGATTAAGGCTCAATTTCAGGCACAATGAACTCTGGATGAGGCACAACAGAAGCAAATAAATACCCTACAAACAATTGTGACGACGCTCATCTCCAACAACCATTCTGCATCAACAGCCGTCACAAAAATGCCAGTTGTAGCCGAGACCGTGGGACTTTGGGGATCTCAGCAACCTCCGCCCTCAGACGAGATGGTTTTCATCCTTCAAATATCAGAGTTTAAGAAGATGTGTCATGCTACCTTCAAAGGGACAGAGGACCCCTCTGTGGCGTTAGATTGGCTGGTTGAGCTAGATGACCACTTTGAATTGCTTCGCATGGATGAGATGAAGAGAGTTCCTTGCGCTCAGCTCTAGCTTTATTTAAATGCACATGATTGGTGGGTTATGCACAAACAAGCTATCTTGAGTGAAGATGACAAGACGACTATCTCTTGGCCAGTGTTCCGTAAATCCTTCGAAGAGGAGTACCTTCCACCAGCAGTCCGTCGCGAAAAGGAAGACGAATTTACACATCTTCAACAAGAAAATATGGCTGTGCGGCAGTATGTCACAGAATTCAACATGCTTACAAAATTTGCCAAGTCTCATCTCTGTGACGCCGAAAGTCGAGCTCGAAGATTTGAAATAGGACTGCGACCTTCTATTCGTGCCCACGTCGTCGTCCCCCAGTATCGTACCATACGAGAGTCTCTAAACCATGCCCTCTCCCTAGAGCCGCAGTACTCCCCAGTTCGCACCGACGCTGTGCAAAATTTCTATTACAAGCGCCCTAGCAACGCATGAGGTAATAACACATCAAAGCGTCCTTACAACGGCGGTTATCAAGGTACAAACCCAGGAAGAGGTAGTGAGCTCGTCTGCAACTGGTGTAACCGTGCCAGATACATCGCTCAAAACTGTCGAGTATTCAATGGAGCATATTTTAAATGTGGTCGCCCGGGGCATATGGCAGTGAACTGTCGGGTGGGAGGACCAAACCAACAACGACAACCAAATCGTCCGTCTCAAGATCAGGGTCAAGCACCTTGAACGAACCAGACGACACTGCAGAATGTTCAAGGCCGGGTCTATGCTCTGACTCAGGAAGAGACGTTTGTCTCAAACACAATGGTATCAGGTATATTTCTTTTTAATAATGTACCTGCTCGAGTATTGTTTGATTATGGTGCCACACATAGTTTTATTGTGGCAAATTTTGCTGTCGAGAATATATTTCCTATGACACCACTAGGCCTAAACCTTAGCGTCAGTACTCCATCGGTCATGGATTTATTGGGTTACTTAGTTTATCGTGAAGGTAATATTTGCATCGGAGGAAAGAAATTATCACTTGATGCGATAGTCTTAGACATCGGGGACTATGACATCATTCTGGTGATGGATTGGCTCGGAGCTTGTACGACTACCATTGATTATACGAAAAAGAAAGTCGTGTTTTGTCTACCTGTCGAGATTGAATTTTACTATGCGTGCAATCCACCGTCGAGAGCGTTGAATGCCTGCATGGTGATCTCTGCAATGTCTGCTCAGCGGATGATACATTTTGGCGTTGAAGGATACTTTTCGTCCGTTCGAGACACTCAGCAAGATTGTGCAAACGTAGAGTCTACTTCCGTTATGACAGATTTTTCTAATGTATTTCCAAATGAGTTGCCCGACATGTCGTCCGACCGAGAGATATAGTTCACTATTGATACATTTTTAGAGACTCGACCGATTTTTAAAACTCCGTATCAAATGGCCCCGGCAGAACTAAAAGAGTTAAAGGTCCAGTTATAAGAATTGTTAGATCATGGGTATATTCGTCCTAGCGTGTCTCCGTAGGGCGCACCTGTATTATTTGTGAAGAAAAATGATGGCTCGATGCGGCTCTGCATCGACTATCGTGAATTGAATAAGACCACTGTTCGAAATAAGTACCCCATTCCTAGGATCGATGGCCTCTTTGATCAACTACAAGGTGCGGCGGTATTTCAAAAATTGATCTTCGCTCGGGTTATCATCAGCTCAAGATCAAGCCGGACGACATGTCGAAGTCAGCCATTTCGTACTTGTTACGACCACTATGAGTTTTTGGTAATGCCATTCGGACTGACCAATGCCCTTGTTGCCTTTATAGAGTTAATGAATCGTGTGTTCCGGCCATATCTTGACAAGTTTGTAGTAGTGTTCATTGATGATATCTTGGTATACTCGAAGAATTGGTAGGAACATGCAGAGCACTTATGGACCGTGCTACAAACTCTTCGGGACAACAAGCTATACACAAAACTAAGTAAGTACGAGTTCTGGCTGAGCAGTATATCTTTTTTCGGGTACATCATTTCTGCGGGAGGTATTTTAGTCGATCCAAAGAAAGTAGAAGCCATCATCGAGTGAAAGCGGCCTGCATTCGTCAGTGAGATTCGAAGCTTCCTCGGGTTAGCGAGCTACTACAGACATTTCGTGAAAGACTTTTCCAAGTTAGGATCACCTCTGACTCGCTTCACACAGAAGGGAGTCATATTCGAGTGGTTCGCCGACTGCGAAGCCTCGTTTAAAGAGTTAAAGCAATGTCTCACCTCTGCTCCGCTACTTGCACTACCAGACGAGACCTTGGAATTCCAAATATTCAGCGACGCATCAGGGCAGGGCTTGGGGTGTGTACTTATGCAGCAGGATTAGGTGATAGCCTACGCATACAGACAACTGAAAAGGTACGAGAAAAATTATCCTATGCATGACCTAGAACTAACGGCAATTATGTTTGCACTAAAATTATGGCGACACTACCTCTATAGAGTGGCTTGCTGAATTTATACTGATCACAAAAGCTTGAAGTACCTATTTACCCAAACGGACCTTAACCTATGACATCGGTGTTGGCTAAAATTGATCAAAGACTATGACTTGACGATCGACTACACACCTGGCAAAGGAAATATTGTAGCGGATGCGTTAAGTCGAGTATTTACGGGTTCCCTGTCCGTTGATCACATGTTACAAAAAGACTTTGAGGAAATGGGCATTGAACTCCGAATTTGATACCGCGGTGCGCGAGTTGCTCAAATACAATTTTTACCCAACATGTTAGAGAGAGTCACATCTACTCAGAGGGGCGACCCATTCCTAAGGAAAATGTGCAAGAAGATTCTAGCGGGAAAGGTGAAGGACTTTGCAGTAGATGAGAATGGAGTATTGCGAGTGAAGGGAAGGCTATGCGTCCCCAACGACTTAGAACTCAGAAAGAAGATCCTTGTAGAAGCTCACTATGCAGCCTACACAGTCTATCCCGGGAGTACGAAGATGTATAAAGACCTTCGTACTATTTTCTGGTAGCACAGCATGAAGAGAAATGTGGCCACTTCGTGTCGCAATGGATAACCTGTCAGAGGGTGAAAGAAGAATATCAGAGACCGGACGGTGAGATGCAAAATCTTGTTATTACGGAATAAAAATGGAAGCACATAACCATGGACTTCATTTTTTGCTTGCCAAAGATGCAGTGGGGAAACAACGCAGTCTGGATCATCGTCGACCGGTAAACCAAGTCAGCTCACTTCATTGCCATTAAAATTACTTGGAGCATCGATCGCCTCACCCATACCTACCTTGATGAGATAGTTCGGCTGCATGGAGTGCCGGTTTCTATAGTGTTAGATAGGGATGGACGATTCCTATCACATTTTTGGGAGAGCCTTCAGTCAGCGATGGGGACCAAGTTGAAGTTTAGCTCAACCTACTATCCTCAAACCAATGGCCAAACAGAGCGGGTGAATCAGGTACTCGAATGTAGCGCCCCGTTCCTCCTATTCGAGGAGCGCGGCTAAGAAACACAAGACGGTATCGTTCGATCGGGATAGATTGAATTAAGAACTCGTCCTCGTTATGGATTTGTTTCTTCGGAATCGATTCCCATATTCAGTGGACCGTGCCCCCGGGATCGACTTAGCGGCAGAGTCAGGAGGTACCTCTCCGCTGCTATCTTTTATTGCCTCGGTTTTCGATGTCGCTTGTTGCTTTCGTGCTTTGAGTTGGTTTTAGGATTTGCTTGTTTTCCTTGAACGATTTCGATGGTTTTCATTATTTTCGTTCGTTGAACTGCACTTCAATTCCGAGATTGGAAAAGTGGAAGAGGTATTGATCGAGCTGTTCGTAATACAGGTGAACGAGTAGTAGGCGGCTTGCGAGCGCAGTCGTGAATCGCCTCTTTCCTTCTCCCTTCCAACAATCTAAGTGAGTGGCTACCATCCCGATTAGCTAGCCCTGCTTCCAAGCTTCACACCCTAAAATCGTGCACTCTTCTTTGCCCCGATCAAACGATACCAAGTAATAATAAAACATTCCTAGATAAAAAAGGAATAGACTTGGATTGTATTGCTTGTCATTCAACTTGAGAACGATTACTTACACTGCATGCTTATTCGTTTGGAATGTTTATCATATGTTTCAATTTTAGTTAGAATACATGTTTCTTCTATAAATTGTGCTATGCATATGAAACATACTTTAATTTGGCATAGATTGATCAATAAGACTATGCAAAATATTTGTGCTATGGAGCTTGCCCATATTCGTTTGAAATTCGTGTGAAATAATTCGAACTAAATGTGCTTGATCACGGACAACTTGTGCACAAGGTATTTTGGCTTCCGCGGACGGTCGCCAGGGCACTGGAGCCGATCCGATCCGGGCTAAAGAGTTCGTTAGTCGTTTGTCATGGACGGGGTGCTATGTAGCGGGGCTCGCCACCTGCGTTGCATATCATTCTTGTCCCGAGACTATAACCCGTCCCTTTGTGGCATCATGCCAGTGATCCCTGTGTATATTTAAACCTGTTGCATACTAACTTGTGTCTTCGTGGCAGGGAAGGCAAGGTAAATATTGTGCAGGTCATTCAGACGGACAGGTAAAATTCACCGAACGGTGGCACGTTCATTTTAGTAAATTCTATATGCTGCTTACTTGTAAATGAACTAAGGCAAGATAGAAACCCATAAAATATGCATGCTTCATTAAAACAACGTGTTGATTGGTATAGTTCGGTTAGCTCGCCTTCACCAGTATGTTTTGACATGCTGACCCTCGTTGAAACAGGTTCTCCGCACTAAGGCAAACCGAGCGAGGAGCCGAAGTCGTCTTTCTGATCCAGTCCAGCTGTTGGCGCGTCCTGATCGTGCCGCTTTTGAAGTACTTGGAGAAGAAGCTTGCAACTTTATATACAATGCAGCTTCGTGGCAAAGCCGTCCTCCAGCCCGGGGGTCTTTATCATTTTGAAGTTTATAAAGGGATGTAATGTACAGGACTGCTATCTCATTTTTAGTCAACACTTTTGTAAGCCTGTGCGGCAATATAGCTGACTCATTCAGGAGTTTGTAATAGATGTTCATTATCAATAAAGAGAAATTTTTCATGTTTCAAATCTGTGCTTCAATTTATTTGCGTACTCTGAATATGTGCTCGTTATGCAAATCATTAAAGCCTTGTGCGGGCGCAACCCCAGGCCCGCACGGCGGTCACGATTCGGGGGACGCCTCAACGATTCTACGGAATCGGGTCGTGACATAATGGTATCAGAGCCCAGATTCAAGTTCCTTAGACTCTCGCACTGGAAAAGTTCCTTTAACGATCAAATTCCTGTGCGAACTCTTGAACTCGCTAGGCCAAAATGAGATACGTTCATGCTATAAGTCCATAATACATTATGATCCTAATATAATTTACCTTCTTTTGAAGGAATGGCACCAGCGCAATTTGTAGCGCAAGCACCGAACGAAACACAAGAAAGTAGTTCGGGTACTTCGGGAAGCTCTCAGACCCAGCAAGGCATGTCTCAAGTCGATCCGCTTGCACGGATAATGCTAATGCTAGAAGCAAAACGACAAGGAGATGATGCTCGCCAAGCCAAGTTCGAAAGCAATTTAGAGACCCGATTCTCAATCCAACAGAAGCAGGTAGATGCCCTGCAATAGATCGTTCAGACTTTGGCTGCCAACCATTCTGCCGCAACAACAACGACTCCAGTGGAACAGCCCGTGTTTGAAGTAGAGACGCCACAAATTCCAAGGCCGAGGGACGTGACTGCCTTCAACTTGGGCCACTTCAAGAAAGTCTGCAATACCCCATTCAATGGGACTAAGAACCCAGTGGTAGCTCTAGATTGGCTAGCCGAACTTGAAGATCACTTCGCTCTGCTAGAGGTCCCCGAAGAGAAGCGCGTCGCCTACGCCAACTTCAGCTCCGCCTTAACGCGCACGATTGGTGGAACGTGCATCGGCGATCTCTCCAATTTGATCACGGAGAGGAGGCGATCTCGTGGACGACTTTTCGTGCTGCGTTTGAAGAGGAGTTTATACCCCCTCCAGTACAACGTCAGATGGAAAACGAGTTCGTGCAGCTGCGGCAAGGCAGTATGACAGTGAAGCAATACTCCGCTGAATTCAACCGACTCTCCAAATTCGTTAGGGCCTATTTACCTGATGCAGCGAGTCGAGCTAGAAGGTTTGAAGGTGGTTTGCGCCCTGCCATCCATGCGCACGTGGTCAATAATCAGTACGAGATAATGCGTGAAGTCATGAATCACGCCCTATCACTTAAACCGCAGTATCCTCACGTTTCCCCCGGTGCTGTGCATACCTACATTCACAAACGCCAAGGCAACGAGAGAGGAAACAACGCTGCAAAATGATAAAACAACGGTGGTCGGAATAAGACAAATACAGGAGTGCGCTGTGAGCACTGCCACAGGCCGGGGCACACCATCGTTAATTGTTACTTGAAGAATGGGTCTTGTTACAACTGTAGCAGAAACAGACACTTGATTCGAAATTGTCCGCTCCCAGATCGCCGCCAGCAATAAAATAATCCCTAACGGTTGGTTCTATTCCTAAGTTTCAGGATGAAACTTCCAATTGGTTGGATAGGATGTAGCGCCCCGTTCCTCCTATTCGAGGAGCGCGGCTAAGAAACACAAGACGATATCGTTCGATCGGGATAGATTGAATTAAGAACTCGTCCTCGTTATGGATTTGTTTCTTCGGAATCGATTCCCATATTCAGTGGACCGTGCCCCCGGGATCGACTTAGCGGCAGAGTCAGGAGGGACCTCTCCGCTGCTATCTTTTATTGCCTCGGTTTTCGATGTCGCTTGTTGCTTTCGTGCTTTGAGTTGGTTTTGGGATTTGCTTGTTTTCCTTGAACGGTTTCGATGGTTTTTATTGTTTTCGTTCGTTGAACTGCACTTCAATTCCGAGATTGGAAAAGTGGAAGAGGTATTCATCGAGCTGTTCATAATGCAGGTGAACGAGCAGTAGGCGGCTTGCGAGCGGAGTCATGAAGCGCCTCTTTCCTTCTCCCTTCCAAAATTCTAAGTGAGTGGCTACCATCCCGATTAGCTAGCCCTGCTTCCAAGCTTCACACCCTAAAACGTGCACTCTTCTTTGCCCCGATCAAACGATACCAAGTAATAATAAAACATACCAAGATAAAAAGGGAATAGACTTGGATTGTATTGCTTGTCATTCAACTTGGGAACGATTACTTACACTGCATGCTTATTCATTTGGAATGTTCATCATATGTTTCAATTTTAGTTAGAATACATATTTCTTCTATAAATTGTGCTATGCATATGGAACACACTTTATTTTGGCATAGATTGATCAATAAGACTATGCAAAATATTTGTGCTATGGAGCTTGCCCATATTCATTTAAAATTCGTGTGAAATAATTTGAACTAAATGTGCTTGATCATGGACAACTTGTGCACAAGGTATTTTGGCTTTCGCGGACGGTCGCTAGGGCACTGGGGCCGATCCGATCCGGGCGAAAGAGTTCGTATAGTCGTTTGTCATGGACGGGGTGCTATGTAGCGGGGCTCGCCACCTGCGTTGCATATCATTCTTGTCCCGAGACTATAACCCGTCCCTTTGTGGCATCATGCCAGTGATCCCTGTGTATATTTAAACCTGTTGCATACTAACTTGTGTCTTCGTGGCAGGGAAGGCAAGGTAAGTATTGTGCAGATCATTCAGACGGACAGGTAAAATCCACCGAACGGTGGCACATTCATTTTAGTAAATTCTATATGCTGCTTACTTGTAAATGAACTAAGGCAAGATAAAAACCCACAAAATATGCATGCTTCATTAAAACAACGTGTTGATTGGTATAGTTCGGTTAGCTCGCCTTTACCAGTATGTTTCGACATGCTGACCCTCGTTGAAACAGGTTCTTCGTACTAAGGCAAACCGAGCGAGGAGTCGAAGTCGTCTTCCCGATCCAGTCCAGCTGTTGGCGCGTCCTGATCGCGCCGCTTTTGAAGTACTTGGAGAAGAAGCTTGCAACTTTATATACAATGCAGTTTCATGGAAAAGCCGTCCTCCATCCCGGAGGTCTTTATCATTTTGAAGTTTATAAAGGGATGTAATGTACAGGACTGCTATCTCATTTTGAGTCAACACTTTTGTAAGCCCGTACGGCAATATAGCTGACTCGTTCAGGAGTTTATAATAGATGTTCATTATCAATAAAGAGAACTTTTTCATGTTTCAAATCTGTGCTTTAATTTATCTGCGTACTCTGAATATGTGCTCGTTATGCAAATCATTAAAGCCTTGTGTGGGCGTAACCCCAGGCCCGCATGACGGTCACGATTCGGGGGACGCCTCAATGATTCTACGGAATCGGGTCGTGACATCGAAGACATGCTGCATCTCTATGAAATCGATTCAAAGTCAAGTTGGGACGTCCATCTACCGTTGGACGAATTTGCATATAACAACAGTTATCAGTCTATCATATAAATGGCTCCGTACGAGGCTTTGTATTGGCAGAAATGTAGGTCACCGATCTGCTGGGATAAAATTGCGAAGCGTCAAATCCTTGGGCCGGAACTAGTTGAATAAAGAGTCCAAAAGGTTCGATTGATCCGAGAGCGACTAAAAGTAGTACAAAGTTGGCAGAAGGGTTATGCCGATATTCATCGTCGATCCCTTGAGTTCTTCGAAGGTGACCATGTATTTTTGAAGGTCTCACCCATGTGTGGAGTTATGGGATTTAAAGTAAACAGGAAGTTAAGTCCGAGATTCGTTGGCCCGTTCGAAGTCCTCAAGCGAGTCATCCCAGTTGCCTATCAAATTATAATGCCACCAGCCCTGTCAGACGTGCATGATATTTTTTATGTGTCACAACTTTAGAAGTACGTGCATGACCCGAACCACGTGATAGATTTTGGTCAGTTGGATCTGCAGGCAAACTTGTCGTACATTGAAGATCCTGTTCAGATCTTGGATTTGAAAGAGAAGCAGTTACGGAACCGGGCAGTCTCGCTTGTGCATGTTCTTTGGCGGAACCACGTGGTCGAGGAGTCAACCTCGGAACTCGAATCAGACATGAAAAAAAAGTTTTCCTCATTATTTTCTTAGGGGTATGTCCTATTCTTAAGTTTTGAAGACGAAACTTTTTATTAGTTGGTTAAGATGTAGTGCTCTGTTCGCCCTATTCGAAGAGCGCGACTAAGAAATACTTGGTATCGTTCGACCAGGATAGATTAAATCAAGATTATTTCCTTATTATGGATTGGTTTATTTGAAATCAGGTCCCACATTCTGTGGATCGTGCCTCAAGGAAGGACTCGGCAGTAGAGTCGATAGGGGCCTTTCCGTTGCGCTGGTTTCCTTGCCCGTTTTCAAATGCCGCTAGGTTGCTTTCTTGTTGGTTTTGTGACTTGCGTTTTCTTGAGCGGTCTTGATTGATTTTATTGTCTTCGTTCTTTGAAATTCATATTTCATATCAAACCATTGGAGACCGAGACAGAAGATATTGATCATCTGTTGGTGCGTGCAGGTGATCATGTAGACGACGCGCAAGCGGAGTCTTGAAGATCTCCCCTTTCTCTTCCCCGATTCACTAACTTGTGAGTGGCTTTACTTCCGATTAGTGCCATTCTTCCAAGTCTTTATCCTTCGTAACCTGACTCGTTTATGCGTTCCGATCGACGATACCATAATAATAATAAAATTAAGTCAAGATAAAAGAAGAAGTAGACTTAAATAATTAATGCTGGTCACCTAAAGTCACTATACGATTATTTTGTTGTGTGCTTGTTTGCTATGCATATGCTCAATAATGTTTCAGTTGTAGCTAGAACTTATTATCTATAACTGTTTAATGAGTAGTATAAATTTTAATGTGATCATTGAGCAAGGTAGCCAATACTATGGAATATGCATAAAGTTTATTTACTTATATTGCCTTAAAGTGCTTCATTTGATAACTTAGTTTATAGATGATGCATGGTCAAGGACAACTTGTGCTCAAGAGATTTAGTTCTACGAACGTTCATCGGGGCACTCGGACCGCTTCGACACTGGTAGAACATTTGCTAGTGTAGTCCTAGCAATTGATGGGTTCGTACGTCTGCCAAGGGCTAGCTACCCGAAGCGGAATAACAGCCAACCCATCCCTCGTCCGACCAAATGATACGCTATATATATTTAAACTGTACAAATTAATTATGTCTTTGTGGCAGGAAAGGTCATGGTAAGTTGTGTACAGGTGGTTCAGACGGTGCAGGTAAAAGTCACCGAACGGTGGCACATTTTGTTATGTCATTTCATTATATATATAAAAATTGAACTAAGGCAAGATAGAAAGATCAAATAATAATAATGTTGCATGTTCACATGAATATAATATCGATTTGGTATGTTGGGTTAGCTCACCCTCACCAGTATATTTTGATGTACTGACCCTCCTTGTAGCAGGTCCCTAAGCCAAGGCAAAGCGGCGAGGAGCTGAAGCTTCCCCCAACTTTTTACTGATCTGGCATTTTCTTGTTTGTGACTTTTGGAACGCAAGTACATAATCTCAAGGAGCTCGTACATACCCTTTTGAAGCTCCTAGGCAATGGTGCTAACACGCACCCAAGGTGGTTTGATTTTTTAAAATATTAGTAGGGGTTGTAATGTATGGATCGACTATCTCGTTTTGTGTCCAAGTTGTAAGTCTGTGCTGCTAGCTCCTTGAGGTTATTGGCAGCTCGGAGGCACGAGCTTACCATGCAGAGGTTATCGGCAAGGACTGGAGGCCAGAAGAGTTCTCATGCTCAGAGTGGAGGAGGAAGTGGAGGAGTACCTCGTACGTCAGCACTATGACCTAGTGTTCGCATCCATGATTCAGCACCGAGGAGGGCGGCAATTTTGACGGTGATAATACCGGCTCGGCAGCAGCCGAGACTGAAATAACAACAGCAGCGCCAGGGAGTACCGGTGGGTTGCACTTACTATAGGGGAGGCCAAACTAGAGATGTGTGTAGGGTGCCAATGGGTCATGTATGAGGTGTAGCAGTCCAGATCACCGGATTGCCAATTGAACGATGATGCTGAGGCCAGGAGGGCCAGTCTAATAGTTACCAACACTGCCAACGCCCGGGGTAGTCCAGCAGAGAGGGCCAGCAATAGCAGTAAGGCCATTAGCTCAGCGTCTGCTACCAACGCAAGGTCAGATATACCAACAATAGCAGAATCAATAGCAGGGCCAATAGAGGCCACAACAATAATGTGTCCAAGGGAGGCAACAACGGAGAGCCTAGCATGGCCAAGGACAAGCTTTCACTTTATCTCTGGAGGAGGCTTTGGCATCATGCAACGTAGTAGTACGTAACATCTCTGCCGCGTATTTTCCTGCTGTAGCATTATTTAATTCTAGTGCATCTTATTCATTTATATCTGTACGATTCGTGACACATATTGGATTGAAGTTCGAGGCATTTCCAGAGAGGTTGAATATACTCGCTGGTAATAGGCTCGTAGGAGTTAGTAGAGTATGTATAGCGTGTCCGGTCATAGTGTGCGGGCATTCACTACCAGCACGGTTAATCGAGTTCCCTATGGATAACTTTGATGTTATCTTAGGCATGGACTGGTTGGTAGACAGTCATGCTACGATATATTGCCATAAGGGTAGGGTACTATTTAGTATCCCGGGTATGGAAGACTTCGTCTTTGAGAGATCTGTAGGAGATCAGCATGAAGAGAGGATCGCAGCGACAGTGATAGTAGAAGAACAACTTTCCGAGATAGTCAAGGAGTTCTTAGACATCTTCCCAAAGAAACTTCCAGGGTTACCCCAGTAAGAGATGTGGAGTTTTGCATAGAGTTGATTCCTGGAGCATGACCAATATCTTGTAAAGTATACCAAATGGCACCATCAGAGCTAGACATACTGTACCAACATGTAGAAGAACTGAAGTCAAAGAAGTTTATTCGAGCCAGTGGATCACCTTGGGGAGCACTAGTGGTTCTAGTGAAGAAGAAGGATGGGTCATCGCGGTTATGTATCGACTACAGAGCGTTGAATGCAGTAACAGTAAAAACAAGTATCTATTACCAAGGATCGATGATTTGTTTGATCAACTAAGTAAAGCTAAGGTTTTTTTTTGTAAACCCCCTCAAATATTTCTATAGATAGTCTGGTATGGGTTGGAATTTTTTTGTTTTAGCAACAGATGATTGAGGTTTAGAGTAAGGGTGCAGATGTCTGATTATTATAATTAAACCCTTGGCGCGGCGAACCATTTTTGAATTATTCGGAGCCCAATATCAGCCCATAAATTCTATCGGACTATTGTACTTCTGACTTGACTAGCCAATTTAGGCACTGGACTTTTTTGTTACATAAAATCAAATCCGTTGTGCCTTAAATTAATTGCACAACTTTCCGTACCCAAAATCCCATAATTAAATTTCGTGTTGGGCACCTGTGTCGTTACCTTCAATTTTGAGATACCAACTTAACACGTTGAGCTGGACCAACTAAAGGGTCTAAGACTGACTCCAAGCCCACACCATTTTTTGACCTTTGTGTCATTTCCAAATTTAGACCCCAAGTGCCCCCATTTAATTTAAAGGCGCGAGACATTTTTATTCTAATTTAATCGGGGATACCAATTTTGACTAATCCTATTTTAATCCCCAATTAATTCCAATGCCCATTTAATTAAGCCCATGCCAAACACCAATTCCCCCACAAATTTTTTTCCATCATTTCAGGTGTTTGTACAATTACCCAAATTTAAGGGGCTTAGTTGCAATTATTGAAATAGGTGTCCTAACCTCATTGGCCAAGGCCAAATGGAGAGGCTACCTCTTCTTTGACCGTAGTCAACCCATCTCCCCCTTCCTTTGCATGAAGAAAACCTATTCCTTCATGTAAAATCCCCACCCTTCATTTGAAATGGAAGCATCACCACCATCCATCCTCCACACAACCCCCCTATATAATATCTTTTCTTCCCTCTCCCCAATGCAGGCCCTAATCCCTAGGGACATTGAAAACCACCCTCTTCTCTCTCTCCTCCCTCCTCCACCTTGAAAACCATGCCACCTACCCCTCCATATTTCTTCTTCCTTTCTTCTTCTTCTCCTGCCATTCTTCAACTCCTTCAATGGAACAAGATAATCCTGCTCGCCCGGGCGGTGGCGCTCGCGATCGACTCGCTCTTCTTCTACTCGCTATCGATCGGGAGGGACCGCGTGCCTGTACATGGACGGGGGGCTGGCGGTGATCGTCACGGTGCTGTGGACCGTGGCGGACGTAGCGCAGCTGCTGCACGTGTGGCTGCAGTTCCGCGTGGTGTACGTGTCGAGGGAGTCGCTGGTGGTCGGGTGCGGGAAGCTGGTGTGGGATGCTAAGATGATCGCCGGCCATTACGTCAGGTCCATCAAGGGAATCTGGTTCGACATCTTCGTCATCCTACCCATGCCTCAGACTGTCTTCTGGTTGGTGTTGCCCAAGCTGATTAGGGAAGAAGAAATTAAGCTTATAATGTCAATTCTGTTGATGATATTCTTATTCCAGCTCCTCCCCAAGGATTATCACAGCATCTGTGTGATGAGGAGGATGCAGAAGGTCACTGGCTACATCTTTGGAACGATCTGGTGGGGATTCACTCTCAACCTCATTGCCTACTTCATCGCGTCTCATGTAGTTGGAGGGTGCTGGTATGTTCTTGCAATCCAACGCGTTGCATCGTGTATTCAAAATCAATGTGAGAAGCACAACAATTGCAATCTCGTATCGTTGGCCTGTTCCCAGGAAGTCTGCTGCCGGCTTCCCCTACTATCAGGCATGAACGAGTTGCAATGCCAGAGTAACATCACAGCTATGGGCATTCAAAAGGATCCAGTATGTTTGAATGTGGACGGGTCATATCCTTACGGGATCTATAACTGGGCACTCCCTGTTGTTTCCAGCAATTCCCTTGCTGTCAAAATTTTGTACCCAATATTTTAAGGTCTCATGATTCTCAGCACTTTTGGCAATGATCTTGAACCCACAAGCCACTGGCTCGAGGTTATATTCAGTATACTCATTTTATTAAGTGGCATGATGCTCTTTACTCTATTGATTGGAAACATCCAGGTTTTCTTGTACGCAGTGATGGCAAGGTAGAGAAAAATGTAGCTGAGGTGCCGAGACATGGAGTGGTGGATGAAGAGGAGACAACTGCCGTCGCGCCTGAGGCAGAGAGTCCACCTGTACGAATGCCAAAGATGGACTGCGATGAGAGGTGAAGATGAGATGGACATGATCAAAGATTTGCCAGAAGGGCTGAGACGAGATATCAAGCGTTATCTCTACCTTGAGTTCATCAAGCAGGTACTACGAGACCTGAGGACTTGGACGTGGTATCGGATCCCCGTCATCAGCAGCCGAACACAGGTAAGTGTACCTAGCCACCCTGTATTTCAGATTATAGATATTTATTGTTTCTTTATGTACATTGTGCGCGTATTTTTGGTTACGATCGATACTTCACGTCCGGATCACAACCGGGTGTAGACGTTCGTCGTAACATCTTAGAATAATTGTTAGATGTTCGTAATACCTCGATGTACGTACCTGAGTATATCGATACCCCAGGACACACTCATACACTGTGATCGTGCCAGATTCCTGTATCCTGATACTGACATCATGTCCAGAGGCTGGGACGACCTTAGGGTCGCGTCTGTTGAGTTATTTCTGTGTGTCGAGACTGTTAGATAGAGGTTCAGGTTCAGTGCACCATCGTTGACCGCTTGGAAAGGGGAAGACAGTTACTAGACGTTTGAGCTCCTCTGCACGCGCTTATATATGTATATGTAGTGATCCTGTATTCTAGAGTAGTTGTATCACCCGTGTGACTCTGTGCTCGGAGCTACGGTATGCCTCGTGTGTCTCTGTGTTCGGAGCTACGATTTTATTTTGGATAGCCCACGCGTCGAACATTGTATTTAAACTGTGTCACACTTGGTTGGTTATGATAGATTACCCTATCGTTGCACTTGTACTTTCTGTTATACTTTGGCATGCTGTATTTCTGTACCTTGTTATGTCCCTCTGAGGACCTGGTTCCCTGCCAGTTTTGCAGCATAGACGATTACGGAGCACTTGGAGATACTGATGGAGTGGCATGTCTTGCGAGCACTGTACCAGGTACTCATATCATTTCTACCGGCATTATGGTTACTTCATTCTTATTGATTATTAATCTGCTGTTGTAGCCTAGTATTTGTAGACTCATCTCTTCTCGAGTCTATTCGAGTTCGTGTGTTATTGGGCGGCCGACTTTAGCACATATAGCTCTTTCTTGTATACTGATTTACATTGTGGATTGAGACATAGAGGTTTACATTTATGTGATATCTAGATAGTGCCCTTTTTATTATATAGCTTATACATATTCGAGTCAGACTAGAGTCTGGTCGAATGCGTAGCTGGCGTGTCACGTATTCCTGGTCCTACGTATTTTGGGACTAGGGCGTGACATATTTTTGTGGTGGCCCATGTAGGTCCGTTTAAAATTGTCTTGGTCACCTGACTGTGCCAAGCGAGCCTGCAAATTAGGAATAGATATTATGATTGTTGAATAGGATTTCAATCCACAATCGATTTTAAAAACTCACTTTGTATGTGATTATCGCCCTTGGACTTCCAATTTATAATCATTCAATTTCTGTCAATATCGTTATCATTGTTTCTCATTCCCTATTGTTCGGGAAGACGAATGCTTGTGCCTGATAATTTCCCTCCAGAAGAAGATCGAAGTCTGACGACAGAAGACAGAATTCGTGTACTAATCTCTGGGAAGATTGTTACCCTGAGTAGGATAGAATGATTGGTTCTTTTGGATTCTAGAACTAGTATGGAAGGGTAGCAAGAGAATTGGACCCAGTAGTATCCTATCCATGCTTGAAATAACAGTGATCTTGGAAGTACTGGGAGCTGGAAGGATGGTTGATCATGACCTAGAATAATTTATGGAAATGCATAGCCTGATGATGGAAACTAGTGGTTGTATATGATAGCAATACTAGGAACGATGATTATGAGCTAGAGGAGAAAAAAATTTTAGGATCTCATTTGGAAGATAGTGATCGGATTCCAGAAATTCTAGTATGTGCTTGAGTGATACCATTATTATACTTGTGACTTGGAGAGAGAAATAACGAAAATAAAAAATTTGAGGAATAAAATTTTAGGGAAAACCTTGAGGAGAAGAGAAATTATACATTAGGCGAGGAAATTTTTTCTTTTGAGGATTGATGTTGGAAACAGAACGGAAGAAATTATTATGAGATTTAGTCTAGACTATGACCTTATCCTAGACATGGTTTGGTTGAGCCAATACCACGCAACGCTGGATTGGCGATGTGGTTGCATTATTTTTTTGACCACCAGGTTACCCTGAGTTGAGTTTCCTCAAGAAGCCCAGGAGTATGGTGCCCATCTACCTCAGGGGCACACAATGCAAGGTGAACCAGTGTACCTCGTATTATATCAGAGTATGAGGATGTGGTTCTAGAGAATCTTTTCGGCCTGCCACCTGACAGAGAGATAGAATTTGCTATAGAGTTAACTCCAAGAGCCGAGCCAGTTATTTTCCTATCTTCAGACTAGCACCGATAGAGTTGGTTGAGTTGAAGGTCTATAGTAGAGGATCTCTTGGACAAGGGTTACGGTCGGGCTAGTGTTTCTCCATAGGGAGTACCCATCTTATTGTGCCAAAGAAGGACGGGACGGTACGTTTACGTATTGATTGCAGGGACGGTATGCTTGTGTATCGTTTACAGGATGTTAAATGCTGTAACGATAAAGAGCAAGTATCCACTGCCGCGCATCGATGATTTTTTTGATCAGCTTAGTGGTGCATGTGTATTCTCGAAGATAGATCTCAGATGCGGTTATCATCAGATCAAGGTACGGAGAGAGGACATCCCGTAGACGGTCTTTTGGACGAAGTATGGCCACTATGAGTTTTTAGTCATGCCGTTTGGTTTAACCAACGCACCAGCAGTATTTTTGAGTTTGATAAACAATGTCTTCCACTAGTACTTAGATAAGTTCATGGTGGTATTTATCGATGACATCTTGGTATATTCCAAGAGCCACGAGGAGCATGAGAGACATCTCAGGATCGTGTTGGAGACGCTGAGACATGAGAGGCTGTACGCCAAGCTCAGCAAATATGATTTCTGCTTGGATAAAGTACAGTTTCTGGGATACATCATCACCGGAGATGGACTATTAGTTGACCCGAAGAAGATAGCTGCAGTTGAGACATGGCCTACCCCTACATCAGTTACAGAGGTTAGGAGTTTCCTCGAACTTGTCGGATATTATCGGAAGTTCGTGGAAAACTTCTCGAGGATAGCTACGCCTATGACGCGACGGACGCGTAAAGGCGAGGAGTTTATCTGGATTGACGAGTGTCAGGCGGCTTTCGATGAGCTGAAGAAGCGTCTGACATCAGCACCGATTTTGACACTACCTTCAGGATCAGGAGGATTTATAGTGTACAATAATGCGTCAGGGAGCGGACTAGGATGTGTACTGATGCAACACGGCAAGGTGATAGCCTACGCATCGAGACAGCTGAGAGTTCATGAGAAAAACTATCCAACGCACGATTTGGAGCTAGCTGCAGTGATATTTGCACTAAAGCTATGGAGACACTACCTTTATGGTGAGCGTGTTGAGATTTATACAGATCACAAAAGTCTGAAGTATGTCTATACGCAGAAGGAGCTCAACACGAGACAGAGGCGCTGGCTAGAGTTGATGACATATTATGATATAGAGTTGCAGTACCACCCTGGCAAGGCGAAGATAGTAGTAGAGGCCTTAAACAGGAAGCCCAATATTATACTTTTTGATGACTCAGCGGAAATTTGCTAGAGGATCTCCAGAAGCTTGGGATAGAGATTTTATTGCCAGGCATGGATGGACAGATGGCCAGTCTCGAGGTTCAGTCTACATTGATTGAGAGGATCAAGGTGGCCCTGCCTACATATGCGAGATTTCGACGTCTACGAGAGAGGACAGAGGCCGGCATGCAAATGGGACTCAGGGTTGTAAGATTCGTGGTGAGATGTTTGGTCTGTCAGCAAGTCAAGGCTGAACATCAGAGGACTGCAGGACTATTACAGCCGCTTTCCATTCCCAAGTAAAAGTGGGAACACAATACCGTGGACTTCATCACAGGATCCCCGCGGAGCCCTCGGGAAGGATGAAATTTGGGTTATCGTAGACAGACTCACCAAGTCTGCACATTTCTTGCCCTTCAGAGTTGGGCAGTCCACGAAGATATTAGCTGACATGTGTATGAGGCAGATAGTATAACTACATGGAGTGCCTGTCATCATTGTATCGGATCGTGATTCCAGATTCATATCACATTTTTGGCGGAGTATGCAGGAGAGCCTAGGAACTCGTCTCAAGTTTAGTACTGCATATCATCCACAGACTGATGGCCAGTCAGAGCGCATGATACATATATTAGAGGATATGTTGAGAGCGTGCATGATTGATTTTGGAGGATCTTGGGAGGACCACCTATACTTGGAGGAATTCTCCTATAATAACAGTTACCAGGCTAGCATACAGATGACACCTTATGAGGCACTGTACGGCAGAAAGTGTAGGTCACCAGTATGTTGGAGTGACGTGGGAGAGCGTCAGATACTTGGTCCAAAGCTGGTGACCTACACTTCCTGCCGTACAGTGTTTGTGCAATTATCCAAATTTAAGGGGCTTAGTTGCAATTATTAAAATAGGTGTCCTAACCTCATTGTGTCACGCCCCAGTCCCCAAAATACGTAGGACTAGGACACGTAAGCATGCCAGCCGCATGGATATGGCAACTCCAATATATGGAAACCAAATCCATACGTACGCTGTAATATGAATATAAAATCCACAAGTGGTATAAAATGAAATACAAGTCACAGGTCAAAATCTAAATCTCATCCACCAAAATCATATAGAAATAAATAACCAGTATCTATGAAACTAGATCTCAACAAGAAGTATCTAAGGATGATAGTTGGATGGAAACAAATCCACTACCAACTCAAATGGAGAAGTAAATACAATATAAGTACAACTCACTCAAACAATATGAGTACCAGCTACCAATCACGGCTCGAAGAGAAGACATCCACGAAGCATCTATATCCTTCCCAATCTGTGCTCCTACAAATACTCAAGAACAGGTACACCTGGCAGCGGACCAGGTCCTCAGAGGGACATAACAAGTATACTTAAACACATGCCAATAAAGTACTGAAATAAATATCCAAAGGGGTCGCCACTAAAAACATGTCACGCCCCAGTCCCAAAATACGTAGGACTAGGATACGTAACCATGCCAGCCGCCCGTATATATGGCAACTCCAATATATGGAAACCATATATACGTGCGTACGCTGTATAATGAACAATAGTTCACCAGTGGTATAACTAATCACAAGTCACAGGGTAATATCTAAATCTCATCCACAGAAGTCAAATATGAATAAACAATAACCATGTAACTAGATCTCAATACAGATATCTAAGAATGACAATCAGATGAAATCAAATCTACTGCCAAAATAGAATATAAAAGGAACCAGATACACACCATATAAGAACAACATCTGACAATCACGAGGCTCGAAGAGAAGACCTCCTCGGGATATACGTAACATGTCCGGATCTGCTCTCCTGCGAATACTCAAGAACACATACACCTGGCAGGGGACCAGGTCCTCAGAGGGACATAGCAAGATACATAAAAATGACATACCATAATGTAAATACTGAATAAATAAATGGTGTGTGCTAACCATCTAAGTGAATGCAATTTAAAGACCTTGTAGTACGCATGGGAATGTGTAGGCTCAGACATATGCTGACGTAATTCACCAATCGTCGGGACTGGCTAGTATATGCCACATATGCCCCCGTCGCAAGGGCACAAGCATTACCCCATCCTCCTCGGAGCATGGTAACAGAAACAAGAAAACCAATACCCCATCTCCGAGCAGCATGGTATCAGGCAACAGGAATACCCCATCTCCGAAGAGTATGGTATCAGGCAACAGGAATACCCCATCTCCGAAGAGTATGGTATCAGGCAACAGGAATATATAAGGAGGGGGTGTCCCATACGTCTACTAGTATCTTTCCCGCCCAATACAGATGTACAAGTCATGAAAACGACGTGGACACCTCCTACTATGATGCAAGTCTCAATAAAATAAACAACTGAGCTAAAATACCGCTACACGTGTTGCTCACACTGATGGCCAGTCGCGCATGAGGCACGCGTTCCTACATGTACTCACTCTGTGACGTGTAATGATACGTGTCAAGGCCTGGAAAGTTATATCAATAACTTCACAACTTTTAGGTGGGTCTACTAGACACTAGGTCAGACACAAGTCCTAACGTCAACGCCATCGTTGACTGCACCCGAGTCTGCTCGGACGCGCACATTTATATAATAAATAAACATGTAACTAACAATAACTAAATTTAAACAGTACAACAAGGCAAGGTATACTTGCCTGGCAAGAGAGCTGCAAATATAACGTCCAGATGTCAAGTACTAAGTGTCAGAAACTATGACCTCATAATGAATATCTCCGGATACTGAAATAAACATCACTAACAGTCTCAAAAAATATCAAATAGCTAGAAATGTCTGTCCTTTCATCCAATTTGGACGCAGGGGCAAAAATGACAGTTTCTGGTCAAAGCGGGGTCCACATGTGGGCCGCTTTGCACCGGATAACGTGCTAGGATCAAAGGTCTCCAAATTCGCCAAACTTAGTGTCAACAAGTCAGGAACGATGATACGAACCCAACGGAACTTCCAGAATTGGATTCCGATGAGCCGGTCACAAAACCGCCCGTCAAGTGGAGCCTGTGGGGCCCACGATACGCGATTTTGTCAACGTTCTCAGAATCGAACCAAACTTGGATCACAGGACCAGCGTATCGCTACGAGTCCGATGGCGCAAGTTTCGTTTCGATCCGACGTGTGTATACAAAGTTGCAGCGTGTTCCAGAACTGACGGATACGGGGCGGTGTCGGCGGATACGCGTTGATTCCGGTATGCACGCACATCCAAATCAACTTCTCCGAATTCCTACACGTTCGTATCAACGTCGCGCATATTTCGGTAAAGACCGCGTGCGACCAAGTCGTCCCGTTTGGCGGGGCGTACCCAGTTCCGGGGTGAATCAGGTCGTTGTTTTTCCTGTTTTTGGATCGCGTGCCGCGATCGCCACAGGACGCGATGCTCCGAGCGGGTTGCACGGGCACCGAGGTGGTTACATAGTCTACACGACGCAACTGACGGAATTGAAATCGGAATTACGAGGAGAGAGATATCGTTACCTGAACAGGGCTCCAGAAACTTGCGTTTCTCGTGTCCGACACGTGTCAGGGTCAGGGACGGCTGCGTCCGTGTCCTCCCTAGGGCATCTGAACGCTGCCGGAGTCGACTGGCCTCGACGGCGAGCTGCTCGGCTGAGTCGGCCGAAGCCGGAGCGGCTAGGAGGGGCTGACCGGAGTCGACTGGGAGGAGAGGAGAGGTGGTGGTGGCGTTGGTGCTAGTGGTGGAGGATGGTGGTGGCGGCGGACTGTGATAGGGGTGGCGGTGGTGGTGGAGAAGAAGTGGAGGAGGAGGAAGGCGGTCGGAGGTCGGGGGTCGGCTCCGGAGGCTGTCGGGGGCCGGCGGGGTCTGCTCGGCGCTGTGCCGGCGAGGTCGGGGTCGGCTCCAGCCATGGGGAGGATGGGGGAGACGGTGAACAGGAGCTCCGGGTGGATCCGGTGGGGGATGGCGGCTGGGGCAAAGGAAGAGGGTGGTTTGGGTTCGTCTAGGCGGAGCTCCGGTCGGAGGTCGGCTCGCCGTGGGGAGGCGGAGGTCAGGGAAAGGGGGTAGTTTATTTATAGAGAGAGAGAGAGAGAGAGAGGGAGAGTCGGTGGAAGGGGAAAGGGGGAAACCGCTCGGGGGGGGGGGAGTAAATACTGCTGCTGCCGTTGTTTCTTTTTTTTTTTCTTTCCTTCCTTTCTTACTTTCTAACTTTCTTACTAAGTTTTCTTCTTCTTCTTTTTTTTACTAAAAGTGCTACTGCTGCTGTTTTCTAACTTTAGTGGTTTTGCTTGGAATGGTTTCAAGGGTTTTTGGGTTTTGGGTTTGTGGATTTTGGGTTTGGGTTTGGATCCATTAAGGATCCAAACCCACTTTCTATTTCTTTTCTTTTTTTTCTTTTTCTTTAACAACTAAACTTTTATAGGTATATATACATATATATGTATATATATATATATATATATATATAACCGTCTAAGTGAATGCAGTTAAGAACAACTTTTTCCACAAGTGAGCTATCTGGCTGAAAACTGGGATTTGGCATGGTTCTCTTTTGAAGATCCAGGGGCCCAAAGGCACGTCGTCTTTTGAACGGCGGAGGCCCGCCAATGTATATATATGGGTCATCACCACCCGTATCTCCAGCGGAGAATCCGGGCGTCACAGAAAAAGTGCAAAGGAGCTCAAATGCGGTACTTGTTGTTCTCCCCACCCCATGCTCTAAGCATGTCACATCCATGACACGATTTGGTCCATAGCCTATTCTTAGTACCCTAGCCCAATCCTGCAACCAAACAAATACAAGGATGGGACCACCGTACTATAATAAGCTATGTCCCTGGACCTCTAATAACTGCCAAGTCTACTAGCATGCAAAGTTTCTAACAACAGTTATCCCTAACGCACGGCCCATACGTACCGATGATCAGTCAATACATGCGTCCGTGATCTATATGAGACTCACAACTCGTGTAAAAATATATGTCACGGCCAAATGAACCTAATGATACTATATGATAATGGGGTAGTCTCATGTACAGGGTCAATGCAATACATAAGTAAAAACATATCGCGACGTCACCGTCGCGAGCATTTTATATAACAATTAAAATATATGAACTAAGGGCAGAAAATAAAGATGCATGCAACATATGGAATGTAAATAACAGTACAATGGCAAGGTATACTTGCCTGACAAGAAGCTACAAAATATCACGTCCAGATGTCCAATACACAGGACCAGAAGCTATGGCCTCAGAACAAATATCTCCGGATGCTGAAATAAATATTACCAACGTTTTCGGAATGAGCAAAATAGCTAAAAAGCACATCCCTTTCGTCCAATTTGGACACAGGGGCAAAACGGTAATTTCGGGTGAAAGTGGGGTCCACGTGTGGCCCACTTTGCACCGAAAAGCGTGTCGAGGGTAACAGTCTCTAAATGGGACAAACTATAGGTCAAACAACTCTAGATGTCAATACGAACCCAACGGTATATCCAAATTTGGATTCCGATGAGCCGAACAAAATTTGGTCCAAAAAGTCAACTGTGGGGCCCGCCAATTGGCGATCTGGTCAACCGTCTCAGAAATGTGTGAAAATTGGGTCACAGGACCAGCGCGTTACCACGAGTCCAGTGGCGTAAGTTTCGTCACAATCTGACAAGCGTGCACAGAATACTCGCGAGTTCCACAAAAGTGGCGACACGGGATGTGTCCGCGGATACGGCCTGATTCCGGTGCGCACACGCGTCCGAATCAGTTCCCACAAATTTCCACGTGTCCCGTTATGCGGTGTGCACCATTTGGTACACTTGGCACACGGCGGGGCGGTCCCGTTTGCCGGGGCGCGCTCCGATCTCCAACTTTTGGAAAACCGGAAAAAGTGGGTGCGCGCAGTTTTGTGACGAATATATTTCTGTCCACAGCGACTAATAGCACAAAGTTATAATACAGAAAATAAACTAGGTCATGTAATCTACAGGTATCAAAAAGAATCACCGAATTTGGATCTCTGTGGTGGGAGATACGAACTCGGCAATATGGGTGGTCATTCTGAAATTCTGCGATTGCAGAATTCTGTCTGCTCGCGCTGACTTGGGCGCTATTTTTCACCTAGGGGCACACGTTTTCCGAGGTTGACTATGAAACAAATATTGGAGAGGGTTGAGGGAAGATCATACCTATGAAAACGGAACAGCGTTTGGTTGAGCGAGTCGACGGAAAATCACGCCGGAGCGAAGGTGCCTCGAGTGGGATTCTGCAGGGCGCGATGTCGGCGTCGACGGGATGATTGGATGGCTTGAGGAGGCTTCTCTGGCTGCGGTGACGGCTCTAGATGGGAAGAGGAAGTCTGAAGTTTCTAGGTTAGGATTTTAGAGAGTTTATTATATATATCTATATATTATATTAAGAGAGAGAGAGAGAGAGGGTGGATTAAGGGTTCGGCCGTGGGGTGAACAAAGGGCTGAAGGGGTCAAAGGGGGTCTGGGAAGTCAATTAGGGCGGGTCTCTCTTGACTATGTTTGCTGCTGTGACAGCAAGGTCCGCGGAAGAAAGACTAGCAAAAGCTAAAGTTGAATTGAAAGTAGTTATTACTACTATGAATGTTATTATATTAATATACTTAGTTAGTTATTAATAAATTCTTTCTTTTTCTTTTCTTTCTTTCTTTAAAAAAATATATATACATATATATATATTTGTATATACATATATATATATATATATATATACTCATAAGAAAATTTATAGATTAGGATATTGCACATCGTTAGGCTAGCAACAGCTCAAGGGATCTCCTACATGGAATAAATTCCGAAAAATTCCTGATGGTCGCATAAGTCATCTAAGTGCCCGAACACCTAACATAAAAATTATTAAAAATTTATTTCTCCTATTTAGGCCTAATTACTACAATTTAATTAATAATTAATAAATAAAAAGGTATATTCGATTTTCTAGGAAGGGGACTTTACATTCTACCCAACTTATAAAAATTTTGTCCTCGAAATTAAAATTAAGCCACGATAGAATGCAATGATGGTGTAAGATTTGCATTGTTTAAAATACAAGGCTAGGTTTAAAGGGGTGGGCGATGTTGCACGTTGCACATCCCAGAAAAAATCATGGAACAATCCATATGAGCGAAAAATAGGTTTCTTCATGTGTCATGTCCAATGGTGTGGACACACAAATGCTCTTTTGCATAAAAGCGTCCAACAATTGGAAAATTGCACAAAGATGAGAATTGGATGATGGACATGTCTAGGATAAGGGTGTAGAATTTGTAGGAGGGCAGTGGCTAGTGTAGTGCTCAATTATCGGAGCACGGTAAGGCGTGTCAAGTGATATCATGTTGTAAACTAAAAAAAAGTACCGTGTTCTATTTTTAAGTGGATTCGTGCTAGCCTCAGTCTCACTATCTAAGCCGAGTAGGTCAATTTTGGGTGAGGGGTTCACAATCTGCCGAACTTAAAATAATGTCGTCCTCAAAATTAAAATAAGGCAGAATCGGTTAATCCTTTATGTACAATAAGGCAAGTCAGTCACGATCTTCTTGCGATAACTAAAATCCTAATCATATCCATTGCAATCACTTCTAGGTTAAGATGACCACTGCTCCAATCAAAATTTAACCTATGGTTATCTCTTCTCCCCTTGTTTCAAATTATCTACATCCACATAACATCTCCAAGATTTACATACTCATATAACTTTTACCTCACGATCTCTAACTATCATAACCTCCTTTAGAAGTGGTTTGAGTCCAATATTCCCATTTTCACTTATAAAATTTTGTATGCCTCAACTCTTTAATTCCATTCACATCCTCATTATTTCAAATAGGTCGTCCAACCAAAATTTTAATTCTTAATTCAATTCACCAAATTGAAAAATAATTTAAATGCAGTCCACCAATATTCAAGTCTGAGATTCTATATTTATCCTCTAAATTCAAATTGGTGATTCTACCTTCATTGTTCAAAAACTTAACTCATGCACTTAAGGTATAAATATTTGGTCCTCAATATCAATTCATTGATCCTCATCATCTTAGTCATCCTTCTAAATTTCTCAAAATTACAATGGCTTGAACCTCTCCCAATCTAGTTTTACTCGATCATAATCTAAAAGAAATTCCTCCCGAGTTGACAATGCACTACTACCCCACTTAGAATTTCCACCTATCACCTAAGGCTATATACCTTAAAAAAAATATTGCTTAATTTATTTACTCATGTCATTCAATCCTCAAGACGTCAACGCCGATTATATCATATATGATATGTCCTTAATTACAAAAGAATAATCCTCAAGCATGTGATCGGCCTACGGGGTATATCTAGTACTCTCTGTGTATTAAACTTATACCAAGCACGAGATTTCATCTTTTCGAAGTAAGGGAAGGCGGAGATCAATAATAAAGAGTTCAAGGGCGAGGTAATAGAATAGAAGTATCGGGATCAAGGCGTTTAAAGAATTCAAATAGGAATTGTCAAAGCAGTTGTGGATTGAAGTCCTATTTTGGTAATGCCTATCCACATGCTCGCATCGGTACAGTTATGTAACGGATACGATATGCTTAGACATATCTAGAGGGCAAGTACAGGTGTCTACTAGTCAACTATATATCACAATCCACGTAAAGTATTATTGCAAAGGGCGAATCAAGCGCACTATGGTTGATCAGACCGTAATACACTGATTCTGAATTGTATTATTGTGTGCACCCAATAATACATATGCCATGAGCAAGCTCGATAAAAGAATAAGCTTACAAAAACTAGGCTATAATAGCAGCATAAGTCAAGGTAGTACAGAGATTATAGATACGCTGGATTATGATGAGAGATGTTACAAAATAATTCAAGTTCACAAAAACAAAAGCAAAATAAGCAATAATAATGAAAGACTACACAATCTCTACAGTTGTCATATTAATTCCTTGTCTAAGTCGATAGTCGACAAGGTAGGGGGTATGAGCCTCTAAGTTCTATAGTCTGAATAAACACTATCATCTTATGTTAGCATACCATTAATGCCATTCAGTTACTCTTCATCAATGGATCACAAGGGCTATATGATACTAGGTGGTGAGGTATACTACCCAACTTATAAGAATTAAACTAATACGGTGACAGTCTTAAGAGGGTCCTACACAATAATCTTACACATGTAAATAAAACAGAAACTCTTTATTAGGGTGTATGAGGAAAATCTTGTACTTATTAGGGTCTCCTATTTATGTAGGTAATGGTCATCCTAAGTCTTAGTCATAGCACTTACAAGCAAGTGTCGATGGTAAGGATAGAAGAGTTACTGGCCGTCAAGGAGGAAGGGTCTAACTTGTATCGAGGTGAGGGTACAAATTACACGATTTAAAACTAAGGGTTAATCATTGGTCACAATCTACAAAACAACTTAACTTATCAAGTTCTAACTACCAAGCAGAAAAAAAAATTTCACACTCAAGGCTACAACTATAATCCTAGCAAACTATGAGCCCTTAACAAAGAATAAAATTACTTGGCCTACTATCCGAAGTGTCAGATGGCACGAGTTGAAAGATGAAGAGAAGAAACTAAATTAGCCGTCGCAAAATAGCGAGCGCTATGGTCGCAGGGAAACAATAAAAATAAAGATAGAGGGCTCTAGATAGCATCATGGTTCTCTAAGGGGAGTGGGGTATTAGTTGCTATGTTCGGGGTATGATCAAGGGAGAAGTGTTGATTACATTCCTCTAGGCTTCCTAGGGTGCTGTCTACTAATAACAAGACAATGATATAAGTTTATAGTTCCAATATCATCTAACTATGAAGGTTAGGTTCAGTCCAAATATTAAGTTTTTGGTTTTCTATTGGTTCCTCAATGCTAGGGGCAAATATTATGATAAAACTTCTAACTATCTCTAGTAGTGTCTATACTACTCAAGTCTTCTTAATACATCAAGGGGTAATGGTATACCAATCTAAAGATAAGGAGTTCTAGGGTTCACTAGATATTCTAAACTTAGTGGTGTGTCTATATTCTCGTTGTATTCTTAATAGGTGTGCTACCCTAATTATCATCCTAATAACAGGGGTTCCTATATTCTAGGAGAAGGCTATACTTAAAGAATTATTAGGGAAGTACAGGAATCAAGCAAGATACAATTGTTCAAATAGAACAGATAGGAGGAAGATGAATCATAGTCAATGTGGATGAGATCCTATATTCTAGTCCTAGGTGCAGGCTTGCTCGGCACAGTAACGTAACCGAGACAATATGCTCTTGACCTGCATAGGCCACCACAAAAACATGTCACGCCTTAGTCCCAAAAATACGTAGGACTAGGACACGTAAGCATGCCAGCCGCATGGATATGGCAACTCCAATATATGGAAACCAAATCCATACGTACGCTGTAATATGAATATAAAATCCACAAGTGGTATAAAATGAAATACAAGTCACAGGTCAAAATCTAAATCTCATCCACCAAAATCATATAGAAATAAATAACCAGTATCTATGAAACTAGATCTCAACAAGAAATATCTAAGGATGATAGTTGGATGGAAACAAATCCACTACCAACTCAAATGGAGAAGTAAATACAATATAAGTACAACTCACTCAAACAATATGAGTACCAGCTACCAATCACGGCTCGAAGAGAAGACATCCACGAAGCATCTATATCCTTCCCAATCTGTGCTCCTGCAAATACTCAAGAACAGGTACACCTGGCAGCGGACCAGGTCCTCAGAGGGACATAACAAGTATACTTAAATACATGCCAATAAAGTACTGAAATAAATATCCAAAGGGGTCACCTAACCGTCTAAGTGAATGCAGTTAAGAACAACTTTCCCCACAAGTGAGCTATCTGGCTGAAAACTGGGATTTGGCATGGTTCTCTTTGGAAGATCCAGGGGCCCAAAGGCACGTCGTCTTTTAAACGGCGGAGGCCCGCCAATGTATATATATGGGTCATCACCACCCGTATCTCCAGCGGAGAATCCGGGCGTCACAGAAAAAGTGCAAAGGAGCTCAAATACGGTACTGTTGTTCTCCCCACCCTATGCTCTAAGCATGTCACATCCATGACACGATTTGGTCCATAGCCTATTCTTAGTACCCTAGCCCAATCCTGCAACCAAACAAGTACAAGGATGGGACCACCGTACTATAATAAGCTATGTCCCTGGACCTCTAATAACTGCCAAGTCTACTAGCATGCAAAGTTTCTAACAGCAGTTATCCCTAACGCACGGCCCATACGTACCGATGATCAGTCAATACATGCGTCCGTGATCTATATGAGACTCACAACTCGTGTAAAAATATGTGTCACGGCCAAATGAACCTAATAATACTATATGATAATGGGGTAGTCTCATGTACAGGGTCAATGCAATACATAAGTAAAAACATATCGCGACGTCACCGTCGCGAGCATTTTATATAACAATTAAAATATATGAACTAAGGGCAGAAAATAAAGATGCATGCAACATATGGAATGTAAATAACAGTACAATGGCAAGGTATACTTGCCTGGCAAGAAGCTACAAAATATCACGTCCAGATGTCCAATACACAGGACCAGAAGCTATGGCCTCAGAACAAATGTCTCCGGATGCTGAAATAAATATCACCAACATTTCTGGAATGAGCAAAATAGCTAAAAAGCACATCCCTTTCGTCCAATTTGGACACAGGGGCAAAACGATAATTTTGGGTGAAAGTAGGGTCCACGTGTGGCCCACTTTGCACCAAAAAGCGTGTCAAGGGTAACAGTCTCTAAATGGGACAAACTATAGGTCAAACAACTCTAGATGTCAATACGAACCCAACGGTATGTCCAAATTTGGATTCCGATGAGCCGAACAAAATTTGGTCCAAAAAGTCAACTGTGGGGTCCGCCAATTGGCGATCTGGTCAACCGTCTCAGAAATGTGTGAAAATTGGGTCACAGGACCAGCGCGTTACCACGAGTCCAGTGGCGTAAGTTTCGTCACAATCTGACAAGCGTGCATAGAATACTCGCGAGTTCCACAAAAGTGGCAACAAGGGATGTGTCCGCGGATACGGCCTGATTCCGGCGCGCACACGCGTCCGAATCAGTCCCCACGAATTTTCACGTGTCCTGTTATGCTGTGTGCACCATTTGGTACACTTGGCACACGGCGGGGCGGTCCCGTTTGGTGGGGCGCGCTCTGATCTCCAACTTTTGGAAAACCGGAAAAAGTGGGTGCGCGCAGTTTTGTGACGAATATATTTCTGTCCACAGCGACTAATAGCACAAAGTTATAATACAGAAAATAAACTAGGTCATGTAATCTACAGTATCAAAAAGAATCACCGAATTCGGATCTCTGTGGTGGGAGATACGAACTCGGCAATATGGGTGGTCATTCTGAAATTCTGCGATTGCAGAATTCTGTCTGCTCGCGCTGACTTGGGCGCTGTTTTTCACCTAGGGGTACACGTTTTCCGAGATTGACTATGAAACAAATATTGGAGAGGATTGAGGGAAGATCATACCTATGAAAACGGAACAGCGTTTGGTTGAGCGAGTCGACGGAAAATCACGCCGGAGCGAAGGTGCCTCGAGTGGGATTCTGCAGGGCGCGATGTCGGCGTCGACGGGATGATTGGATGGCTTGGGGAGGCTTCTCTGGCTGCGGTGACGGCTCTAGATGGGAAGAGGAAGTCTGGAGTTTCTAGGTTAGGATTTTAGAGAGTTTATTATATATATCTATATATTATATTAAGAGAGAGAGAGAGAGAGGGTGGATTAAGGGTTCGGCCGTGGGGTGAACAAAGGGCTGAAGGGGTCAAAGGGGGTCTGGGAAGTCAATTAGGGCGGGTCTCTCTTGACTATGTTTGCTGCTGTGACAGCAAGGTCCGCGGAAGAAAGACTAGCAAAAGCTAAAGTTGAATTGAAAGTAGTTATTACTACTATGAATGTTATTATATTAATATACTTAGTTAGTTATTAATAAATTCTTTCTTTTTCTTTTCTTTCTTTCTTTAAAAAAATATATATACATATATATATATATTTGTATATACATATATATATATATATATATACTCATAAGAAAATTTATAGATTAGGGTATTGCACATCGTTAGGCTAGCAACAGCTCAAGGGATCTCCTACATGGAATAAATTCCGAAAAATTCCTGATGGTCGCATAAGTCATCTAAGTGCCCGAACACCTAACATAAAAATTATTAAAAATTTATTTCTCCTATTTAGGCCTAATTACTACAATTTAATTAATAATTAATAAATAAAAATATATATTCGATTTTCTAGGAAGGGGGTTTTACACATTGGCCAAGGCCAAATGGAGAGGCTACCTCTTCTTTGACCGTAGTCAACCCATCTCCCCCCTTCCTTTGCATGAAGAAAACCTATTCCCTTCATGTAAAATCCCCACCCTTTATTTGAAATGGAAGCATCACCACCATCCATCCTCCACACAACCCCCCTATATAATATCTTTTCTCCCCTCTCCCCAATGCAGGCCCTAATCCCTAGGGACATTGAAAACTACCCTCTTCTCTCTCTCCTCCCTTCTCCATCTTGAAAACCGAGCCACCCACCCCTCTATATTTCTTCTTCCTTTCTTCTTCTTCCTTTCTTCTTCTACTCCTGTCATTCTTCAACTCCTTCAATGGAACAGGATGATCCTGCTCTCCCGGGCGGTGGCGCTCGCGATCGACCCACTCTTCTTCTACTCGCTGTCGATCGGGAGGGACGGGACCGCGTGCCTGTACATGGACGGGGGGCTGGCGGTGATCGTCACGGTGCTGCGGACCGTGGCGGACGTAGCGCACCTGCTGTACTTGTGGCTGCAGTTCCGCGTGGCGTATGTGTCGAGGGAGTCGCTGGTGGTTGGGTGCGGGAAGCTGGTGTGGGATGCTAAGATGATCGCCGACCATTACGTTATGTCCGTCAAAGGAATCTGGTTCGACATCTTCGTCATCCTGCCCGTGCCTCAGACTATCTTCTGGTTGGTGTTGCCCAAGCTGATTAGGGAAAAAGAGATTAAGCTTATAATATCGATTCTTTTGATGATATTATTGTTCCAGCTCCTCCCCAAGGATTATCACAGCATCTGTGTGATGAGGAGGATGCAAAAGGTCACTGGCTACATCTTTGGAACGATCTGGTGGGGATTCACTCTCAACCTCATTGCCTACTTTATCGCATCTCATGTAGCTGGAGGGTACTGGTATGTTCTTGCAATCCAACGCGTTGCCTCGTGTATTCAAAATCAATATGAGAAGAACAACAATTGCAATCTCGTATCGTTGGCCTGTTCCCAGGAAGTCTGCTGCCGATTTCCCCTACTATCAGGCATGAACGAGTTGAAATACCAGAGTAACATCACAGCTATGGGCATTCAAAAGGATCTAGTATGTTTGAATATGGACGGGTCATATCCTTACGGGATCTATAACTGGGCACTCGCTGTTGTTTCTAGCAATTCCCTTGCTGTCAAAATTCTGTACCCAATATTTTGGGGTCCCATGACTCTCAGCACTTTTGGCAATGATCTTGAACCCACAAGCCACTGGCTCGAGGTTATATTCAGTATACTCATTGTATTAAGTGGCCTGATGCTCTTTACTCTATTGATTGGAAACATCCAGGTTTTCTTGCACGCAGTGATGGCAAGGAAGAGAAAAATGCAGCTGAGGTGCCGAGACATGGAGTGGTGGATGAAGAGGAGACAACTGTCGTCGCGTCTGAGGCAGAGAGTCTGCCAGTATGAATGCCAAAGATGGGCTACGATAAGAGGTGAAGATGAGATGGACATGATCAAAGACTTGCCAAAAGGGCTGAGACGAGATATCAAGCGCTATCTCTGCCTTGAGCTCATCAAGCAGGTACTACGGGACCTGAGGACTTGGACGTGGTACCGGATCTCCGTCATCAGCAGCCGGACGCAGGCAAGTGTACCTTACCACCCTGTATTTCAGATTACAGATATTTATAGTTTCTTTATGTACATTATGCGCGTATGTTTGGTTACGATCAATACTTCGTGTCCGGATCACAACCGGGTACAGACGTTATTCGTAACGTCTTAGAATAATTGTTAAATGTTTGTAACACCTCAATGTACATACCTGAGTATATCGACACCCCAGGACACACTTATATACTATGATCGTGCCAGATTCCTGTATCCTGATACTGACATCATGACCAAAAACTGGGACGACCTTAGGGTCGCGTCTGTTGAGTTATTTCTGTGTGTCGAGACTGTTAGATAGAGGTTCAGGTTCAGCGCACCTTCGTTGACCGCTTGGGAAGGAGAAGATAGTTACTAGACGTTTGGGCTCCTCTGCACGCACTTATATATGTATATGTAGTGATCCTGTATTCTAGAGTAGTTGTATCACCCGTGTGACTCTGTGCTCGGAGCTACGGTATGCCCCGTGTGTCTCTGTGTTCGGAGCTACGATTTTATTTTGGATAGCCCATGCGTCGAACATTGTCTTTAAACTGTGTCACACTTAGTTGGTTATGATAGATTACCCTATCGTTGCACTTATACTTTCTGTTGTACTTTGGCATGCTGTATTTCTGTACCTTGTTACGTCCCTCTGAGGACCTGGTTTTCTGCCAGTTTTGCAGCATAGACGATTACGGAGCACTTGGAGATACTGATGGAGTGGCATGTCTTGCGGGCACTGTACCAGGTACTCATATCATTTCTACCGGCATTATGGTTACTTCATTCTTATTGATTATTCATCTGCTGTTGTAGTCTAGTATTTGTAGACTCATCTCTTCTCGAGTCTATTCGAGTTTGTGTGTTATTGGGCGGCCGACTTTAGCACATATAGCTCTTTCTTGTCTACTGATTTACATTGTGGATTGAGACATAGAGGTTTATATTTATGGGATATCTAGATAGTGCCCTTTTTATTATACAGCTTATACGTATTCGAGTCAGACTAGAGTCTGGTCGAATGCGTAGCTGGCGTGTCACGTTTTCCTGGTCCTACATATTTTGGGACTGGGGCGTCATATTTTCTAAGATCGATCTTCGATCAGGGTATCATTAAGTTAGAGTTCGGGAGCAAGACATAAGTATTTAGGTCACAAAATGGGCATTACGAATTCTTAGTTATGTCATTCGGACTGACTAATTCTCCATCGATATTTATGGATTTGATGAATCGTATTTTTATGCCATATCTAGATCAGTTCGTGGTGGTTTTCATAGACGATATTCTAGTCTATTCCAGTAGCGAAGAGGAGCACGAAGAGCATATTCAGAAGGTCTTACAAAATTTGAGGGAACACCAATTATACGCAAAGCTCATCAAGTACGAGTTTTGGTTGGATTACGTGTCATTCTTGGGTCACATCATCTCTAGAGCAGGAGTAGAAGTAGATCCGAAGAAGGTTGAGGCCGTAGAGAGTTGGCCAGTTCCTAAGACAACAGTTGAAGTCCGTAGTTTCCTGGAATTGGCAGGATACTACAGAAGGTTCATGGCAGACATTGCAAGGATTTTAGCACCGCTGACTCGATTAATGCACAAGGAGACTAAGTTCGACTGGTCAGCAGAGTGCCAGACATCATTTAAAGAATTGAAGAAGAGATTGATTTCAGCTCTGATTCTCACTCTTCCAGTAGGCTCTGGAGGTTTTACCGTATATTACGACACGTCAGGCAAATGACTTGGGTGTGTATTGATGCAACATGGATGAGTGATAGCTTATGCATTGCGACAACTTCGAGATCATGATAAGAATTATTTGACTTACGAATTGGAGTTGGCGGCGGTAGTATTTGCACTTAAGTTGTGGAGGAACTACTTGTATGATGATCGGGTGGAGATATTTAAGGATCACAAGAGATTAAAGTATGTATTCACTCAGAAGGACCTGAACATGAGGTAGAGATGTAAGAACCCTAATTCTGAAAATCGTATTAATTATTTTATTAATTATTTTAAACCTATAGTTATGAGCTAAATAGAGAGAATATATTTTTATTAGATTTTATTTTGAGGTGTTTGAGCATTTAGAGGATTTATGGAACCATTATAAATTTTTCCTAATTTATTCCATATAGGAGACCCTTTGGACAGTTGCTAGCTCAACCATATGCACCAATATAATTCTTAGAATTTTCTGTGAATAGATATGTTTATATATATATATATAAATTTCCTATTGGATATCAAATCGAAATCCAACCCAACTACCCGCTTGCACCCGAACCCGTGTACAAAATATCAACAACAGCAGTAGCAAAAGCCAACTTTGCTCCCTATTCCGCGCGTATGAGGAAAAATATCAACAGCAACACCACCGCCTCATTCCACCGCCTCTAAACTCTACTATTACTAAACTCTCCTCCAAACCGTACCCAAAAACAAAGAAAGAAAGAAACAGCAGCGGCAGTGGCTTTTAAGACCACTAAGTTTTTCCACCGCCTCTTATTCTCTATATATTACAACTCTTCTAAAACCTTAACTACAATTCTTCTTTCACTAAGCTTAACACTATTTTGGACGTGCACTATACATAACTCTTGCTCGGCAAGTATACCTTGCCATTGTACTATTATTTATATTCCAGCTGATACATGCATGTTTAATTCTGCTTATATAGATATTTATTTATGTAGATTTTGGACCTACTTTATGAGACCACCCCAGTATTATGGAGGATCAATAGGTTCATTGGCCGTGACACAGTTGTTACATGAGTTGTGAGTCTCATATAGATCACGGACTGTATGACAGGTCTGGCCTCCTGTACGTATGAGCCATGTGTTAGGGATGACTGCTGATAGAAACTTTGTATGCTAGTAGACCCGGCAGTTATTTAGAGGTTTTATTGTGTCATGGATATAGCATACTTAGAGCATGGGGTGGGAAGAACAACAAGTAAGGCGTTTGGGCTCCTTTACACTTTTTCCTTTTGTAACCCAGAAGCTCCGCTGGAGATATGGGCGGTGATGACCACTATATATATTACATGCGGCCTCTGCTGTTCAAAAGATGGTATGCTGATGGGCCCCTGATTCTCCGTGAGAATCATGCCAATCCCATTTATGTCCAGATAGCCCACGTATTGGAAAGTTGTTCTCAAACTGCATTCACTTAGACGGTTAGGCGACCAATTGGATGTTTATATTTCAGTACTTATTGGCATGTTATTATGTATCTTGTTACGTCCCTCTGAGGACCTGATCCCTTTCCAGATATGGACGAGCAGGAGTATCCACAAGAGTACGGACCTGGACCTGACTCTACTTACCTGACTGAGGAGGTCTTACCCTCAGAGTACCTGTGATTTATTTCTACTGTTTAGAGATTTTGTTGCTACTGTAGTTTAGTCATTTTGTAGTAGATTTATTTCCACCCGACTATCAGACTTGATACTCATCTTGGATATCCAGTTATTATTCAGCTCTTTATTCCTACTTATTATTGTGCTGTGGATGAGATCTAGATTGTGTGTGACTTGTTGTGACAGTATATTACCACTGGTGGATTGGATATTCATGTACAGCGTACGTGTGTATATGATTTTCATATATTGGAGTTAGTATACATACGGCTGGGCGTGTTACGTATTCCTAGTCCTACGTATTTTGGGACTGGGGCGTGACATGTTTTTAGTGGTGGCCCATGCAGGTCAAGAATATATTATCTCGGTTAAGTAACTGTACCGAACAAGCCTGCGTATAGGAATAAAGTATAAGGATCTCATCCATGCTTGACTAAAATATCATTCTTCCTTTCAACCATCCTATGTTTGGATAGACATGATTTACGCCAAAAATACTTTACGCTGTGACCAGGGACCTCTATTTATGAAGTTCAACCAATTAACTGTTGTTGACGTAAAAGCTAAATGACTGTCAAGTTGGCGTAAAAGCCAAAAGACTGTCTGGTTGGCATAAAAGCCAAATGACTGACTTGTTGGCGTAAAAGGCCAAACTATGAAGAAGATTGCCTACTTTACGCTGCGGTTATGGCAACTGCCATCCATGTTTCCTTAGACTTCTAAATCTGCGTATGATACGTCATACAAGCCATGTAGAAAACTACCCCAGCGTAAACTTGATAATAGATAACCAGCGTAGAGTAGACCGATTAGGCGTAAAATGTAAGGATGGTAATATAAGCGTATTTGTCACAATCTTAGCTTTCCCCAGCCATGACCAAATCTTGTACATTAAATGCAGAGATATGCCTCGAGCCCTGTGCAAGAAACAGCTTTTGACGTAACGTCTAATTTTGTCCTGTCTTGAGCGTAAAAACTCACTTCTGTCCATATAGAATAGGCAGCGTATTCAGAAGACTCCATTCTTTTTCCTTTTGGATGTGTAAAAATCGACTTGTGTCAAATATGTCACTAAACGACAACCTGAGTCTCTGTGCAAAATTATCATCACAGCCGTCCTCTCGATTATCGTGCAGTACTTTTGTCAGATGTCATGATCACTGATTTGTCTGACAAATTCATCAAGTTCCTCGTACAACTTTACGCTACAAAATATATAGCAGACTTTACGCAGGACACTTTTTATGCAGACCTTACACAAGAAACTTTTACGTAGATTTACGAAGACAAACTTTACGCTGCAACGGATTTCAAATTTTAGGCACAAACTTTTTAGGCACAAATTTTATGCGGGTAGATTTTACGCAGCAGATCTTTTACACGCGAAACTTTTTACAAACTTTATGCAGACAGACTTTTACGTAGACTTTACGCAGGAAGTGTAGCAAATTTTTACGCGGTTAGCTTTGAAGCCATGTTTTACGTCGACAATTTTGAATCTCTATTTTACGCGGATAGCTTCGAATCTTTACTTTACGCCTGATAGTTGAACCTCTGCTTTACGCCAGACAGCTTAAAACTGTATTTTACGCCGACAGTCTTGAATCTCTATTTTATGCGGACAATTCTGGAGCTCTACTTTACGCTCCTCTGCTTTGCGCGGACACTCTGAAGCTTTACTTTACGCCAAACTTCCTTGAATCTTTGTTTTACGCTGACTACTTTGGATCTCTACTTTACGCCAAACTATCTTGAAGCTCTGCTTTACGCAGGAAGCTTATCAACCTGTTTTACGCCAACTACCTCGAAGTCCTGTTTTACGCAGAGAGAAACTTCATGTATGATTGGGGATTTTTGACTGAAAAATACGCGGGCAATTCCCTAGCGTATTTCATGCTTCTACATTCTATCTAATGCTTGTATCCTGTTAGATTCATGTACTTCTTCTAAAATCGTTGTACCTCACCTGCAGAGAGATGGATATACAGAAGGGATGTACTATCACCGATGGTGACACAACTCCTGGAGTCAATGGTCAGACTCAAGGAGGAACTTCAATGATTCCTAGACTTCCAGGACCAGATGGACAGATTCACAATCCAGTTCCATCTGATCTTCCCTTTCCACCTAATGGGAACCTTCCAGTCTCATCGACACCACATGATGGCCAGGCACAACTGTTCTAATTCTTCCAGATGATGATACAGGAACAGAGACAGCAAGCAGTAGAATAGAGACAAGAGTTTCTAGCAGCACTTGAAAGGATGGCTGCAAGGACTACTGTACCAGCTCAAGCACTAGCTCCAGTACCTCGAGCTAAAGTTGGTTCAGTAAAAGACTTTATACAAATGGGTCCGAAGTCATACAAAGGCATTGAGAGTCCAGAGGAGACTACCAACTGGATCACTCACACCCAGAAGTTATTAGAGGCATCACAGCTACCTGCAGACCTATGGATGATAGGTGTAAGGACGCTTCTAGATGGTAATGCTCATCACTGGTAGGAATCCATGGAGCGCCAGTTGGGTACATACCAGACTTGGGAGCAGTTCTTGGAGTGCTTTGAAAGGAAGTACTTTCCGGACACCGTCAGAGATGCATTGTACGATTAGTTTCTCCACCTGGAGCAAGGGAACGGAACAGTGGATGAGTATGATGCTGAGTTTAGTCGCCTTAGTAAATATGGCGGTGCCTTGATACCAGATAACTTGGCCAAGGCTAAGAGGTTTCATCGTGGACCGACTCAGGAACTCCAATATTACACCAGCTCACAGTCCCGGATCTCTTATGCCGAATTACTGACAGAAGCCAGATTACAAGAAACCATCAGCCAAGGAAAAAGAGGTCAGCTGGGGACACAACAAGAACTAGTAAGGACGCATCCAGGATCAATAAGGACACAGCAAGGAGGACCTTTTAGACATCCTTTGGAACAACAACAACAGTATCAACACAGAGCCGGACCATACCAGATTCCGGAGAAACCCCAATATAATTATTGTGGGAGACGCGGGCACATTTTGAGAAATTGTCGTAACCACTTAGGACAATGTATAAAGTGTGGTTCTGGACAACATTTGGTAAGAGACTATCCTGTGCAACAAGCATTGACACTTCCACCGCCAGCACAGAGGCTAGCGCTACCAGCACCAAAGCCATCTCAGTAAATGTGAGTTCTTCTTGGACAGAGTTTCATTTCTTGAGCATGTCATTACAGGAGTTGGTATGACAACTATAAAGACTGGATGAGTCTTATCTTCTCTATGAACTATAACTATTTTGTAACATCTCTCATCATAATCTAGCGTATTTATATTTTCTGAACTACCTTGACTTATGCTACTACAGCCTAGTTTTGCAAGCTTATTCTTTTATCAAGCTTGTTCATGATATATGTATTAGTGGATGCATACATTAATATATTTCAGAATCAGTGTATTATGGTCTGATCAACCATAGTGTGCTTAGTTCGCCCTTCACAAATACTACTTTACGTGGATTGAGATACATAGTTGACTAATAGACAAATATATTTAAACATGTCTGGCATATCGCATCAATTACATAACTATACTGATACGAGCATGTGAATAAGAATTTCTAAAATATGATTTTAACCCACAACCGCCTTGACGATTCCCGATTAAATTTTTTAAAACTCGTTGACCTCGTACTTGTATTCTATCACCTTCACCTGGAATTCTTTATTATTGCTCTCCGTCTTTCCTTACTTCGGAAAGACGAAACCTCGTGCTTGGTATAAGTTTGATATGCAGATAGTACAAGATAGGCCAAACACATTATTTGATAATTACTTCCCGTAATTAAAGGTATATCATAGGTGATATATTTTGTGTAAACTTTGAGAATTGAATAACATGATTTGAGGAATAGTTTTCTTAAATATATAGCCTTAAGTGATAGATGAATAAATTCTAAGTTGGGTAGAAATTACATTATTAAATATGAGGTGAATTCTTTTAGATTGTGATCAAGAGAGATTAGATAGAGAGACCCTACCCTATTTTAATTTCGAGGACGAAATTTTTATAAGTTGGATAGAATGTAAGAACCCTAATTCTGAAAACCGTATTAATTATTTTATTAATTATTTTAAACCTATAGTTATGAGCTAAATAGAGAGAATAGATTTTTATTAGATTTTATTTTGATGTGTTCGAGCATTTAGAGGATTTATGGAGCCATTATAATTTTTTCTAATTTTTTCTATGTAGGAGACCCTTTGGACAGTTGCTAACTCAACCGTATGCACCAATATAATTCTTAGAATTTTTTGTGAATAGATATGTGTATGTATATATAAATTTCCTATTGGATATCAAATCGAAACCCAAACCCAACTACCCGCTTGCACCCGAACCCGCGTACAAAATATCAACAACAGCAGTAGCAAAAGCCAACTTTGCTCCATATTCCGTGGTATGAGAAAAATATCAGCAGCAAAACCACCGCCTCATTCCATTGCCTCTAAACTCTACTATTAATAAACTCTCCTCCAAACCGAACCCAAAAACAAACAAAGAAAGAAAGAAACAGCAGCGGCAGTGACTTTTAAGACCACTAAGTTTTCTCACCGCCTCTTATTCTCTATATATTACAACTCTTCCAAAACCTTAAATACAATTCTTCTTTCACTAAGCTTAACGCTGTTTTGGACGTGCACTATACAGAACTCTTGCTCGGCAAGTATACCTTGCCATTGTACTATTATTTACATTCCAGCTGATACATGCATGTTTAATTCTACTTATATAGATGTTTATTTATGTAGATTTTGGACCTAGTTTATGAGACCACCCCAGTATTATGGAGTATCAGTAGGTTCATTGGCCGTGACACAGTTGTTACACGAGTTATGAGTCTCATATAGATCACGGACTGCGTGACAGGTCTGGCCTCCTGTACGTATGAGCCGTGTGTTAGGGATGACTGCTGATAGAAACTTTGTATGCTAGTAGACCCGACAGTTATTTAGAGGTTTTATTGTGTCATGGATATGGCATGCTTAGAGCTTGGGGTGGGAAGAACAATAAGTAAGGCGTTTGGGCTCCTTTACACTTTTTTCTTTTGCAACCCAGAAGCTCCGCTAGAGATATGGGCGGTGATGACCACTATATATATTGCAGGCGGCCTCTGCCGTTCAAAAGACGGTATGCTGATGGGCCCCTGATTCTCCATAAGAATTATGCCAATCCCATTTATGGCCAGATAGCCCACGTGTTGGAAAGTTGTTCTCAAATTGCATTCACTTAGACGGTTAGACGACCCATTGGATGTTTATATTTTAGTACTTATTGGCATATTATTATGTATCTTGTTATGTCCCTCTGAGAACCTGGTCCCTTTCCAGATATGGACGAACAGGAGTATACACAGGAGTACGGACCTGGACCTGACTCTACTTACCTGACTGAGGAGGTCTTACCCTCAGAGTACCTGTGATTTATTTCTACTGTTTAGAGATTTTGTTGCTATTGCAGTATAGTCATTTTGTAGTTGATTTGTTTCCACCCGACTATCACACTTGATACTCATCTTGGATATCCAGTTATTATTCAGCTCTTTATTCATACTTATTATTGTGCTGTGGATGAGATCTAGATTGTGTATGACTTGTTATGACAGTATATTACCACTGGTGGATTGGATATTCATTTACAGCGTACGTGTGTATATGATTTCCATATATTAGAGTTCGTATACATACGGCTGGGCATGTTACGTATTCCTAGTCCTACGTATTTTGGGACTAGGGCGTGACAAGAGAAGGTGGCTAGAGTTGTTGAAAGTTTACGACGTAGAATTTTAGTACCATCCAGGAAAGGTTAATGTAGTAGCAGATGCACTTAGAAGAAGAGATAGAAAATTTAAGTTGACTACTCAAAAGCACATTCTAGAAGACTTACGAGAGATGGGTATCGAGATAGTACTTACATCGAGTATAGGAGTTCAGGCTAGCCTACAGATTCAGTCAATTTTGGCAGATAGAATCAATCTAGCTCAGGTAGAGGACCCGAAGTTTCAAAAGCTACGAGAAGAATGTGAGTCAGGCCTTTGGAAGGATTTGATAATACATGCAGATGGAACACTTAGGTTTGGGAATCGTCTATGCGTACCAAGCGGGGATATTCGGCAAGAGGTTATCACTGAAGCACACAGTTCCCAAGATTTCATTCATCCGGGAGGCACGAAGATGTACTAAGATATAAAGCAACACTTTTAGTGGAACGGGATAAAGAGAGAGATAGACGATTCATTTCCCGATGTTTGGTATGTCAGCAAGTGAAGGCCGACTAGCAAAGACCGACAGGATTATTACATCCGCTTCCTATTCCAGAGTGGAAGTGAGAACATATAATGTTGGACTTTGTGACCGGTTTACCTAGATCCCCAAATGGTCATGATACAGTTTGGGTAATAGTAGATTGCCTCATAAAAGTATCTCACTTTCTTGCTTTTCGAGTAGGACAATCCACATAGCAGTTAGCAGAGATGTACATACGAAAGATAATAAGACATCATGGTATCCCAATGAGTATTATATTCGATCGAGACACTCAATTTACTTTATATTATTGGAAGAGTTTGCACCATAATTTGGGCACCAAGTTGAGATTCAGTACCGTTTACCATCCACAAACAAATGAAAAATCAGAGAGAAATATTTAGACCCAGGAAGATATGTTACGATCTTGTACTTTAGATTTTAGAGGGTCTTGAAAAGATCACCTTTATCTCGTTGAGTTCTCATACAACAATATTTATCAAGCAAGTATTCAGATGGTACCGTTCGAAGCGTTATATAGAAGAAAGTGCAGGTCACCATTGGCATGGGATGATATAGGTGAGCGAAAGATGTTAGGCCTAGAGATGATCATGCATACAGTAGATGTTGTCAAGCAGATCAGAGAGCGACTTTGGGTTGCGCAAGATAGGCATCGACATTGGACATATCAGCATCGTAGGCCTTTAGAGTTTTTTTTCGGCGACCACGTGTTCTTACGGATTTTGCCAACCCATGGAGTCATTAGATTCAGGGTTCGCAGGAAGCTTAGTCCGCGATACGTCGGTCCGTTCGATATCCTCGAGCGGGTGGACGATGTTGCTTATCGTCTTGCCCTTCCGCCTTCACTATGTGAGGTGCACGATGTGTTTTATATATCTCAGTTGTGTAGGTATGTCTCCAGATCCAAGTCATATGATCGACCATTTCGAGCTAGTCATTGGTACCGACTTGTCTTACGAGGAACAACCAGTATCCATTTTGGACCAAAGGGAGAAGGTGCTCAAGAATTAGACTATTTATCTTATCCGGGTTGCTTGGGGTCATCAACCTTTGGGAGTGTTGATGTGGGAGCACGGGGATGATATCCGATCTCGGCATCCGCACCTGTTTGACACGAAAGGTATATTCGTTCTTATGCCTTCGTATCTCGAATCTCGTAATTCATTTACCTATGCTATATGTTACTATTTTTTTTATTATATGCTTAAATTTGGTTGCATGTGTAAATATGCTTGTAGTTAGTGTAGTGCTCATCCTGATTTCTCTAGCTAGCCTTGGGTTTGAATTTCGAGGACAAATTTTTTCTAAAATGGGTAGATATGTCACTGCCCATTTCCGATATACATATTTGGAACATATTAGTTTTTTTTCCTATATCATTTGTTGCTTGCATGATAATTAGGTTCCATGTCATGGAGACTAGACCCATTCTTTGGTTCAATTAGACTCATGGTTTAATTGTTGGGTTAGTTTGGTCATGAGTGAACCCATGGTCTAAATGTCAACCCTAGCATATATAACTCAACCTCTTTCTCTCTTCCCTCATTCTCTCATTTTTCTTTTCCTTCATTTAGGCAAGTACACCTTGCAATACATGGAGAAACCTCTTAATTTTTGATTCTTGCTTTCCTTGCATTTTATTAGTCTATTATGTGCTCATGCTGATTCTAAACACTTTTAGTACTTGGGGTTTTTGATTTTAATGGGCAGATTTGAGTAGATCTACATTTTAAGTTTAGGATTTTCATGGATTCCTTGATTTTTACTAGTTTTGATCTAATAAAAGATGGTATTTTCGAAAAAATAATTTTTGGGATGGATGGAACACTTTATTTTGAGCATTTTGGCTTTTGGTTCAATTGATTCAAAGTTAATATAAAGTTTTTATGAAGAAAATAATTTTTTAATTTTTGGAGTTCTCGCCATGACTGAACTTGCTGTCTGGAGAAGATGAAGTTCTCATGCTGCCAGCGCCATATGTGGCCGAGAATTCTATGCGGCATGATCCTTATGCGGCTGACATGATCTTTATTTGGCCTGGGCACTTGCCGCATATCCGACCAGCATGCATCCATCTTGTTGGAAGCATGACAGGTTATTACACAAGTATTCTAGAGCTAATCCTTGAACTCCTTGTGTCTCACTTGCTGAACAAATAAGAAATTCGCTAAGTCCCAGAACGTCTTATGCGGCCTTGACCCATATGCGGCAAGCAGACCTATGCGGCCTTAACCCATATGCGGCAAGCAGACCTATTCGGCCTTGACTCATATGTAGCAAGCAGACCTATGCGGCCTTGACTCATATGCGTCAGCAACCTCTCTGTGGCACCTGTCATATGCGATACTGACTCTATGCCTCCCTGACCTTATGTGGCCATATGTGCATGATTTGTTGATTTTCTTGGTTTGACATTTTATTAGATTTTTATGATTCTAAGTGTAAGATTGATGATTGGAATGCATGAGAACTGAGTGACCATGTGTTGAACCTGACTATATGCTTAACCCGACTATAAATAGAGATAGACCATGCGGCCAAGTGACTATAACTACCTATGTGCCTGACTCGACCTACGTATTGCTATGTACTAGAACTCATGTGATTTACCAATGATTGGTGACTTGACTCGACTATTGGTATTTGTGCTGATACACTTACTACGTGTCACGACCCGCACCCGGATATTCGAACACGAGTACGTAGGTACTGTCACCCCCACTTTTTGGATTAGGGGTATTTTCGTCTTTTCGTAATTAATGTATAAATGATTTGCACGATATTAATTATATTTAAATAATTGATGATGATTATTTGATTATTGCAATTTATTGTTGTTTCGATAATTAGGACGCTATACGAGCCTTGTCTTCCAACTGATGTCTCACCCTTGTCCTAGACGTGCTAAACTATTACTTCGATCCTTGTGTGACTCATAACTATGTCTCGTTGTGTTTCAGTTTAGATGCGCAACATTCGTCGCAACCCATTGTATCTAATCCTCAATAAATTCAATTTTGTGCAGTTTTCCCTATTTGTTGGACACGACATGCGAATAAATCCAATTTCCCTTAATGTATATTTTTTCCTATAATTTTGGGGACTGTGACATTACAATATTAATCTTCTCGAAACCATAGCCTCAAAAACCTTGAAACTAATGCATCATATCCTTCCATTTTAATTCCCTTAAATCTTGGCCCTTGAAACATCTCCATAAGAGGCAAATTCCAAGAGAGTTGACCAGTCAACCCAATCCTAGGTCAACCCGTACATAATACTATATATATAAACCTACTTCCTCTTTTTTTTTCCTTCCCAACCCACAGCCGATCAAATACTCCCCCAACCCTAACTCTAAACCGGCTGCCATCACCATCCGCTGATCCCGCGAGCAGACCGCCGGACGCCTGACCCGCCCTCGTCGATTCGAGCAGACCGCCGGACGCCTGAACCCGCCCTCGTCGACTCGAGCAGGCTGCTGAACGCCTGGACCCCCCCGCTGAAGTCGACGATGCTGCCGACCGAGAGTTCCCGCGCTGACCGACTGTTCAACGACGCTGCCGACCGGAGTTCGACGATAGACCTGCACTCGACCGGCCTTCCCTGTTCGTGACCATCGCCCCGTAGTCATCGTTATCGTCTCATGTCCGCACGCAGGTTCGACATAAGCCTATACTCGACTACTTACACATCCGTAGATCATGCGTTAGTATGCGTAGGTATCAATACATGCACGTATGTACATATATATATATATATATACGTAGAGGTATGTGGATATTATGCTCAACTTATATATATATATACGTACTCATATATATGTATTCTAGGTATCCCTAGTATATATATATATATGCTATTATGTATACACATGGTATAAGCCTTGCTAGTATATCTATATAATATATAAACATATATTGTAATGGTAACTAGTGAATACTTATGTATATACATATGAACCGTATAATTCTCAATCATAATAATACTTCCCTGATAATATATATGTGTGTATTGTATGAATTGAATTAAGTATAAACATATGAATACCTATTAATTGTGTAATTAATTAGTACCATGAGATACGTTAGCCGTAGTATGTACTATGTAATATATGCACTAGATGTCTTGAATGTGACCACGGATACCCCGAAGATACATCTACCTGTGACCATGTAGCATGATAGTAGACTGCCATATGTACACTGACGTATTGGCAGGACCGTACTATTGACTGTCTGTTATGCACAGCAACTACAGACGTGACCCCCTATTATAGTCCTTGATCATTGTGTTGATTGTGTATTAGTGTAATGTCTGATGCAGTATTGTGTTTATGATATATCTATAGGACTGTTGGATCACTCAGACGGTACATTGGAACCCGGATATTGGTATTGCCAGCTAAGGACCCCAGGCGAGTACATTTTCTGACAGTTTCCATTATGTTGATCATCTCTATAATTCTTGTTGTATAGCGTACATGACTCTGACACTGTTCTTTACACAAGTTGGCATCATTGAGACCTGTCACGAGGAGTCGTGATGGGAATCCATCGTGCTAGCAGGGGAAATGGGGAAGTATTAGTAGTTTATATGATCATACCCAACTTTACATGCAACATTAGCTCACCCACATTTTACGTCGGTGCAGCCTTACCCTTACATGCCTCATCGCTGTTACATCTGGTTAGCCTGACCTGTTGGGGATGATCGCTAATCCATGTAATGAGTCATATAGTCCCAAGCCGATCACATGATATACTGATGTTTCACACACTTAGATAGATGATTTCTTGACATGTATCTTGATAGATTGATCTTGTATTTTCACATGTTCTAGTAGTTGTTCTTATACACACTTATATACCAGTTCTTTGTACTTGCGTACACTCGTAGTTCTATTCCTTGTCAGATGCATATTGATGATGATGTTCCAGTACTTTGTTCCAGTATTTCTTATTGCCAGTATTTCATATCTGTCTTGTATTTTTTACACTGTGTTATAGTTTTTGTTAATATATGTGGAACTGCTGTTAGAGGTGTATTTTCGTTCCAATCCTGACTAGATATTTTTTTAGAGAATCTTGAGGATTTCTGTACCACGCACTACGGACCAGGTATAGAAGCAGACTATGCACCAGAGATCCTAGAGGAGACCATGCCCCTAGATGAGGCATTACCTACAGCTATCTAGATAGTATTTATTTATGCTTGAGACTTATGGAGGTTATTTCAGTTTATGTTTAGACTTATGTTAAGTTTAATTGGAGACTTGTGTTGGACATCTAGACTGTGATTTATCTTTATGTTTGAGACATTGTGTTCAACTATGTCATTTCCTTTTATCTTTTATCGTGCCTTATAGTTGTTGTGATTGAGTTACCTTGTGAGATTATTGTGAGATGTATATTGACCTCCTTATGGAGATGGATATCATTGGCAGGTGTTTAGCTATATAGTATTACTGTGACCTAGACAGCGTTCTACTGCCGATGCTGCGGCGTAGGCTGGACGTACCCACGCTCTCGTGCCCCTATACCGGGTGCGGGTCGTGACAGGTACGTCCAGCCTATGCCGCAACATCGATGGTAGAATATTGTTTGGGTCAACTATAGTATCTAAACATCTCACACAATATATATATATAGTACTTGTCAATCATCTCAACTCTAAACGGAGGAACAATATGGTATCTCATAAAGTAACTATAATCAATCACAATGCAAACTAAGGAAGATAGAGTACGAATGGAATAACGAAAGCAAGAGTCACAATACAACCACAATACTAAAATAATATAAATGCCAAAGTCTCAATAACAGTCTAATACAAGTCCACCAGAAATAAACTAAACCTCCTCAGGCTTTGGTACTAAGTCCTCCTGGTCTACAGGAGTATCCTCTAATAATACGCCATCCTGCGGTCGGTAGTATGCGGGGCACTGATCTATGAGCCAATCATCTGGAAAAATACATCCAGTCAGGATTGGAGCGAAGTACATACCTCTGAAAGCAGTTTCAAATACATAATCGAGCATATATAATAGATAATAAAAAATAATACAAGATAATTAAACAACAGAATAAAATGAACTAGAGTGAATAGGTAATGTGCTGGAAAAAAGAACATCCAATAGAATATCTGCAATATAAGGGAAATAAATAAAATCTAACTAATGTGCCATGGAATACAAGTTTATTATGTGATCGGTTTAGGTTGAATATGAATACAATAAGGTAACTTGATTACTAGCGAGGTATGTAATCGACATGTACACGAATATACTGGGGCTTGATCACATAATCAACTCCTACTCCCCAATCCCCAACTAATACCAATGAGTCCAATTACGACATGTTACGAACACGAATATGGGCAAACTGAATACGAGCAATGTGTGTATATGAATATAAGCACACTGAACACGAGCAGTGTGTGAACACGAAATATAATAAATCAATACCTGATACACACGATAAATACATGTGAAAGAGTACCCGCTGAACATGGTAGGGGATAATATCTCCTGACAGGATCCATGTAGTACCAGTCCGTGAAACCACTATGTCATAATCAAGTATATAGTTCAAGAACATGAGATATATACACTATTATGAAATAAAAACTAACAGAGAAATATACTCGCCTGAGGTTCTGAGCAAGGTGTATCTCTCGAGGCTCAAGCTGGTGTCACACAGACCTATATATGGCATATTGCATCAATACAAGGTTTTGGAATGAAAATAAGCTAAACTAGTTCAATTCTAGGTCATAAAGTAATTTCTAAGTCAAAACAGTCAAACTAGGTCAACTCTAGGTTAAACTAGTCAAACTTGGTCAAACTAGCTATTTCTAGGATGTATGAGTCCATCTCTAGGATATTGGGTCCATATACTTTGTAACTAGGCTATACTAGCTATGCTAGGATACTAGGATACCAACAAAATACCGTATCATAAAATACACAAGTTATTAGATATGAAAATACTATATATATATATATATATATATATATATATATATATATATATATATATATATATATATATATATATATACAAGACAATATATATAGTACTCCTAGCTAAACTAATGCTAAGTGGATACCATGGCTTTGAACCAAAAGCGGTATCACACCACCTATACACCCATCTTGATATACAAGCTTAATACCTTGAGTATAAACCAATACCTTGAAATTACCTTAGTATCACAAAGTAATTCAAATTCTACATGTAACTAACTACCCATACAACTAACTATATACTAACATGCATTTAAACTTATCAATACTATACTAACTAACATACTAACGTACGTCTTAATATTTAATACCCGTACCCAAGATACCTCAACTCACATTACCTTGGTATCACTCAAGGTAATCTAAAAATAATACTAACATATATATATATATATATATATATATATATATATATATATATATATATATATAACTAGCTTATCAATAAAACTAACTAACTTATCAAGATAACTAACTTATCAATAATACAACTTACTGTTAAGCACTGCTTGCTGCTTATGCTACTGCTTATGCTATTGCTGCTTCCTACAGCTGCTTCTGTTGCTTCTGCTGCTTCCCGCAGCTGCTTCTGCCGCTGCTTCCTGCTTTTGCTGCTGCTGCTGCTGCTACTACTGTTGCTGCTGTGCATTTGTTGATACCATGCAACCCGACCCCCTTCTCACTCTATGAGACACTCAACATGCTGATACTAAAACACTCCCGCACATACATATATACACTCATCCACATACATATATATATATATACCTCTATATATATATATTACCACATACATATATCTATATCTATATCTATATCTATATCTATATCTATCTATCTATATATATATATATATATATATATATATATATATATATATATATATATATATATATATATATATATATATATATATATATATATATATATCACTAAGTATATACATACAAATAACTATACTAGTGATGTATATGAACTCCCTATTGTCCCATGACCATCAATACATCAAATAAAATATAGATCATACACATAATTATACATTTACATATATATTATACAACGATTATAATTATAACATTCTAATAGCTATAACCAAGGTAAATTAAATTAAAATGCAAGAAAACAAATATGTGGAGTGCACCACATCCGTATCACATTCATTCTATGATACGCTTGTGATACGGCTCCACCACACTACCAAACATATCTCGAAGGACACGAGCAAGTCTAAAATCATAATTAGAAGCAACACGAAGTGTTAGCTACTCGTCTACGTGTCCGTGTCAAAATGACATGCTCAAACTCCCGTGTCGGAAGAAAACCCCCAAATCAATCCGTATCGCCAAATTGTCGGGATATGGCCTACATGTATCTAATTATGGACACGACACTAGTCACACACAATCAAACACATGTCAATTTGGTCTAATTGACCTATTAACAACACAAAATGTGCCAATCTTGGAATTTTTCCAAAATTGACACAAAATACGACATAACTTTCTCCATAGGCCTCCTATGAACCTAATTTCAATTTTTATGGGTAGCCTTAGTACATGGGAGGGTTCCTAATGATTAAATTATAGATTTAGAGTCTATTTAGAGAGAAAAAACTAAATTCTACCTATTGGGAGATGGATTTCTAATAGAATTCCTAAATTGAGTGTCAAGAGCCTCCAACTTGTAGATCCTTGCTCCTCCTTGTAGATCCTTGCTTTCTCCTTATAGATACTTGTTCTAATAGCCTCTAATAAAGAATAGGGAAGAAATTGGGAAGAAATTTGAGTAGGAATTGGTGTGGGAATGAAAAATTTTGGAAGAGAGAAAATTTTAGATCTATATTTAGAATAAAAAATGAAGAGAGAGAGTCTCTCCCCACTCCAATAGGTGGCCATCCATAACCCCTCCTCCAAGCTACTATGAAAGGTCCAAAATACCCCTTGGGGCTTGTCATGAAGAAATAATTAAGGAGGAAAGGTTCTAGTCTAATTGGTTTCACTAATTAATTCATCCTCCTAATGAATGAGCTAACTATTGGGCTCAATTCTAACTAAAAATAAATGTTGGTCCATGGATCTAATCTAAAATAGATAGGTCCACTAACACAAGTCCAAAATCAAATACTAACATCTAACAATAAATAAATAATACAATAAATAATATTTACAACATGCACAATATTTAATATAATATTCCTAAAATAAAAAATACTCATGCCAAATTATCAAACTATCCCTAGTTGGAAAAGTGAGGGTGATACTACGTGCTATATGTTCCTACGTGCTAAGTATTTCTACATGATTATGTTACATGTTTCATACCGAGGTATGCCTACGTGCTAAGCGACATGTGATGTAATCAAATTCCTCCAGCATGGACATGATAGTTGGTCTATAACCAAGCGTGACTAAGATTTGTTGACTGTTGCATCACGCTCGAGTGAGTCTAAATTGAACTATAAAATGACAAAGTGGATTTGTATCTAGCATGCCCGTACTACGGTACGACATATAAGGGGAGTAACATGTGACCACGCTATGTGATTCTAGCTAACCGTAGGGTTAACTAGGATACTAAAATATGTAGAGCATTGGAAGGGACAGAATCCCAAGAACGTGCTTAACTAGCCACCCTCAATCATTATATGGGAAGTAAAGGCTGGCCCCATGGATATTGTTTAAATCCTCATTAGTGGATGGGAACATCCGACTATTATATTATACTATGTGTTCTATGCGATCTTAGCACGGTGGCCTTACGAGGGACCGGTGCATACTACTATGTGCTATTCATGGTTCGGCTAGCCCCTGCTAGAATATTGTTCGATCTAAGGATTCCTATTATATATATAATACCTCTGGGATAACCCAGAATCCACCTAGTAAGCCGTACAAGTGATTGGCCGATTTTGTAACTAAGCTTGATTGTGATTGTACCTTCTATTAAATAGTTTAGGGACGTGGGCTATCATGGTACGATGGTCTAACCCTTGTCCCTGTTTGGTTGTAGGGTTATATTTTTGTATCACGGTAGGCTATGGACCAAAACTATGAGACATAACTATAACTATATATATATATATATATATATATATATTTCATAACCTGGTTTTATTTCTTCATTCGTGCTTCCTTTGTGGTACTTACTATTTGGGGTCTAACCCCACTGGTTTTGTGTGGCCAATTTTAGAGCCAGTTCTCGAGGATCAAACATATTTCTCCATGAATAATGGCATATACCAGACGGATGGCCACTGAGGAAAACGAGTGGGTTTCTTCATCCCTGCTCGTTATTGCACATTTTACTCATTTTGGACGTTTAGCCACCGACACTTGTTAGCCATAAATATGGAAATTTAGTTTCCTTACGTGATTATAATTAATCAGACTACAGTTGATACTCTGCCAGCTTTCTTATTTTTGTACAGCTGATTTCTAGAATATTGTGGCAAGGCGTTTAGGACGCCTTACTTTCTCGTCATATATGTTCTATATTTAATGTTCTTAGTTGACTGATTGAGATAATATATATGTTGTGTGACCCTAAGTGATTTGCTTGTAGTATGCACCCCATTGTCAAATTATAGCCGTGACCGCCGTACTACGTTATATACCTTGTACGGGGGAGCTGGTCATGTCTGTCTCCGTATTCCGGTACTGGGGCGTGCATCTATGTTTACTATTTCTTGTTTGAATGATTGAAACATATGAGTTCTTGACCATAGGATACTTGATTGTAGCATCACCTCTTGTCTTATTATAGCCGTGATCGCCGTACGACATATAGTACCTTGTACGGGATAGCTGGCCATGTCCATCTCCGTATTTTGGTACTGGGGCATGACAAGGTTTTAGTGGTGGCCCATGCAGGTTTGATTTTTAGACTTATGGGGTTTACATGGTCATAAGAGTCTTAATCAAACATGATCCTTCTTAAAATTCTGAATTTATCATCTTTGATACTCAGCTTAAAATTTTCCAGTTTGATTCCTTGTTCCTTCTCATCCTGTACTTGATTGTTTCTTGTGCTCTTCTTTAGGGCTTCTCCTTCCCCCGATATTGCAGCAACAAGAGAGACATAATTGCTAGTGGAACGAGATCCTATAGAACCCCAACCAAGGATCCGAGTTGAGCCCACGATAAATGTGACAGAACAGCAGGCTTCCGGTATTCCCGTACCTCCCGCAGTAACGACAATACTGGATACCCCGACCTTGCTAGAGATTATCTGTGGATTATTGGATGCCCAACAATACCAGATGGTGGTGCAAAAACAACAACAACAATAACAACAACATCAACAAAAATAGCAGAATCAATAGGGACCACAACAACGACTACAAGGAAGACAGCGGTATGGAGCTCAACAAGGCCAAGGGCAGGCATTCACCTTATCCTTGGAGGAAGCTATGGCATCGGGTGACGTAGTGGCAGCTAACATTTTTGTTACAACCTTTCCTGCCATAACTTTAATTGATTCTGGAGCTTCACACTCATTTATATTTGCACAATATGCGACACGTATTAGATTGAAGTTTAAGACATTGCCAGAGAGGCTGAATATACTTACTTGCAATGGAATCGTAGAAGTTAGTAGGATGTGCCTATCATGTCCAATCACAGTATATGGGCATTTATTACCTGCAAAGTTGATCGAGTTTCCTATAGGTAGATTTGACGTTATCTTAGGCATGGACTGGTTAAGAGACAGTCATGCAATGATAGACTATCGTGAGAGTAGAGTGTTGTTTAGAATTCTCAGTCTAGAAGAATTTGTCCTTAGCAGAATAGCAAGATACCAGCATAAGGGAGAAGTCACAACAGTAGCAATGGAAAAAGACCCGATACCCAAGATAGTTGAAGAATTTATGGATATCTTTCCCAACGAGCTTCCTGGATTACCTCGAGTTAGAGAAGTAGAGTTCTGTATAGAGTTGATGCCAGAAGCAGAACCAGTATCCCAGAAGGTATATCCAATATCACCATCAGAACTTGATCAGTTATATCGACACATAGAAGAACTGAAGGCGAATAAGTTTATTCGGACCAGTGGATCATCGTGGGGAGCACCAGCGGTATTGATAAAGAAGTGGATGGATCGACGCGGTTGTGTATTGATTACATGTGGTTGAATGTTATGACTGTGAAGAACAAGTACTCATTACCCAGGATTGATGATTTGTTTGATCAATTAAGCGGAGCAAGAGTCTGGTTCAAGATAGATTTACGATCAGGATATGTTCATATGCGAGTTCGGGAGAAGGATATATTGAAGACAATATTTAGGTCACGATATGGGCATTACGAATTCCTAGTTATGCCATTCGGACTGACTAATGCTCCAGCGGTGTTCATGGATTTGATGAACCATATCTTTATGCCATACTTGACTAATTTGTGGTAGTATTCATCGATGACATTCTTGTGAGCCATATAGGACATAATCTGGGATAGAACGACTGTTTTTCCAGCTCGATTGTAAGCCTTATTGGGTGTCCCAAACCATCCGATGAGTCGACTGTCTTTCCAGGTCGGTAGCAAGCCTTGCTGGATGTCCCACACTCACCCACTAGTACTTCATCTAGTATATTACCATGATTACACTGGCATTATCCTCCCGGGCCAACACAATTCAGATGCCTCAACTATCGTGTCAATGACTCTTTTTTTACCTGGTGCGCAACTAGTTATCCGTGACCATGCAACTACTCCCCCACTTCCAATCCTAGCTGAGAACTTCCTTCTCAGTTTTTCTTATCGAAGATATCAGCTCAGTTCAATCTTGCCGAGGACTACACTCGAATCTTTCTTCTTTGCACAGCTCCCTGATTAGAGACTGCCTCGGTGATCTGGATATCCCGAGTTCCATTTTTTCTTTTCTTCTCCTGACTCAGAATGACTACTTGATAGTCTTTCTCGTCTTTGTATGCAATATGATTATACTCTATCCCGTGTCATATTCCGTGAGGTACGGTGCCTCAATATGAACTCAAAATTACTTTTGTGGCACATATAAGAAACTACTATATTTTAACTCAATAAGCCGGAATACGTAGATAGCAAGTAAGATCTCCATGTTCCATACAATGATAAGGCGGGGTTATCCCTTAGCTATGTGCGTTGATATCTTTTTATTAGCATGCAAAGGTTATCGCTTAGAAACTAGCATGTATCATTCCTTTTCTTAAGTGTGCAGCTAAGCAGGGACAGGTTCACCGGGGCTACCCACCTTAGCGATGAATCGCATCGGCCGAGTGAGACTCCGAGCGCGTCTCTGAAAAGTTTAAGTCTGAACTACATTTGAAGATCCAAGTCTTAATGCCTTTGCATCGAACGAGTCATCTCGCTGAGCAAGGTAGATCGGTTCGCTACACTTATGCTGTTTAAATCGGCCCTCAGGGTTGAGCGGAGTAGGTTATTACATGTTAGGCCCCAAAATAATCACACAGACAGTAGAAGTTGTCAGGCAGATCAGAGAGCGACTTTGGATTACGCAAGACCGGCATCATCATTGGACAGATCAGTATCGTAGACCTTTAGAGTTTCGTGTCGACAATCACGTATTTTTGCGGATTTCTCTTACCCGTGGAGTTATTAGATTCAGGGTTAGCGGGAAGCTTAGTCCGTGATATGTTAGGCCGTTCGATATCCTCGATCGGGTAGGCGATGTGGCATATCGTCTTGCCCTTCCATATTCGCTACGTGAGGTGCACAATATATTTTATGTATCTCAGTTATGTAGGTATATCCCGGATTCGAGTCATATTCTCGACCATTCTGAATTAGTCGTTGGTACTAGCCTATCTTACGAGGAGCAACCTATATCCATTCTGGATCGAAGAGAGAACATACTCAAGAACAAGACTATTTCTTTTGTCCGAGTTGCCCGAGAATATCACACTCTTGGAGAATCGACGTGGGAGAGCGAGGACAACATTCGGTCTCGGTACCCACATCTGTTCGATTAAGAAGGTATATTCTACCTTATGCCTTCGTATCTAGATTTCATGATCAGGTGATCACCTATGTGTTGTGATGATATTGCTTGCATGTGTAGTTTTACTAGTAGGATTATATCCTGCTTATCATGGCTTCTTTAGCTTACTTGGATTCGAATTTCGAGGACAAAATTTTTCTAAGGTAGATAGAGATGTCACCCCCCGTTTCCGATATACGTATTTGAAACATATTTTATTTTGGCATGGATGCATGTGCATAGAGACTAGACCTATTCTTTGGTTTAACCTGGTTCATGGTTCATTTTGTAGGTTGGTTCAAGTCATGAGAATAATTGGTTCAACCCTCAACCCTACCATATATAAGCTAACCTCTCATTCTCTCTCTTCATTACTTTATATTCTTTCTCTCTCTTATATTTTCTCTCTCCTTTCTATAGACAAGTCACCTTGCATAAAAAATGGCGACCTAGCTGCCTCCAGAGCTGGTTACGCGGAGCTGCAACACCCAGCAACAGGACAGCTAGCAACTGAACTGATCGTTGCTTCGCTCCGGGTTTCGATCTATATGACCTCCGGGCGGATAAACCCTCCATATTAATTGATTATTATATTTTTTGCATGATTTTAGACACTTTTAGAACTTAGAGTTTTTAGATTTGTGGATGAACTACATTTCTAACTTAGGGTTTTTATGGAATTTATGAGTTTTTCTTAGTTTTGATCTATTTAACATGTATATTTAAAAACTAATTTTTGCTACATGATAGATCTTTCAATTCCAAGCGTTTTAGCTTTTGGTTCACTTGATTTGGACTTAAAATGAGAATTTTATGGTCAAAATAATTTTTGGTTTTTAGAGCTTCCGTCATGGCTGAATTTGCTGTTGGAGAAGACGAAGTGCTCATACGGCCAACATCATATGTGGCAGAGAGTGTTATGCGGCCTGAACTCTGTGTCGCATATACTGTCCAGCATGCGTCCATCTTGTTGGACGCATGACTGCTTATTTTACACAAGTGTCCTTGAGATTCTTGTGTTTTAACTCGCTGAACGGATAAAAAAATTCGCTAAAGTCCAAAAGGCAAATCCATGCGGCATGATCTATATGCGGCAAGCAGAGCATGCGGCCACCTTTCTTGGATGCATGACTCTGAACCGTTGTCACTATTTCTATGGCTTTGTCCTTTCTCTCTAACACACTTTATTGCATTGTTACCTCAGTCACATCATTCACTCTATGTCACATCACTGACAATTTATTTGTTGGCCGTTACTTCAATACTTGTCCCAAGGAGTAGACTTTAACCCTGAGTATGAGACCCTGACTTCATATGCGGCTAAGTGGTCCATGCAAACCTGACTTCACATACGACCCTGACTTCATATGCGGCCAGGACTTTCCCTGCGGCCTAGAGACATATACGGCCAGGACTAAATATGCGGCCTAGAGACCCATGCGGCCCTGATTGTTTGATTGATTAATTTCTTTTTTTTTATGATTTATAATTGAGTTAATGCTAATTTTATGATTCTAAGGTAGTTTCACTCCCCGTTTCCAATATACGTATTTGGAGCACAATTATATTTTTTGCTGGCATAGTTATATGTTGTAGAGAGACTAGACTCATTCTTTGGTTCACTTGACTCTTGGTTTATTTGTTTGATTTGGTTTTATCATGAGTTGAACCCATGGTCCAGACCTCAAACCCTCCATATATAACCCACTCTCTTCTCTTATTTTTTCTCTTCCATTCTCTTTCTTAGGTTTTCCTCTCCCCCTTCATAGGCAAGACATCTTGCAAGAAATGGAGAAACCCTTTATATTTTTGTTTCATTATGTTCCTTATATGATTCTTCATGCATTTAGAACTTGGTATTTTTGGATTTGGTGGATGGATTAGTGTAGATATATGTTTTAAGTTTTAGGATTTTCTTGGTATTCTTTGGTTTTGATCTTTTAAAACTTAATATTTTTGAAAACTCTTTGTTCTATGTTGATGAGCACTTGATTTTGAGTATTTTAGAACTTTAATTTTGTATATTTGGGCATCATTAATTTGAGGTTTCTATCGAAGAAACAAAATCTCATTTTTTAGCTTTTGGCCATAGCCAAAAGAGTCTGTTTGGTGGAGACGAAGGAGTGCTATGCGGCACAAAGTTCTATACGGCCTAGACTTCTCGTTTGGAGTCAGCATGCGGCCAACCTCGTTGGACGCATGACTGAATATGCCATGCACCCTTGGCCAAGTGCATGAACTTGAACGAATAAAATACCACTAAGTCCAAAAAGATTTTATGCGACCAAGTGTGCATGCGGCCCAGAAGATCATACGACCTAGTCGACCATGCGGCTAGGAGCTATGCGTCCCACTCCTTCTGAATGCATAACTTTTGACAGACTCAGTACGACTTTTCATAATTTGTCTTATCTTCTAACACACTTTTATTATATGTCACATCAGTCACTTTTCTGACTTGACTTGACTTGACTTGTATTTATTGTTTGTCACATCACACGTTTCTCGAATAGTGGACTTTGATCTGATTATGCGACACCTTGCTATGCGACTTTTTCCTATACGCCTATGGTTTCTTACTCACTATGGATAATTTCTTGTTTTAATGTAGATATTTATTGAATGATTGTGATGCTATGTGTTAACTTAGAAATAACTTATATGACCCAGATATGACCATGTGCTAAGTGACTAAGCACCTAACCTGAACCTGTAGATATGGCCCTACATGTACTTACTTGCTGATTATGCTACTTTTCCTAGATCACCTTATTATAAGTTGGATAGAATAAGGGGTGTAGTTCAACTCGAGGGAGGGTCTGCAATTCTGGTCCTTGTTTGGTTTAAGGATTGTGGATCTGATCTCGAGGGATTCTCGCACTACTCTTATTTTATCTATCGATATAATAGAGTGACAAATTATTGTGATCATCATTTGCTTGTCCATAACCTTGATATTATAACTTGTTCCTGCCCTGACTATTGTATCCATGTTGATACACTTGATCGCACCAAGAGTGCTACTTGATATATAGTGAGCCGTCGAGCCACATACACTTGCTACATGATATATCTAATTATTTTCTTGCACGGATCTGGTAGTTGGATAGTGACTTTAGTCGTGGCTAGATAGTATTGATTGTTGCATCACACTTGGGTGAATCCATATTTGACTTTAAGAGACAATGTTGATTCATATCAAGAGTGCCTATAATTAAAGTACGATATTTAGGAAGGAATGTTCATGTGACCACGACATGAGATTCTAAATCACCTAGGGTTAACTAGGCAACTTAATTTGTAGAGCATTGGAAGAAAATGGTATCTCGAGATCGTGTATGTCGAATCACCCTAAGTTAGCTGGGAGTAAAGGCTGGCCACCAAGAATATTGTATATCATCGGCAGTAGTGGAGTGCAGTATCTGAATTATTTATAAGCCGAGCCAGTGTCTTTCCTATATAAAGCCCGCAAATACTACAGATCATTAAATTAGCTCAGGGCCCTTGTTAGGGACTGGTGCATCATATATTCATGCTTGTATATCATTGGTTCAGCCAGCCCTGCTCGATTATGAAATAATCTAAGGATACTTGTATATTGTATTACTGGGATAACTCAGAGATCACAGATCAAGCAGTAACACATGTTTGGCCGTTAAATTTGTTTTAGTTAGAAAAGTGAATCATTGCAGCATGAAAGTTCAACTTATGTACTTGTTTGAATGTTGAGTTGCGTTGTTGTGTTACAACGGGACACGGATCGAAGCTACTTATTATCACTATATTATTTTCTTTAATCCCTGCTTGTGTATTGTGTCTTATATTGAGTGGAATTAGGGACATAGACTATCGTGGCATGATGGTTCAACTCATGTCCTTATTTGGTTGTTGGGTTGCTCTAGTGTGTTATGATAGCCTGTGCACTAAAACTACGATGCATAGTTATTCTAGTTTGACCATAATCAAGTGACGTATTCTATCTTGATGTGATGTGGCACTTCCTGTCCTTGTTTGGTGAAGGGGTTGTTTGATGATAGACAAAAAAATAAAACTAGGTTTATATGAAACCCTTTTTTTGTTTACAAACAAGAAAAAAGAGTACAATTAATCCTATACAAGGATGTTAAGTACAATAAAAATGATTCTGGAGAAAAATTGCTATAGGAGTCTGATCTACGGTCGATCACTTTGTCCCTTGGACCACACGATGATGAAAAAGTGCTGTAGAAGAAGAAGAAGAAGAAGAAGAAGAAGAAGAAGAAGAAGAAGCTTCAAAGATTACAAGTGGGATTGAATTCTCGGTATCTAAGTTGTCAGTCGACACTCTCTGTCTGTGCTCTCTGCTCCTCTTTTCGATCTGATCCGGCTCTTTTCACCCCCTTCAACCCTGTGACTAGAGGTCTCTATTTATAGAGATCAGTCACGATAACTGTCCAGTCGGCGTAGAAGCACAACTGTGGAGAAAGTTGCACCTTTTATGCGGCGGTTATAATAACTGCTACCCACGTTTGAATGATCTCCTGAATCCACGTATAACGCGTGTCCCATTATGAGTAACGTGTATAACTACTTCTCGAAGATCACGGCATGCAAGCCACGTAGGTAACTGCCCCTCGTGTAAAGATGGCTGGCATAAAAGCCAAATAACTGTCTCGTTGGCGTAAAAGCCAAATAGCTGTCTTGTTGGCATAAAAGCCTAATAGCTGTCTTGTTGGCGTAAAAGCCAAATAACTGTCTTATTGGCGTAAAAACCAAATACCGCGTAAAGCTTGATGCTGCATGAATAATAGATAACCAGCGTAAAAATAGCCAATTATCCTTCTTGACTGAGGTCTTGAGCGTATTCTGGGCCAAATAACCTTATCACGTACCTTTGCAAATATAGCCTGAGTTGGCATATTTTGAGGAGATAGCATACGACGTGCTCCTATAGTTGAAAATAGCCCGGTTGGCGTATTTCGAGGAGATAGCATACGTCGTGCTCCTATGGTTGAAAATAGCCTGGTTGGCATAAAATGCCAGGATGGTGATGTGAGCGTATTAGCCCTAGTTTTAGCTCTCCCAGTCATGATAAAATTATAAAGGATATAACCAAATCTCGTGCATTAAATGCAAAGATATGTCTCAATCTCGTGCATTAAATGCCGAGATATGCCTCGAGCTCTGTATGAGAAACAGCTTTTGACGTGGCGTCTGATTTTATCTCATCTTGAGCGTAAAAGCTCGTCTCTGCCTGTGTAGAATAGGCAGCGTATTTCTTGAATGCGTAAAAATGACTTGTATCTAGGATAAGTCACTAAACGACAGTCTGGGTCTCTGTACAAAAATTATCATCACAGCCGTCCTCTCGATCTTCGTGCAGTACTTTTGTCAGGAGTCAGGTTCACTGTTTTATCTGACAGATTCATTCGAGGAATACGAAGAGTTCCTTGTATGACTTTACATTGCATTAAAGACAAACGTATTTTATGCTGTAGGGAGGCGTAGCAACCTTTTACGCCAAAACAGCCTTCAAGCGCTCCTTTACGCGGGCATCTCTGAAGCTCTATGATACGCCAAACAGCTCTGAAGCTCTGTATTACACGAGCAGTTCTGAAGCCATATTTTATGCCACATAGCCTTGAAGTGCTGCTTTACGCGGGCTTCATGCATGTTGGGGGTTTTGACTGTATAATAAGCGTACAATTCCCTAGCATATTTTATGCTTCTACAAGACCCCCTTCAAAGTTTTAAATTTCTCGTAATTTAAAATACTTTGAATGAAGCATGAAATGGTCAAATTTGACTCGTTCTTTGAGGCTGATTTTTTCGGCAATATTTAAGAAGTTGTTAGGATTTGGTATGTTCTTCTCTGCCTATAAAAAGGCAAGCGAGTGAACCTGTTTTCCCATACTTCCTTCACCACAAAGATGGTTATCGAGATTCCTTGGGCCTGTCATGACCATCACCCAAAAAATAGGGCATAAGTCATGGGTACGTCCAGCCTATGTCGCAGAATCGGCGGTAGAACGCTATAAAGGTTTGTTCTAGGTCAACAATCTATATAACACACAAAACCTGTCAATAACCTCTCCAAAAGGAGGGCAACCACGCAATATATATATGACTCAATCACAATAACTAGGGAAAGAGTAAAAGCACGATAAGATAGCAAAAAAGAAACAAGAACCAAAGAGCAAGTACAATATCCAAATATACAGTCCAAGTCTACAATATCACAGAAGCAACAAAATAATAAGTACAATCATCCAAAATAGCAACTGAAAACAACCCAGGAAAACCCACCTAGCTAACTAGGGCGCTAACGGCGTCTCCTCGACGGGCTCCTCCTCAGTCTCGGGTTCACAACACTCCTCGACGCCCGGCCCGTAGAATGTCGGGCAGAAATCCTCAGGATCCTCTGGAACAAATATGCCCAGTCAGGACTGGAGCGAAGTACATAACTCTGAATGCAACTCCAAATACATGGTAAGGTGTATATGACGAGCAATAGAAAAGTATACAAGATGCACAGGAAAATAAATACATGATGGAGTAGATAAAGTAGCTGCAATATAAAACTGGAGAACAATACAAGTAATAGAGAAGTAACTGCATGTGAGAAAATAGGAATACTAGCTAAGTGCCTTGAGCACAAGTTCGTTATATGATCGGCTTAGATTGCACATGAATAATCTATGATAACTCCGTTATGCGTGAGTTGCATAACCGATATACACATGAATACTGTTTGGCTTTGATCACATAACCAACTCCTACTCCCCTCCCCCACTAATACTCTTGGATCCAACCACGACATGCTACGTACATGATAAATAGCTCGCACACATGAATGCGAGAGCACAAGAAGCACATGATAGCACATGAGAATTAATATCCGAAGCACATAATGAAATACACGTGATAGAGTACCCGCTGAACACGGTAAGGGGGATAGCATCTCATGACGGGATCCACTAGTACCAGCTCGTGTAACAATGTGTCAGAATCAAGTATTTCACTTCTAGAATAGGTGATATAAATGCTATCATGAAATAGAAACTATCAGAGGTAGGTACTCGCCTGATATCCTGAGCAACTGATGAGGATCGAGATCCGGACTGGCGTCGCAAGAACCTTTTGCGAAAAATAAGATTAAACAGGGTTCTATGGATTTAAACTGATATAAAATAACTAAAAACAGGGTTCTATGGTTATTCTAGGTCGAACGGGTCAAACCGGTGAAATTTGGGTCAAAAAGTCTACCCAGGGTCCAAAAAGTCAACTCTAGGTCAAAACTAGGTCAAACATTGACTTTTATGGTCAACGAGGACAATTATGGTCAACACTAGGTCAAACTAGGGTGCCCCTAAAATTCTAGATCAAAACTAGCTCATTAAGCTAGTAAACCAACAAACTCGCCTCCTCGAGATACCAGAATACCCTCGGTATCCGATACCTCGACCTAGGCTACGCACCCCGCCTATACCCGCTAAAACCTATGCTATAACGCGTAATTATATACACACATATATATAAAAATAACTCTAAACCTATTCCTAGGCAATTGTTCAAAAACCCCGCTCGAAACTCAATACCTTGGGTATCTCAAGGTATTGAGATACCTCACTACTAGAAAAAGCGCTATTAGCGACGTATTTTAGCGACGTCAAAATAAACGTCGCTAATAATATATAATTAGCGACTCCTTATAAAAACGTCGCTAGGCGTCGCTAAATGGCGACATTTAGCGACGTTTAGCGACTTTTATTAAGATTTTAAAAGCTAAGTCGCTATAATTTAAATAAAGGTCGCTAAACGTCGCTAATATGTCTAATTTAGCGACGTTTAGCGACGTATATAGCGACCTTTTTATTAAAAATATTTAGCAACGTGTTTAGCGACGTCAATGACGTCGCTAAAATTTAAATTAGCGACGTTTTACTTGGACGTCGCTAAACGTCGCTAAAATTTGGTTAATTAGGGCTCGGTTTCATTTTTCCCCATCTGCTGAAAATTCGAAAAGAGAAAAACTCCCCCCCCCCTCCCCCGCGCTCCGTCGACCGGCTCTCCACCCTATTCCGGTAAACCCTACTCTCTCTCTCTCTCTCTCTCTCTCTCTCTCAGGACACATGTGACATTGACACAAACACTACACACACAGACACTGACACAGACACAGACACGGCACACACACACACTGACACAGACACTGATGAGGACCTAGGGTTAGGGTTAGGGTTAGGTTTGTTGACATGGGGTTAGGGTTAGGGTTAGGGCCGACTGGCCCAAGTCTACGAGAGAGGTAACAGCAGCAGTGAGCACTGCTTACTAGCTTTGATTATCAAATAAAATAAATTGATTATCAATTCGGTTCTGTTTCGGTTATAGATAATTTATTTCAGCTTTGGGTTTTTAAAATTTTTACTTATTCGATTTTTATTATTTCGGTGTTGAAACCGAATAACCCGAACGCCCACCCCTAGCTAGACCTGACAATTGGACCGGGATGACCAGCCCGGCACGAATCCGGCCCGCAAAACCCTGTCCGAATTATCGTGGGCTCGGCCCGGCCCGACCCAATATATAGGGACGTGTCGGACCTCATATCTCGGCCCATAAGAGAGGTCCGGCCCCGAAGCCCAGGCTCGTTCCGACCCAAGGCACAGCTCGGCCCGGCCCGACACGCTGCTGCTTGCTAGCCTGATCGACAACCTGGTTTATACTATTTGATGTATTATACACATCCATGTATTACATAGTCCTACGCCAATCTATGGGATTTGGTATGCATACAATCTGCCAAGTTCTTGTATATAGATTGAAACAAATGGATTGTGAATCTCCAAGACAAATATGAAGCAAGAACTTGCAGTGTGTTATTTTTTTGTGCTATGTTTACATATCCCAAAGTAGAGAAGTTCATCCGAGAGAGCATACCATCTGTGTTGTTTCTTCCGGAAACAAATGCGCTCCCAACCATCTCCTATGCACATTCAACCCTACACTTCATAATTTAAAAATAAAATGTTAGTTGTTCTTCAATCTCTACTTTGAAGTCCTTGTAGGGTTCACGGAATCCCAAGTCCGATCCGGTCCGGCTCGGTCCAGTCTGAAACTCACTGTGCCGTGGGTCACGTGTCGAACTGGACTTAGATTTTTACCCTTAGGTCCGGTCTCGGCCCACTCGACAGCTCTACTCCTAGCTATGGCATATTTTCATAGAGCAATAGCCCGTGTACTTGGAAAACTTTTGATGCAAAAATTGTTCAAGCACCAGGTGCCTTAGTGCAATGCCATGACTGCTTTTCCCATAACGGACACTGACCTAGGAGTGTGGTTGGGGGCAGCTGCAGTTCTATAGTATGACACACTATTTGTAGTGTTGACTGCACACTTATAGTGCAGTTCATAGTACTATGGGGTTGGGGGCAGCTGCAGTTTTGATAAATGAAAATATGTATTATATCAGTTATGATTTTTATAGTACGGTTAATTTTGCATGTAATGATTTATATGATAGCTTATGTCAATTTTGCAGAAGTTTCTAGAAATGGATATGAATTACTATCTGCGTCATCGTTCGTGGATGTACAACCGTCATCCTGATGACATGTGCGGTGTGCGGGATGAATTCATTGAGGGTGTACAGCAGTTCCTGCAGTTCGCAAAGGCGTTCCCTCAATACATGGACGGTACCAAAATTAAGTGTCCGTGTGTGAGATGTCGCAACAGGAAATATCATCCTGAAGTGGAAGTTACATATCATTTATACTCGAAGGGCTTTACGCCGAATTACTATCAGTGGACCGCGCACGGAGAACTTGTATCTCTAGCATCGGAGTCGGAGCCCTATGTGGAGCCGTATATGGATGTCCAAGACCACGATGCTTACGACGACGGGTTGGTGAACATGGTTTATGATGCTGCGGGGCCTAGTTTCAATCCTGACAATTATGATGCGGCGGGACCTAGTTTCAATCCCGACAATTATGATGCAGCTGAGGAGGCACCGAATGCCGATGCTGCAAAGTTTATGGAGTTGCTTGAGAATGCAAGGACTCCACTATATCCTGGTTGTGAGGATCATTCACCGTTGGAGGTGGTTACAAGATTATTGAGCATCAAGTCCGATTTTAACATGTCGCAAGAATGCTATAATCGAGTGCTCGATTTGATTATAGAGATCTTGCCCGAGGGTGCAAAGTTGCCTAAAGACTTCTATCGATCTAAGAGGATGGTGAGATCGCTTTGGATGGGATACGAGAAAATCGATGCATGTCGCAACGGGTGCATGTTGTACTACAAAGACGACAAGGATGAAGATGCGTGCAGATTCTGTGGTGCTGATCGCTACAAGGCCACTGTTAGAGGAAAGTCTGTCGGTGCAAGGAAGCCTACCGATTCGATGCACTACTTGCCTTTGACGCCGCGGTTGCAGCGGTTGTTCATGGTTAAGGAGACTGCAGAAAACATGAGTTGGCACAGGCGAAAACAGATCGAAGGAGTATTGGATCATCCATCCGATGGAGAAGCATGGAAGCACTTTGATCGAGAGTATCCATATTTTGCCGAGGAAGCGCGTAATGTCAGATTGGGGCTCTGCTCTGACGGTTTTACCCCATTCGGACTTTCGGGCTCCCAGTATTCGTGTTGGCCTGTGATCGTCACTCCGTACAATCTACCGCCTTGGATGTGCATGAAGACTCCGTATATGTTCCTAACCGTTATTATCCCGGGTCCGAACAATCCGAAGAGGAACATCGATGTGTATTTACAGCCTTTGATAGATGAGTTGAATCAGCTGTGGGAAGTCGGTGCCAACACGTACGATGTTTCTAGAAAGCAGAATTTTCAGATGAGGGCAGCACTTATGTGGACCATCAACGACTTTCCGGCCTATGGAATGTTATCGGGATGGAGCACCCATGGTCGTCTCTCATGTCCGTATTGCATGGACCGTTCTCAGGCTTTCCGTTTGAAACACGGAGGCAAACCGTGCTTCTTCGATTGTCATCGACAATTTTTGCCGAACGATCATCCGTACCGGAGGAATCGGAATGCTTTTCGTGCGGGAGTTGTGGAGAAGGCCAATCCACCGCCAAGGTGGCCCGGATGCACGATATGGGAAGAGGTAAAAGATTTACCAAGTGCTATCCAAGAGCCTGCTAAGGGGTACAAGTGTGACGGATTTGGTCGCACCCATAACTGGACGAAGAGGAGTATATTCTGGGATCTGCCATATTGGAGCACCAATCTGATCAGACATAACCTTGATGTCATGCATATCGAGAAGAATGTGTTTGATAACATAATTAATACTGTAATGGATGTAAAGGGGAAGACGAAAGATAATCCGAAGGCGAGGTTGGACTTAGAAGACATATGTAGACGTCCTGCATTGCATTTGATAGAGGAGGGGAATGGAAAGTTAAAGCAACCTAAGTCAGTTTTCTCACTGGATAAAGAGGATAAAGGTAGACTTTGTAGGTGGATTCAGGGTCTAAAGTTTCCAGACGGGTACGTGTCGAACTTGAAAAGATGCGTCGACCTCAAGGAGAACAAACTAGTAGGTATGAAGAGTCACGATTGTCACGTATTCATGGAGAGGTTAATTCCGATTGCATTTCGGGAATTCTTACCGCAGGTCGTTTGGGACCCATTGGCAGAGCTGAGCATATTCTTCAGAGATCTTTGTTGTACTAAGTTGCTCGTCGATCGTCTAGAAAAGCAAGAGAGGGACATTGCGGTAACACTATGTAAGCTCGAGAAGGTGTTTCCTCCTGGATTCTTCGACTCTATGGAGCATTTGCCAATTCATCTTTCCTATGAGGCACGTGTTGGCGGTCCTGTCGGTTATCGGTGGATGTACCCCTTCGAGCGCCATCTGAATCACCTAAAGAGAAAGGTGAAAAATAAGGCACGGGTTGAAGGCTCTATTTGTGAAGCTTATGTTCTCGAGGAGATTACAAACTTTTGCTCGACGTATTTCAATCCGCATGTTGCTACTAATAGGACGAAAGCTCCCAGAAACGACGACGCATATCAGGAATCTAATGATGCAATACTCAAAGTATTCAATGCATCCGGAAAGCCCTCGGGAAAAATGAAGAAGAGATATTTGAATGACGATGAGCTAAGGGCTGCTCAATTGTATATATTACTCAATTGCGACGATGATGAAGTGGAGAAGCTAGAGGGGTAAGTAATTAACGTCCACGTTTACATCATCTCAATGTAATAGTATAAGATACTATTATGCTACTAATCAGCAGTTGCTTCATTGTTTTTCAGCACATATAATGATGAGTTGAGGTCGGTTAGGCCCTACATAACAGACGAAGAAGTAGAACAAGATATGAGATGCCATTTTCCTTCTTGGTTGAGCGCATATGTAAGATGCTTGGTAATTACTTTTTATTTCTGCACTTGCAAAACAAATAACTTACTATCGCTACTTTGGTATTTAGGTCGATCGTCTAATATCACCTGAGACTGAATCTATTAGGACTCTAGCCAAGGGACCAATTACTGCCGTAAAAATATGGCCAAGTTTCTGTGTGAATGGGTTCAGGTTCAAGTCAACAAATGCTCCGCACCGGGCCGAGTTGATCGAGCGGCTCTTTCCTACCGTTGCCGCCAAGCTTATCCGAGATGCTCTGGATGACCAGAAGGCTCGTGATCGTGCTGGAAAACCGATCCAAGGTTGGATCACGCCTGAGCAGTGGACTGCGATGAGGGCTAGATTCGACGATCCGAGCTACAAGGAAAGGTCTAAGAAGGCCAAGGCGGCTAGGCAGAATGCTGCCAAGTGGTGTGGTGGCTCGATTCCGATGACGGAACATTTCCGTCGTTTGGTATGTTTTTTCTTTTAAAATATATTATTTTAATATAAGTACCATAAAATGGTACTTGGAATAAATATTTAAGTTTAGTAATAAAAAATATATTTTTAACAGGTACAGAGGGGTGAGGATGCGAACATGGTGACCGTCTTCTTGGCCACCCATCGCAAGGACGGAAATCTCATTGATGAGAGGGCCTCACAGACCTATGTAAGTATTACTTTACTTTGTGTTTATTTTAATATAACTTAGGCAATTATTGAGTTTCCAAACCTTTTCTAGGCCGAGTATCTTAGGCTTCGTGAGCGGGCGACTGCTAGTGCACCTACACCTGGAGAGGCTGGTGCTTCGTCGCAGCCCGGTCCATCTCCGTCGGCGGACGACCTGTGGGTGACCGCAGCTGGTGGTCTCCAGAGGGGTACGTACTACGGTACGGGCTCCTATGGCGCCCTGGTTGCGACGCAGTCATCTAGGGCCTCCCCGACAGCTGTGCATTCCACACACCCCTCGCAGTCGCAGCCCTCGCAGTCGTCGGCCAGAGTCCAGGAGGCCGTCCAGGAGGCCGTTGACCGTCAGATTGCGTCTCTCCGTGACGACTTGCTGCGAAGTATGGAGGACCAGTCCCGGTCCCAGCCGCAGGCGGACGATCCGATGCTTATCGCACGATTGGATATGCTCGACCGCAGCATGACGGAGCTACGAGAATTGACAAATGATATTAGAGCCTCCAATGATCGCAACATCATGGAGCTGCAGGCGTCACAGCTATCGATGGGCGAGAAGTTGACGAGGATGCATGCGTCACAGCTATCGATGGGCGAGAACCTGACGAGGATGCAGGATTCAATGGGTGATAGCAGTACGAGGTTGTTATCTACCCTGGATTCTTACAACCAGCGACTCGCAGATTTGGAGCGGGCACGGCCGCCACCGACGTCACTGCCTTCTCCATCGACATCGGTGTCGATTCCACGGGACGAGTATGAGGAGTTGTTATCCTTGAAGCGCGCCGCTGGTCAGCCTCCTGCAGATCCGTAGTAGTCTAGTTATTATTATTATTATTTATGAATTATTGGTACTTCAACAATAGACATGATGTATGATGCTTCTTGTATTGATACTTTTAGTTAATTTAATTGGATTATATAGTTATCCACATTTAATTGGATTGATACTTCTTGTGGTCTTTAATTTAATTGGATAATATAGTTAAATCATGTTGGTGTGTATGATGAAGATGATGTAAAACTGCAGGGAATCACAATGTTTGTTTCTGGGATTTTTTTTTTAATTTTTTTTAAAAATTAGCGACGTTATTAGCGACGTTTAGCGACGTTTAGCGACGTTAAATTACGTCGCTAATTACGTCGCTAATTAGCGACGCCGTAAAACGTCGCTAATAACGTCGCTAATAACGTCGCTAATGACGTCGCTAAACGTCGCCAATTGCTGACATGGCAGTATAGCCAGGTCATTAAAGACGTCGGTGTAACGTCGCGATAGATGTCGCTAATCAGCGACGTTTAGCGACTTTTCTAAACGTCGCTTTTTAGTGACTTGGCGTCGCAAAACGTCGCTAAATTTAGCGACACCATAAAGTCGCTAAAAAACGTCGGTATAGCGACGTTTAGCGACGTTTTTTGTATTAGCGACTTGGTATTTTCCGACTTCTTTAAAACGTCGCTAATTACGTCGCTAAACCTAATTAGCGACGATTTTTGGTTATTTAGCGACGTTTTTAGACGTCGCTAATTTGACTTTTTCTGGTAGTGCCTTGATATCTCAAGGTATTGAGATATCCTCCAATACCTCACTAACTACCCCTCTAGCTAACTATCTATGAATATAGATATACACCTAGGTAATAATCTAGGCTAGAATATATATATCTAACACATATACTCATATACCTAGATATCTATATATATACATATCCACACATACACACATATACCCATATACCCATACCTATACATATATATATCTAGCTACAACTATGCATCTATCTAGCTATATGTATATATATCTATACATATAGATATATATATATCTAACTACCTATCTATCTATCTATCTATCTATCTATCTATCTATCTATCTATCTATCTATCTATCTATCTATCTATCTATCTATCACTACCCGATTCTAGAAAATAGGAGTTTTTTTTTTAGTAAATTGTGTATTGTATATAATTAATTATATTTATATTTAATTAGTGATTGTATTATTTTTATTTGATTGTTTTAGGGTTTTGGCTAGCCTGGACCCGTGTCAGACCCTAGTGGACCCATGTCCGACCCAACCAACACCCTTGTGAGACTTATTTTTGGGTTTAGAATAATTATTATATTTTATTTTAGTTAGTTGGAGTGATTAGGAGTTAATTTGAGTGCATTTGGAACCCCAAACCCAAATCCCAATTAGCATGACTAATTAGGAGGGTGTTTTAGTCATTTGGATGAATGTAAACCTATTTTTACTTGTGTGGCCGGCCCTTCCCTACTCGCCCAGACCGAAACCAGCAGCCCCCCCATTCTCTTCTTCATTCCTTCACTTCTTGTTCTTGTTCTTCTTCTTCTTCTTCTCCATTCTCCATTTTCTTCTTCTTCCTTCTTCCAACAAGCTTCAAGTAAGTCATTTCTTCTCTTTCTTCTTCTATTCTTCATGAATGTGAACCCTAATCCTATACTTTTTCCTAACCTAGGTGTTTAGAGCCTAGACTTACTGTGGAGGCTAGATTTAGATGCTTGGAGCTTGAGGGAGGTGATTTCAAGTGGATTGGAGACTTTGGCCTTGGGATTCCAACTCCCAAGAGGTAAACCCTAACTTTCTCCTTGCTAATTGCTCTAATATAGTGTAATTAGTGGTTTAGAACCTTCCTAGACCCTAAGCCTACCCGTGGGAGAAAGTTGGAACAAGTTCGGTTGTGTTTGGAGACTTTGACACTAGGTTTTGTGTCAATTTCGGGTGGAATCCGAGATTGGTCCAATTTTGGGTGATGCCCTAGGTTAGACAGGCCTAGGTAGACATTGTCGGGTGTCTTGAGGGTGAGTGCGTGTCTCCGTTCGGACACGTGAAGTCGTGTCACGGAGAAATGGGCGTTTCGGGCATTTTGGGAGTTTTTGTCATCGCCGGTTCTATGTGCGTGCGCATTTTTGCTACGGGCCTAGAATCAATGAGTTAGCATTTTTTCTAGGATCTAGACATCGTTTAGAACCCGTGAATAAATTTTGGGCCGATTCCGAGTTGGTTTGATGTACGTTTCAGGAGGTTTTGCGAACCGCACACCGCGTGTTCGTCGAAATGACCGAACGGCCATTTCGACTTTGTTTCTTAGTTTCGGGCTTGTGCGCCCGTTGGGTTAGCTTCGGAAAGTGTGTGCTAGAGTTCTCGGGTTATATTATATATATATATATATATATATATATATATATATATATATATATATATATATATATGTGTGTGTGTGTGTGTGTGTGTGTGGGTTTGTGCGTGTAGGGGGTGGTTGTGCGCGTGTTGGTGGTGTGCTGGGGGTGTTGTGTTGTGTTGTGTTGTGTTGTATTTTGTGTATATGTGTTTATGTGTCTATATATGTATATATATTTATATATATGTGTGTGTATATACATATATTTGTGTTTGTGTATTAGTGTGAGTGTTTGTGTATATATATATATATATATATATATGTATGAGTGTGCGTGTGTGTGTGTGTATATATATATATATATATATATATATATATATATATATCTGTGTGTATGTGTATATATATATATATATATGGATTGTGTGTTTATATATATATAGATATGTGTATATATATATATATATGTAGTGTGTATATAAATATATATATATGTGTGTGTGTGTTTAGATGTGTGTGTGTGTGTGTGTGTGTGTATGTGTGTGTACTTATATATACATAAGTGTATAAGAGTGTGTGTATATATATATAGTCGTGTATATATATGTATATATATGTATATATGTGTGTGTTTGTGTGTGCGTGTTTGGGTGTGCGTGTGGTGTGTCGCAGCGAGGGGGGAGCGCTGCCGCAGTAGAGAGCAGCAATTAGCAGCAAATGCAGCGAGGTGGGAAGAATGGAAGCAGTAGCAGCAGCATCAGATGAGGCAGCAGCAGCAGCTGCAGGCGCCGCAGCGCCGCGGCAGCGTTGCAGCAGCAGTAACCAGCAGTAGGAGGCACTGTACCAGAAGCAGCAGCATATGCAGTGTAGGCAGCAGCAGCAGCAAGCGTAGCGCAGCCTAGCGTAGTGCGGGTAGCGAGGGGTGAGAGTGAGGGAGATCATTATGTATAAATAGATAGATAGATAGATTGATAGATAGGTAGATAGATGGATAGATAGATAGATAGATAGATAAATTGATTGATAAATAGATAGATAGATAGATAGATAGATAGATAGATAGTTAGATATGTATATCTATATGTATAGATATATATACATATAGCTAGATAGATCCATAGGTATAGCTAGATAAATATAGGAGTATGGGTATACGGGTATATATGTGTTGTGGATATGTATATATATAGATACGTAGGTGTTTATGTATTTGTGATAGATATATATATATATTAGCCTATACATATAGCTAGGTATATATCTATATGCTTATATAGTTAGCTAGAGGGGTAGTTAGTGAGGGTTTAGAGAGGTATCTCACTACCTTGAGATATCAAGGTATCTCAATACCTTGAGATATCCAAGGTATTGAGTTTCGAGCGGGTTTTTTGAGCAATTGCCTAGGGATAAGTTTAGAGATGGATTTTTATATGTATTGGTATATATATTTACGCGTACTAGCATAGATTTTAGCGGGTTTAGGCGGGGTGCATAGCCTAGGTCGAGGTATCGGATACCGAGGGTATCCCGGTATCTGGAGGAGCCGGGTTTGAGAGTTTACTAGCTTAATGAGCTAGTTTTGACCTAGAATTTCAGGGGCACCCTAGTTTGACCTAGCTTTGACCATAATTGTCCTCGTTGACCGTAAAAGTTAATGTTTGACCTAGTTTTGACCTAGATTTGACTTTTTGGACCCTGGGTTGACCTTTTTGACCCGAATTTCACCGGTTTGACCCGTTCGACCTAGAATATCCCTAGAAGCCTGTTTTTAATTATTTTATATCAGTTTAACTCCTTAGAATCCTGTTTAATTCTGCTTTTTGGAATAGGTTCTTGCGACACCGGTCCGGATCTTGATCCTCATCAGTTGCTCAGGACATCAGGCGAGTACCTACCTCTGATAGTTTCCATTTCATGATAGCGTTTATATCACCTGTTCTAGAACTGTAATACTTAATTCTGACATATTGTTACACGAGCTGGTACTAGTGGATCCCGTCATAGGATGCTATCCCCTTACCGTGTTCAGCGGGTACTCTATCATGTTATTTCATCATGTGCTTCGGGTATTGATTCTCATGTGCTATCATGTGCTTTTTGTGCTCTCGCCTTCGTGTGCGCGAGCTATTATTATGTACGTAGCGTGCCATGGTTGGATCCAAGAGTATTAGTGGGGGAGGGGAGTAGGAGTTGGTTATGTGATCAAAGCAAAACAGTATTCTTGTGTATGTCGGTTATGCAACTCACGCATAACGGAGTTATCGTAGATTATTCATGTGCAACCTAAGCTGATCAAATAACGAACTTGTGCTCAAAGCACTTAGCTAGTATTCCTATTTTCTCACATGCTGTTACTTCTCTACTACTTGTATTGTTCTCCAGTTTTATATTGCAGCTACTTTATCTGCTCCACCATGTATTTATTTACCTGTGCATCTTGTATACTTTTCTATTTCTAGTCATATACACCTTACCATGTATTTGGAGTTGCTTTCAGAGTTATGTACTTCGCTCCAGTCCTGACTGGACATATTTTTTCCAGAGGATCCTGAGGATTTTTGCCCGACATTCTACGGGCCGGACGTCGAGCAGTGTTGTGACCCGTAGATTAAGGAGGAGCCCGTCGAGGAGACGCCTTTAGCACCCTAGTTAGCTAGGTGGGTTTCTAGATTGTTCCCAATTGCTATTTTGGATGACTGTATTTATTATTTTGTTGCTTCTGTGATGTTGTAGACTATAGACTTGGGCTGTATATTTGGATATTGTATTACTCTCTTTGGTTCTTGTTTCTTTGTGATATCTTATCGTGCTTTTACTCTTCCCCTAGTTATTATGATTGGGTCATATATATATTGCGTGGTTGCCCTCCTTTTGGAGAGGTTATTGACAGGTTTTGTGAGATATATAGATTGTTGACCTAGAACGGACCTTTACAGCATTCTACCGTCGATTCTGCGGCATAGGCTGGACGTACCTACGACTCATGCCCAATTTTTTGGGTGCGGGTCGTGACACATTTTTTGTGGTGGCCCATGCAGGTCTAATTTTTAGGTTTACCTGCAATAGAATATAGAATATAGGCTGAGAGAGAGTGTGCTCAATCACAACTAGGACCCTTCCTGATTTCTTTTGTTATCTTCAATTTTCCTGAAATTGTTTTCTTTTGCAATATTTCTGTCCTTCTTTGATGATATCGTTTCTTGCACCGTATTGACTTCTTTTGATCTGTGTTCAGGATGCCTCCGAAGACACGGTCTCAGCGTACCGTTCCAGCAGCTGCCACCGAGAGGTCTGCCACCTCTCATCCTGCTCGACTTCCAGCAGCCGCTACCGCTCCACTCGCCACTCCTGCGGTTGAGGGAGCGTCTGTTTCTCTCGAAGATCCTCTTACTCCCATCGATCCAAGCGTTAGCCCAGTTGTTCCGGTGGTACCTCCTCCACCACCGCCTGTACCAGTTGATGCCACGCAATTGTTCGTATTCTTCAGAGAGATGATGGACGCGCAGCACCGCCAGGTGGATGTTATGAGGATGGGCATTTAGAATGCTCATCAGGTGGCTATGACAGCGGTGGACAGAGTGGCTCAGATCCAGCCACAGGCAGAGCAGGCTCAGTATCCGAGGCCGGGTACCATTATCGACTTTCAGAGGATGCGGCCCAAGCAGTTCCGGGGTACAGAGGGGATCCTGTACGCGGACGACTGGATCGAGCACATCGAGGGCATCTTCAGGCTGGCGATGATCCCAGCCAGCATGCAGATCGAGGCAGCGGGCAGCTAGATGTTTGACCTTGCCCTTACTTGGTACCACACAGATACGCGGATAGCAGTACCGGGACTGACTTGGGAGGCTTTCAAGAAGCTCTTCAAGGAGAAGTTCTTCCCGGATGTGGCTCTCAGTGCTTTAGAGAGCCAGTTTGAGGCGCTCGTCCAGGGGAGTATGCTAGTGGACGAGTATGCAGCAGAGTTCTGCCGTCTGGGCCGATTTGTTAAGGGTTTGTCTGAGGCAGCAAAGGTGCAAAAGTTTCGCAAGGGTTTGGTCATGGCGGTCAAGTCCTTGACTAGGAGTGACCGCGAGGCGACCTTCGAGCAGATTGTGAGCGACGCTCAGAGAGCTGAGGATGACCTGGAGCTGAAGACCAAGAGGAGCAAAGATACTTCCGGAGCAAGCAGCAGTGCAGGCCCAGCCAAGAGGCCATTCCAGCAGACCCAGCAGCACCAAAGTCAGGGTCATGCGCCCTTCCGGCAGGCGCCCCAACAGCAGAGGTAGGGACAGCAACAGGGCCAGAGGCAGCCCATCATTTGCCCTTTCTGTAGAAAGCCAGGGCATGGATGGGACATATGCAGAAAGAGGCTGGACAGATATTTATTGTATGGCACAGCAGATCACCAGCTGAAGGATTGTCCTTTAGCACTTGCTCGTACAGCTCAGGGCGGAGGAGCCGCCCAGAGGAGACCAGCCAGAGCACCTGCAGCACAGCAGAGAGGACAGCCTTTGCAGACTCAGCAGCAGAGGTTTGCTCAGCACCAACAGCAGCACCGAGGAGGACAGCAAGGGCAAGCTTTTGCCCTGACCGTAGACGAGGCTGAGCCCGTTGGTGATATGATCTCAGGTTCTGTTCTTCTTGATTCTATTCCAGCATTTGCTTTATTTAATTCTGGGGCTTTCCATAGCTTTGTGTTTGTATCTTTTGCTCTTAGACACCATCTTGTTGCTGAACCTTTAGCTAGACTCTGCAAGATCACGACCGGGGGTGGTATCATCCTAGTCAGTGATGTCTGCAGAGACCGGAGAGTTACCTTGGGAGGCCAGGAGTTGAGTGTGTGCCTACTCGTAATGCCACTTATGAGCTACGATATTGTACTCGGGATGGATTGGTTGAGTATGCATTGTGCTAGTATAGATTGTCGTGGAGGCAAGGTGTTGTTTAGTCCACCGGGTGAGCCAGAGTTTCAGTTTGCCAAAGGAGCAGAGGAGCAGAGCGAGGGAGTCTTCTACGGAGCCCTGGTGGTAGAGCCGAGGTTGCTATATCCACTGATAGAGGAGTACATGGATGTCTTTCCGGAGGAGTTGCCAGGGTTACCTCCGGACAGAGATGTGGAGTTCTTTATAGACTTGGTGCCAGGCGTGGAGCCGATATCCCAGCACGTCTATAGAGTCAGCAATAGTGAGCTGATAGAGTTGAAGAAGCAGGTGGATGAGCTTCAGGACAAGGGATTTATCAGATCTAGTTCTTCTCCGTGGGGTACTCTGGTACTCTTTGTGCCGAAGAAGGATGGGTCGATACAGATGTGTATCGACTACAGGGCTCTGAACAACCTCACAATCAAGAACAAGTATCCGCTGCCGTGTATTGATGATCTCTTTGACCAGTTGAGCGGAGCGAGGGTGTTTTCCAGGATTGATCTGAGGGCAGGCTACCACCAGGTGAAGGTCAGGCGGAAGAATATTCCGAAGACAGCTTTTTGGACCAGGTATGGACAGTATGAGTTCATGGTGATGCCGTTTGGGTTGACTAATGCCCCGGCAGTGTTCATGAATCTGATGAACAAGGTGTTCCATCACCATCTGGACAGGTTTATGGTGGTGTTTATAGATGACATCTTGGTGTATTCGAAGACCCCAGAGGAGCATGAGGAGCATCTGAGGATAGTGCTGGAGACTCTCAGGAAGGAGAAGCTTTATGGAAAGCTTTCGAAGTGTGAGTTCTTCCTTGACCGGGTTGAATTCCTTGGTCATGTGGTGACTGGAGAGGGGATCTCGGTAGATCCAAGGAAGATCGTGGCAGTTGAGGCATGGAGTACTCCGAGTTCAGTAGCAGAGGTCAGGAGTTTCCTGGGACTGGCAAGTTACTACAGGAGATTTGTTCAGGATTTTGTCCGGATTGCAGAGCCATTGTCTAGGCTGACTCGGAAGGACATGGAGTTTGTTTGGTCAGCGGAGTGCCAGGTCGCCTTTGATAAGTTGAAGAGGAGGTTGACGACAGCTCCAGTGTTGACGTTGCCATCAGGATCCGGTGGATTCATTATCTATAATGAGGCATCGGGAAAGGGACTGGGTTGTGTGTTACAGCAGAATGGGAGGGTGATTGCCTATGCTTCTAGGCAATTGCGTCCTCATGAGAAGAACTACCCTACCCACGATTTGGAGTTGGCAGCGGTTATCTTTGCTCTGAAGTTGTGGAAACACTATTTATTTGGAGAGCGTGTGGAGATCTTCACAGACCACAAGAGCTTAAAGTATGTGTTTACCCAAAAAGAGCTGAATATGAGGCAGAGAAGATGGTTGGAGTTGATGAAAGACTTTGACATATTGTTGCAGTACCATCCAGGGAAGGCGAACGTAGTTGCGGATGCGTTGAACAGGTATCCGGTAGCTATGTGCCTGACTACAGATCGTTATCTTCTGGCAGATCTAGAGAGCTTGGGCATTGAGGTGATAGTGCCTGGAGTTGAGATGCAGATGTGGGGAATGCAGATTCAGTCAGAGTTGGTAGACCGGATCAGGGCTACACAGTTTGAGGATGAGTCCCTGAGGAGCATCAGGGCGCAGGTTCAGATGGGATTGTCAGATGACTTCACCATTGCTGATGATGGTTCTTTGCGGCACGGTACCAGGTTGTGCATGCCGCACGGGTCGTTACGCGAGGAGGTTCTTCAGGAGGCGCATCGATCCCAGTATTCTATGCATCCAGGTGCCAACAAGATGTATAGAGATCTGAGAGAGCATGTATGGTGGTACGGGATGAAGCGGGAGGTAGCGCACTTCGTATCACGATGCTTAGTGTGCCAGCAGGTGAAGGCGGAGAGGCAGAGGCCAGGAGGTTTGCTCTAGCCGTTACCCATTCTGGAGTGGAAATGGGAGCATGTGACCATAGATTTTGTTTCTGGACTTCCCCGTTCTCCAGGCGGAAAGGATGCGATTTGGGTCATCGTGGACAGGTTGACCAAATCGGCCCATTTTCTACCATTCAAAGTAGGTACGTCTACAGAGAGACTAGCAGAGATGTATGTGCACCAGATAGTCAGACTGCATGGAGTTCCTGTGAGCATAGTATCAGACCGGGACAGTCGCTTTACTTTGTATTTCTGGAGGAGTCTGCAGGCTAGCTTGGGCACCCAGCTCAAGTTTAGTAGTGCATATCACCCACAGACATATGGTCAGTCAGAGAGGACCATTCAGACACTTTAGGACATGCTTCACACTTGTGTTCTGAATTTCAGAGGCTCTTGGGAGGATCACTTGCACTTGGTAGAGTTTGCTTACAACAACAGCTACCAAGCTAGTATCGAGATGTCACCATTCGAGGCATTGTACGGACGGAGGTGTCGTACTTCGTTATCATGGGATAATGTAGGCGAGAGAGCTTTGCTTGGCCCGGAGATGGTGGTTGATGCAGCGGAGAAGGTCAAGCTCATTAGAGATAGACTTCGGGTGGCGCAGGACAGGCAGCGGCATTGGGCCGATAGCCACCGGAGACCTTTGGAGTTTGAGGTATAGCTTAGAATCTAGATTTTGTTCTTGTGTTTGCTTGTGATTGCTTGTTTTAGACTAAGTACAGAGACCTTGTTTGTGCTAGGTTGGAGATCTGGTGTTCCTGAGGATTTCTCCGACGCGGGGTACTATTTGCTTCGGTGGAGGCGGGAAGCTTAGCCCAAGTTTTGTCGGACCCTTCCGTATCCTTGAGAGGGTCGGAGCCATGGCGTATAGGCTTGAGTTGCCGCCTACGCTAGAGGGAGTTCATGATGTGTTCCATGTGTCACAGTTGAGATGGTACGTGGCGAAACCCAGTTACGTATTGGATCACTCGGAGATCGTGGTGGGCCCTACTCTTAGCTATCCTGTAAACACCCTAAATTTTTGAGAATAATTTTAAATGAAGTTATTTCGTTTTGGGAATTTTTGGAAACTTAAAACCAGGATGAGTGTGATTTAAAGAAATAATTTTAAGTGTGGCTAGATGGGGTTAAAATATTCTGGAAGTAAAAATTTATTGTGTATGATGGAGAACCGGACGCATGGCATTTTTCGGTGAATTAATCGGACACCGGAGCAACGTATCGAGGACCAAAAGCAATTGGATTGTAAACCGAACCCAAACGAACCAAACCCAAACCCACCAACCCGAAACCCGCACAGCAAGCCCTAGCCCCGCCGGATTGCACTGTAGCGGCTATTAAAGCAGCCGCAGCCGCCATCCTCGATATACGAGCCCGAGCAGCGCCGCTTTCTCCAGAATCCGTTCGCCCACCGGAACCCTAGTTCCCAGCACCCCTTCACCACCGATCGACACCCCTCCACCGCGATCCGTCATTCATCAACCCCGACGCCTCCCATCGACACCCCTCCACCGCGATCCGTTAGTCGTCGACCCTCCGCCGAGTTCGCCCAGCAACCCCCATCCGCTCGTCGACCCTCCGCCGAGTTCGCCCAGCAACCCCCATCCGCTCGTCGACCCTCCGCCGCGAGCACAGCGACCCCGAGCGCGGCTTCACCCCGCCGCCGAGTTCGCCCAGCAACCCCGAGCGCGGCTTCACCCCCCCGCCGCGAGCACAGCGACCCCGAGCACAACTCCTCCGCCTCACAGCGTCTCCGCGGACACGAGACGCGAGCAGCAGCACGTGAGGACACGACCAGGACACATATTGGACTCTCGGTCACGTGAAAAACAGAATTCACGGAGCCCTGTTCAGGTACTGTTTTCACCCTCATCGCAACTCCGATTCCGTTTCTGTAAATTGCTATGCGTAGACTGTATAACCCTCTCGGTGCCCGTGCAATTCGCTCGGAGCATCGCGTCCTGTGGTGATCGCACACCGCGATCCAAAAACAGGAAAAATAACACCCCGTTTCACCCCGGAACTGAGTCCGCCCCGCCAATCGGGACGACTTGGTCGCACGCGGTCTTTACCAAACTGTGCGCGACGTTGATACGGTCGTGTAGGATTTCGCAGAAGTCGATTCAGAGGTGCGTGCACCCCGGAATCAACGCGTATCCGCCGACGACACACCGTATCCGTCCTTTCTGGAACGCGCTGTAACTTCGTGTACACACGTCGGATCGAGACGAAACTTGCGCCATCGGACTCGTAGCAATACGCTGGTCCTGTGAGCCAAGTTTGGTTCGATCCTGAGGACGTTGACAAAACCACGTATCGTGGGCCCCACAGGCTCCACTTGACCGGTGATTTTGTGATCGGCTCATCGGAATCCAATTCTGGAAGTTCCGTTGGGTTCGTATCATTGTTCCTGACTTGTAGGCACTGAGTTTGACTAATTTGGAGACCTTTGACCCTGACACGCTTTTCGGTGCAAAGTGGCCCACAAGTGGAACCCGCTTTGGTACGGAAATGACCATTTTGCCCCTGTGTCCAAATTGGACGTAAGGACAGGCATTTCTAGCAGTTTGATACCTTCTGAGACTGTTGATGATATTTATTACAGCATCTGGAGTAGCCCCTACCGGTTCCACAGATCCCAGGACGACAGTTGATATTCGGACATCAGGCAAGTGTACCTTGCCAAACTCTGCAGCTTAGTTATTTATTTTCTTTGCTATATATATATTACTGTGCATGCTCAACCTAGGACCGTTTGACATACTTAGCGTCCGATTATCAGTCGGGTGCCAACATCGTACGCGGTGTTGGGTAATGTCATCTAGATATGGACATACGTGACACTTTGTCTTCTCGTACTGGTCATACCAAGTACACTTGACCCAGGACACTGGACACTGATCATGAGACAGGATCTTCCCGAGATATTCGTGGTGATCCTGTATAGGTTGCAGGACTTATAGAGATACTATATTTTAGATACATTATGACTTGTGCATTAGTTATGACCCCGCGGACATGGACGTGAGACGTTATGTTCATGATTTGTGTGGTTACATTGGGTGGGGAGAGACACACAGACTACAGGCTGATTATATATATACACCCCTATTACCGTGAGGCACAAGACTCTATAGCCGAGCTTGGCCCATTACTCATATTTACTGCTGCTACCGGCTCCCCTACACAGAGCTTGTAGTATGCTTCAGCCTGAGTTCTAGTGCTGCTCTTATCTTGCATATCACTTAGCTGGTTATTTTAGTATTCCCTTATTGTTCCATCTATTGCTGGATAGATTCACAGGCTACAGGTTGATATTATTATGTCGGCTACTCAGTCTCCCGCTGAGCTAGACCACCCCATGATACCCCTGCTACAGGCTCCCCTACACAGAGCTTGTAGAGGTTCAACCTGAGTACTATTGATATTCTCTCTTGCATTATACAGATGTTACATAATTACCCTGCTTATCTCATTATTGCTGCACTGTTTATATTCTGGCTTGTTTTATTTCCTGTACCTTGCTATGTCCCCTGAGGACCTGGATATGGATTTTGTCCCCAGATTTTGCAGAACAGGTTTACCCCGAGGTTTATGGGACTGCAGCAGGAGGAGCCGATCCAGGAGCTGTACCACCATCTGATGGCGAGGTCTTAGCTGAAGACTTCTCTTGAGCATCCATGTTCATGCTCAGTTTTTATTTATTATTTCAGTCTTTTCTTTTCTGGTCTGTAGAACCATTGTACTAGATATTTATCGGGATGTTCCCCGAAGTACTTTGTGAGACTTGCTGATGATTTACATTCCTCATTTATTATGTGGATCATATTTTATATCTTGTGTGGATGAGATTAGTTGTGCCATGATTGTCGTAGACTTGTTTTACAGCTTAAGTATGCCCTGATGGATCCATTATATTGAGTTGGTCCATCGGTGCGTACTGCTGGCCATTATCACGCGTCCGATCCCTCGGTAGTTTGGGACTGGGGCGTGACATGGTTTTTGTGGTGGCCCATGCAGGTCTACGACTAAATAGTTCGGTTTCAACTTAGGGACCGGACCAGCCTGCCCTAAGGATAGTATAAACTATAGGATCTCATCCATCATTTAACCATTTGTTGAACTCTATATCGAACTCGAAATTTTTACTTGAACTGCATCCTGTATTGATTCCTCTGAGCGTTCTCATAGTTTATCTTTTGATTTCAGAGCAATGGATTCCGAGAACAGAGATGATATTCCTTTGGAGACACCACACGACGCTGTGATTACTTATGGAGATGGAGTGACCCCTGGAAGTGGAGGACAAGCATCGCAGAGCGATCAAACCGGTCAGCCTAATCCAAGGTTCCGGAGAGATGACATCCCACCTCCACCACAGTTCACTCCCCAGATGCCAGCTTTCCCACCAGGACAAGCCATGGATGGGCAACAAATGTTTCAGATGATGTATGCTATGATGCAAGCACAGCAGCAGATTCAGCAAGAGGCCCATCGGCAGGAGGCCGAGTATCTGAGGACCAGCCTGGTATCCGCATTGGAGCAGGCTAATCCAGCAGCGAGGCGAACATCGACGGGATCTATCACCGACTTCCGTCATCTCAAGCCTCGCACATTTTCTGGTAAAGAAGGGCCAACGGAAGTTCATGAGTGGCTCACAAACATTCAGCATCAGCTGGAAGCCGCTGAACTTCCAAGAGAGAGATGGATGACTGCAGTCAGAATACAGTTAACTGATAATGCGCACCACTGGTGGTTAGCAGAAGAAAGGAGACTTGGACAGGACAGAGTCACATGGGAAGAGTTCTCCAGACTCTTCCAAGAGATGTACATCCCGGCAGTTGCAAGGTCAGAGCTCAGGGACAAGTTCAACCGCCTCATCCAGGGCAGCATGACAGTAGAAGAATACAATTCTGAATTTATTCGCCTGAGCCGCTTTGCTCCAACATTGATTTCGACAGAGGAGGAGAAAGCGGAAAAGTTCTTTGACGGGTTGAAGTTCGAACTCCAAAGATTGATTGGCTCAGTGGCACCTACAAATTATACTGATGTTCTAGCAGCAGCGCGACGCATGGAGCGCGTCACTAGAAGGGAATCGAATCTGAAGAGGCCAAACACCTCCGCACCAACCAAGGCAGCACATGGAGATTCTGCAAAACGATTCCAGAGGAGTACGCCAGATAGAGCAGCGCACAGGGCCATATCCCTTCCTACTTGTCATCACTGCGGCAAGGTAGGACACATTGAGATAGAATGCCGACGCAAGTTGGGACTCTGCCTAGCTTGCGGGTCCAACCAGCATCAGACCAGAGACTGCACCGAGCGAAGAGAGGGAGCACCGAGATTAGCTTTGCCTGCACCACGACCAGCGCATCCAGCCGTAGGAGCACAGCAGGCAGGAGTTGGTGGAGTCAGACCACCAGCCCCAGGAGGGAATCAGCAGAGACCACCCCTAGCACCGCAGGCAGCTTTATTTCAGCAGGCTCAGCAGCAGCGAGGCCAAGCCCAGGGCCGAGGACAGGCATTCACCTTAGCTGTTGAGGAGGAGGCTACAGCAGGCGAGGTCATCGCAGGTACTATTTTAGTAGCTTCATTACCTGCAGTAGCATTATTTGATTCTGGAGCATCACATTCATTTATAGCAGCTAGCTTTATAGCCACCCATAGAGTAGCTACCGCACCCCTCCCGAAGATGAAGAGGATTCTTACGGGAGGCGGTATTATTCCAGTTAGTGATGTCTGTAGATCATGTTCTGTAGTCGTATGTGGCCGAGAAATGCGAGCACAGTTTCTGATATTTTCTATGCCGGATTATGACGTCGTACTTGGTATGGACTGGTTAAGTCAGTACCATGCGACTCTTGATTGCCGAATTGGGCGGGTTATATTTAGACCGCCTGGACATCCAGAATTTGAGTTTCTCTGAGGAGCAGTAGAGCAAGGAGTTCAGCCTACTCTTAGGGTACTATCTGTAGAAGGGGAGACAGGTTACCCGAGAGTCATATCAAAATTTGTGGATGTATTTCCTGATGATCTTCCAGGTTTACCGCCTGATCGGGAAATAGAATTCATAATAGACTTAACTCCAGGAGCAGAGCCAATCACTTCAACAGTTTATCGACTAGCACCCAAGGAGTTAGTTGAGTTGAAAGTACAGGTTGATGATCTTTTGGAGAAGGGTTTCATTCGGCCCAGTGTTTCACCTTGGGGGGCACCCATATTATTTGTGCCGAAGAAGGATGGAACAGTACGGTTATGCATTGATTACCGGGCACTCAATGCTGTAACCATCAAGAACAGGTATCCCCTACCCCGCATTGATGATCTATTCGATCAATTGAGTGGTGCAAGGGTATTTTCGAAGATTGACCTTCGATCCGGCTATCATCAGATCAAGGTAAGGAAGGAAGACATCCCGAAGACAGCTTTCAGGACAAAGTATGGGCATTATGAGTTCTTGGTGATGCCGTTTGGCTTAACCAACGCACCAGCAGTGTTTATGAGCTTAATGAACAGGGTCTTTCATCAGTTCTTGGATAAATTCGTAGTGGTATTCATTGACGACATCCTCATATATTCCAAGAGCCCTGAAGAGCACGAGGAACATCTTAGAATCGTGTTAGAGACCTTGAGACAGGAGAAGTTATATGCCAAGCTTAGTAAGTGTGAGTTCTGTATGGACAAAGTACCTTTCTTGGGACACATCATATCAGGAGAAGGACTTTCCGTAGATCCAGAGAAGGTGGCAGCAATAGAGACTTGGCCTACACCCACATCAGTCGCAGAGGTGAGAAGTTTTCTCGGACTTGCGGGATATTACCGAAGGTTCGTAGAAAATTTCTCAAGGATTGCAGAACCAATGACGAAGCTGACACGGAAGGACCAGGAGTTTATATGGACAGAAGACTGCCAGAAGGCTTTTGAAGAACTGAAGAGAAGATTAACAACAGCACCTGTCTTGACTCTTCCTTCGGGGTCGGGAGGTTTTGTTGTTTACAGTGATGCATCAGGCAGTGGACTAAGATGTGTTTTGATGCAACATGGCAAGGTCATTGCTTATGCGTCGAGACAGTTGAAGGACCACGAGAAGAACTACCCAACACATGATCTGGAATTAGCAGCAGTGATATTTGCATTGAAGATATGGAGGCACTATCTTTATGGAGAGAGGGTAGAAATCTTCACCGATCACAAGAGTCTGAAGTATGTATATACTCAGAAGGAGCTAAACATGAGGCAGAGACGCTGGCTGGAACTGATGGTAGATTTTGACATCGATCTGCAGTATCATCCGGGGAAGGCGAATGTTGTTGCAGACGCACTGAGCAGGAAGCCTATGGCCTATTTCTTGACGGTGCAGCCCGAGTTATTGAGAGATTTGCAGGAGTTACAGATAGAGGTCGTCTTACCGGGACAGAATGGATTGATGGCTAATCTTGAGATTCAGTCATCCCTCGTGGAGAAGATTAAGGAGGCATTGCCCACCGATGCTAGATTCCGAAGACTCAAAGAAAGGACAGAAGCCGGCATTCAGACAGGACTTCGCATCCACGAAGACGGGACCTTGAGGTTTGGAAATCGCCTGTATGTTCCAAACGGAGAATTGAGACAGGAGTTGATGACGGAAGCACATAGCTCTATGTACTCTGTTCACCCGGGAGGAACTAAGATGTACAGGGACTTGAGACAGTATTACTGGTGGCATGGAATGAAGAGAGAGATCGCAAGGTTTGTGGCTAGATGCTTAGTCTGCCAGCAGGTAAAGGCCGAGCATCAGAGGACCGCAGGGATGTTACAGCCGCTTCCGATACCGGAATGGAAGTGGGAGCACATCACGATGGACTTTGTCACAGGATTTCCGAAGAGCCCCAGCGGAAGAGACGCAGTATGGGTGATCGTGGATCGACTCACTAAATCGGCACACTTCTTGCCATTTAGAGTTGGACAGACCACAGAGGTACTAGCTGACATGTATATGCGACAAATCGTCAAATTACATGGAGTACCTGTTAGTATTATATCGGATCGAGATTCGAGATTTACATCTCATTTCTGGAGAAGCATGCAAGAGAGTCTCGGCACCAGACTCAAGTTCAGCACGGCATACCACCCGCAGACAGATGGCCAATCGGAACGCACCATTCAGATATTGGAGGACATGTTGCGATCATGTATGCTAGACTTTGGAGGATCTTGGGAAGATCATTTGCATTTAGTAGAGTTCTCCTACAATAACAGTTATCAGGCCAGCATTCAGATGGCACCCTTCGAAGCTTTATACGGAAGGAAGTGCAGGTCACCTATATGCTGGAGTGACGTCGGTGAACGTCAGATACTGGGACCAGAATTGGTCACACAGACAGTGGAGAAGGTGAAGCAGATTCAGAATCATCTACGGGCAGCTCAGGACCGACAGAAGCATTGGGCAGACACGCACAGACGTCCCCTAGAGTTCAAAGAAGGGGATCACGTATTCTTGAGGATCTCGCCCACTCGGGGTACTATCAGATTCGGGAGCAGAGGCAAGCTGAGCCCAAGGTATATTGGGCCATTTGACATTCTAGAGTGTCACGACCCGCACCCGGTTTAGGGGCACGAATGCGTGGGTACGTCCAGCCTACGCCGCAGCATCGGCGGTAGAACGCTGTCTAGGTCAAGTACTATCTATAAAATCTCACGCTAGTATCCAACTCCATAAGGAGACTCGGATAACACTATGAAAATATTAACAACATACTCAATCACAACTACAGCACGATAGGAATTTGAAGAAACAAAAGAATACAACACAAGTCTAATGACAAAATAATCATACCTGCAATCATTAACTTCCAATCCCCAAGTATGTCAGAACCCAGTCTACTAAGGTCACAGTCTGGAAAAATGTTTCCAGTCAGGAAGGAGCAAAGTACATCTCTAAATAGCAGTTCTATATAAATGACATAAACTATGTAGCAGTTCTAGATGGAAAAATATACCAGATGCATGTACAGGTACGAGAAATGTACAATGAAGAAATACTGAAAACAATACTGTAAGTAACTGCAGGAAAAGAAACAATATGTCCATGAGCAAGAACCTATGACTAAGTGTGTGAGTACTAGCTTTAACATGTGATCGGCTTGGGAACTCGATCAGGCTGGTTACATGTGATTAGCTATGATTCATGGAAGGTCAGGCTAACCGTTGGTTAGCTATGATGCTTGGAGAGGTCAGGCTAATCACACGTAACAGCTATGAGGCATGGAGATGGTCAGGCCGCACCCGACGTGAGATGTGGGGTGAGCTATGATGCATGGATAGTTGGGTATGATCACATATCTACACTAAAATACTCCCCAAACCCCCGACTGGTATAGTAGATCCAATCATAGTACGCTATGGCACGGGATTCCCTAGGAAGGTAGCAAATCTCCCCGGGAATCAGTGTCTGTACATGCACAAGATAACAAGGAAAACAAGTCTTGTACAAGCTACACCATGAATAAGGAATAACATCTCATGACGAGATCCGTGTATACCAATCCGTGTAACCAATGTGTCAAGAACATGGATATTTACACTAGATACAGTGAACATAGGAGATATCATAAATTAGAAACTAATCAGAGAATGTACTTGCCTGTGGTCCTGAGCAAGGTGTGAGGATCGATGTCCAAGATAAAATCACAGTCACCTAATTATAGAATATAAATGTCAAAATAATGTCCTTGAAAGATAATTAGGTCAAATTATGTAAATAAGTGTTTTCTAGGTCCAACTAGGTCTAATAGTAAATTCTTGGTAGTACCAGTCTATACCTAGGTTTCTAGGTTGATTTCCAGGGTAAGCTAGTTAATGTATATAGATTAAAGTATATAGTTATCTTATATCCATGTATACTAGGGGTATCTAGTATCTAACATACTAGAGGCCATAACTTGATATATCTGATATTTACCTTAATATCCAAACACCCTATTACCTTAGCTATGAACTCGAACTTGATACCTTAGATTAGTACTAATACCTAAATCAAGCATCACTAGGGATATCTTAACACTAATCAGTATCTCATTGACAGAAGATGAGTCATATGCAAAAATACTCACCTCTCAAGTATCACTTCACTGATACTTGAGAGTATCACACACTGATACACAGACACAGTCTTACACAGGCTCTCACCTAACACAGTTCACTGCACTTAATACACACTGCTACACACTGATACATAGGGTCACTCAGTTAGGAAACTCACTGATACCTGACACTCAGGCCTACATATCTACTCACAGGCACTGATACACAGTCCTATACTCAGATATCTAACACATAGACACTCCTCAGGTTGACACACATAGTGAACTGCACTCACACATAGCTCATACTGATAGGGACACACACAGGCACTCACACACAGAAGTTCTCACAGGTATCACTCAGACATGCTGAACACAGTCATTTCACTAAACACAGACCTACACACCTACACACTGATAGTTCTAGGATACACACTGTACACTAGCTAGGCTCACCCACAGTTCTGGACACTGATGCACTCAGGTTTTACACAGAATTTCCAGGTTCACTCACACACTAACATCTCACACACTGGATACATATGTTAAAATACTGATACTCTACACATACACACAGCCACTCTGAGAACACAGTCCTAGACACACTGTGAAACCTACTGCACAACACACAGGATTCTAAACTACTACACACTGATACATAGGGAACCCAATACAAAACAATTCACTACACATCCCTATACACCTGCACACACTGCTACTGGAGAAATAATCCTGGGACACATTGAGACACAGATACTCTACTCTGCACCTATACAGGAACTCACACACAGTCAGGTGGCTACACACAGAATTAAACACTGAACCTATTTACCCCAACTCCACACTGATACACTAGGGATTTTAGAACCAAACCTACAAGATACTAGCACGCCAGCCTCTAACCCAAGCTTATGCACAGCTAACACAAGATACACTCACACACACAAGTAAACAGGAACTCACACACACACTCCCCAGAAACTGAAACTCTAACTCACATGGACACTGATTCTCACATACACAGCCACACTAGGTTCTAGGATACCCACACACAGTCATTCAACTCTGCATATACACATGTACATACACACACAGATACACATGCCTCACACACTGGCACTTATAATACTTACTACACAGTGCACAGTTGGAAAAATGTTCAGACTTACACATGCTTGGCTAAAATTAGCTACTGATACATTAAGACACTACCTCACTAAACCTACTGACACATTACACACAGGCACACTATTGAACCTGGAACAATCATTCTACAGACACAGTCACATAAGTTGCACACACACACTCAGAGCATCTCACACACTGAAATAAAATGCACAGGCACAGCCAATGGGACTCTGAAAAGGAAAAATCTGGGTACACCCTATCCCCACTGATACACATTTCAGATACACATACTGAATAATTTCTCCAGACACCACACACAACAGACACTAAACACACCTCACATACACTGGGATTTACACTGTGTGATACCCTCTGTAGTGATCACCTGGAGACACAATTCATAGTTCACCTACTGATACATGATCAACACACTTGAATCTCCCTCGTGCATACATCAATCCTGATACACAGTACCAAACTCACAGTATACACAGGCACTGAACCGAACTTCTCACTGAACTAAACTCTAATGGGAATGCAGAACTCCACAACCTATTGACACTAAGTACCAGGAAATCTGATACTAACAACAGTTCACCACTGCACAGACACACACAGGTCTCTACTTAACCTAACCCACTGCACAAGAAAACCCAAAATACACAGTACACACAAAACCCGACTACACAGTAAAACCCCCAAATCATAACCTATCTATACACCTATGCAATTATATCTATGTATATAGATTTGTAGATCAAAACATGTAGAAATTTAATAAGTTAGACAGGTAAAACCCTAATAAACCTATCACCAAGTACCTGAAATGCTGAAATCGAACTCATAATAAGAACTCATGCAAAAAACCCCCAAACGAACCCTAAACGAGATCCAACCCTTCCCGTTGGAGGAAGAAATCGGTCCACATGCAAACCCCTAGGGTTAGGGTTCACGAATTTGGGGAAAACCAATGTGGGTCACCAAAACCCAAATCAAAACCCTAAAACGAAATCTAAACAGCCAGGGGGTTTTCCTAATGGGTAATAACATCAGAAAAACAGAAATAAAAGAATAAAAATAGGGTTTTACCTATAGGGAGATGGTCTCCCTATGAAAGCTCTTCTTTCCCAAGGTTCCTTGACCCAAGCTCCTTGCTTCTTCTTGTTTTGAAGGTGGAAAATGAAATCCTAGGGTTTGATTTCGAAATCTGGAGGTGGGGGAAAAGTTTCCTTGATGGAGGCTAGGGTTTCTTTCTTCATTAAGGAGAAAAGGGTTGTGGGTGGCTCCCTTTATAGTGAAACTAGGTTTAGGGTTTTCTAATGAAGGGTTAAGCTAATCCTTCCTGTTTAAGTCATGGAGAACTAATTAACTAGGGTTTAGTCACCTCTAGGGCTTCAAGTCTATAACTACCATGGAAAAATTAGGGTTTCACTCTAGGGTTAGTCCTAATGGAAGTTTCTAGGGTTTGACCTAAACCAAACACAAGTTAACATCATATAATTAATTTATAAAACCCAGCAGAATAATTAAATACATAATCCCCATTATTCGATCAGGTGTTCGTCTAGTGGCCTCTAGGTCAAGTCTACCAGCTCAGACATTAACGCAGTATATAATATTTTTAAATACACACCTCATGCAATTATTTAATTTAAATAAAATATTTAGAATTCAATTAATATAAATACCACAATACTAAAAATTATAAAAAAGTCGAAAATACCCCTGTTTTCAGAATGTGGTAGTGACAAGTCTACCCTCCTTAAAAAATTTCGTCCTCGAAATTTAAAGTCCTCATAGTAGTGTCTATACATTATTTTATTTCCCATCAATAGTTAAATTCAACAACCCACATAACCCTGAAATAATCCATCTTGTCAATTCACAATCTCAAAATTTTTGAAATTACTGTATTCTTGAAATACCCTCGAAAATAAAAATCAGTTTCCATTTCCTCACAATACTCACCAGTGCGACACTTAGAGATCCTTCTAATGCAACGTCCAAAAATTCATAGCTTGCGGTCAAATAAATATAATGACAATCTCCTAAATTTTCTCCATTTTTAATCACCAATTTTATCATATCATAACCTTACTAAAATTAATAATTCCTCAATTTGCCATGTTAATTCCTTAACTCTCCCCTTTTAGTTAATGTTTTATCCTCGAATTTCAATCACACCTCGATTTTCGTAAAATCAATGATCCATCACCTCTGTTATAACAACCCCTTAATTCTTTATTTCAATTAATGCTTATCCACAATTTCTAATCATCTTGTCCTTCTTTTTGTCAGTCATAACCTTGTCATGGTATTGCAGCCTCTGCCAGGGTGTACTACTAGCTACATTCTAACAAGAAAATCACGAATACAACCCACGGTACTAGGGAATCAATCAATCAGAAGACAAAAACAACATGAGAAAAGAAAGAACCTGCTAACATATTTCTTGCGGTATCTCCTATCTCTAACATACTCTTAACTCTAGCACATTCACTATCTAATTCCTATTCCTGTACACTGGTACCCATATCAACTAGTCATTAATCCACAAAATCCATGATTACATCCTCATTGCATACACCTGCTTATTAATACCAAAATCTGATGCCAAGAATCTCTAATATAACCATGATTCAATAATACATCTAAGTTTGATACCTCTACCTCTTTAGTACCACATTCTCTGTCAGTTCCCGTTCCTACTACAATTGTCCATACTATTTGTTCTTATCACTCAATTATACGTCAAGTGCAACACCATACTAAGTACTGCTCTTTCCAATACAATTTTAGATGGACACCCAAGTCAGTCTGCGGTGTCGTCTCAATCATGCTCAATTCACCAGATCCTTACACATGTATATCATCTACTCATATATTAATATTCATATCTCTCCTCTACCATAAAATTAATCCTCAAAATAATCATCAAGGTTTAACTTCTCGATCAACTTAAAAATGAATTGTATATACCTCCTCAAAATCAGATACTCAACATCGAGATAAAATTTTAATCACTTCTAAAATCTTTGTAGCCTTGACCATTTTTATTGAATCAATATTTGAAATCCTCAAAAATTTTAATGACACAATCTCAACTTCTCAATAATTCTCAAAATAAAAATTTTATTTCTACCCTTTAATTTATAAATCCACAAATATACATATCAGTGCTCACGGTCTCTGATACTCAAGGTGCACTCAATACATCTAGGGTCTATAACTGTGTACTAAGATTGTACTGCCCGAATCGCTTGCACTATTACCTCCAATGATTTAAGTTATCATCACACATATTTTCTTCCATGATTTTCAATTTATGTCAACTGGTATATCATTCGATTATCATCATACATGGTGCTTACTGTTATTAACGTTTCTCGACTAATCCTCGATATAGAATCATTAGCACTCTTGGTATTATATCACTAGTTTCATTAATGCATCATCTCATCAATGCTCATTATAACTCATGATTACATGTATCTACTATAACACTAATGTTTCTTATTCTCATGGGCAAGAATATGGTTCCTCATCTCCATTTTTGTGTAGGCATTTCCCTGTAATCTTTTACAGCCTGTTAACTAATCTGTGATACGCTTAACCACTTTCATTACCAATTCCAATATTTCTCTACCCATGACACCTCATTAACTCTTTATGCGTATGTATTTCCTTACCTTTAACACTTCCGATATTAATCATCAAATTGAACATCGTGCTCCATAAATCCTTAACACAATTCCCGGATACTTAATCGTTTACATAGATCACTCAATTACATAATCATGATTATCCAGGACGGGTAATTGGCTCTGATACTAACTCTGAGAACTATCACTGATACTCTATACTCTCCTTAACTCTCAGTCTCTAATGAACCTACTCCTAGAATCATTGGTACAAGGTACTATGCTAAGGGCTAACTCTAGATTAAAGCCTACTGCTCACATGCCCAACTAAGAAACACTTACAACTCACTAGCAACACAGTCAATACTAATACAAGACACAAACAAAATTACAAGCCACTAATTATCATACTTAACAAGAAATCCTCAAGGAATAGGAGCCCAAAGACTGAATTGAGGACAGAAGGTATCTTTACTGCTAGTAAAGAAAGAAGCGGTGGAACAAAGTCCTGGAATAACAAAAATAGATAAGTCTTGAGATGATATTTTAAGAACCAATTTAAGATACAACCTGATAATCATACACGTCTATCCGAAATCATGACACTCAGAATCCTCGCCACGCCAGTAAGCATAGATGCGATAAACGACAGGTTCCGTAACTAAGGTATGCAACCCTATAATCATGTCATCTAGAATCCTCGCCACGCCAACCGGTATGGCTGCGAGAGACCCTAAGTTTCATAACTACAGTATGTACAACCAAGTCAGGTTCCTACGTTCTCGTCACCACAGATAATATGGCTGCGATAAACTCTAAGGTCCATAACCAAAGTAGACGTCTTACCTTTCTCACTGTCCTTATCAACATGTGTCATCAGATGATACCGTAAATTTTAGCCCGTAAAATTCATCTCGATAAAAAATCAAACTCAACAACGACACCAAGAGTTAAATTTAACAACTGGTCAACAAGAATCAAAACTCAACAATGATACCAAGATTTTAATTTAATAACTAATCAACAAGAATTAAGTTCAAATACAACAAGCGAGAGCGGACGGAAACAAGGAAAGATTTAAATTGTAAATTGTAATAAGATTCTCAAGGGGTCATCCCAGGAAATCTTTCAAGAATTTGTGATTGAGTATCCTCTCTCATCCTAGTATCCTATGTCCTATATCCTATAGCAGGCACGCAGTAGTATAACAAGGATGCCACACTACTACAACATCGCACAACTCGCGAAGTCTGACCTGCATGGGCCACCACTAAAAACGTGTCACGACCCGCACCCGGTTTAGGGGCACGAATGCGTGGGTACGTCCAGCCTACGCCGCAGCATCGGCGGTAGAACGCTGTCTAGGTCAAGTACTATCTATAAAATCTCACGCTAGTATCCAACTCCATAAGGAGACTCGGATAACACTATGAAAATATTAACAACATACTCAATCACAACTACAGCACGATAGGAATTTGAAGAAACAAAAGAATACAACACAAGTCTAATGACAAAATAATCATACCTGCAATCATTAACTTCCAATCCCCAAGTATGTCAGAACCCAGTCTACTAAGGTCACAGTCTGGAAAAATGTTTCCAGTCAGGAAGGAGCAAAGTACATCTCTAAATAGCAGTTCTATATAAATGACATAAACTATGTAGCAGTTCTAGATGGAAAAATATACCAGATGCATGTACAGGTACGAGAAATGTACAATGAAGAAATACTGGAAACAATACTGTAAGTAACTGCAGGAAAAGAAACAATATGTCCATGAGCAAGAACCTATGACTAAGTGTGTGAGTACTAGCTTTAACATGTGATCGGCTTGGGAACTCGATCAGGCTGGTTACATGTGATTAGCTATGATTCATGGAAGGTCAGGCTAACCGTTGGTTAGCTATGATGCATGGAGAGGTCAGGCTAATCACACGTAACAGCTATGAGGCATGGAGATGGTCAGGCCGCACCCGACGTGAGATGTGGGGTGAGCTATGATGCATGGATAGTTGGGTATGATCACATTTCTACACTAAAATACTCCCCAAACCCCCGACTGGTATAGTAGATCCAATCATAGTACGCTATGGCACGGGATTCCCTAGGAAGGTAGCAAATCTCCCCGGGAATCAGTGTCTGTACATGCACAAGATAACAAGGAAAACAAGTCTTGTACAAGCTACACCATGAATAAGGAATAACATCTCATGACGAGATCCGTGTATACCAATCCGTGTAACCAATGTGTCAAGAACATGGATATTTACACTAGATACAGTGAACATAGGAGATATCATAAATTAGAAACTAATCAGAGAATGTACTTGCCTGTGGTCCTGAGCAAGGTGTGAGGATCGATGTCCAAGATAAAATCACAGTCACCTAATTATAGAATATAAATGTCAAAATAATGTCCTTGAAAGATAATTAGGTCAAATTATGTAAATAAGTGTTTTCTAGGTCCAACTAGGTCTAATAGTAAATTCTTGGTAGTACCAGTCTATACCTAGGTTTCTAGGTTGATTTCCAGGGTAAGCTAGTTAATGTATATAGATTAAAGTATATAGTTATCTTATATCCATGTATACTAGGGGTATCTAGTATCTAACATACTAGAGGCCATAACTTGATATATCTGATATTTACCTTAATATCCAAACACCCTATTACCTTAGCTATGAACTCGAACTTGATACCTTAGATTAGTACTAATACCTAAATCAAGCATCACTAGGGATATCTTAACACTAATCAGTATCTCATTGACAGAAGATGAGTCATATGCAAAAATACTCACCTCTCAAGTATCACTTCACTGATACTTGAGAGTATCACACACTGATACACAGACACAGTCTTACACAGGCTCTCACCTAACACAGTTCACTGCACTTAATACACACTGCTACACACTGATACATAGGGTCACTCAGTTAGGAAACTCACTGATACCTGACACTCAGGCCTACATATCTACTCACAGGCACTGATACACAGTCCTATACTCAGATATCTAACACATAGACACTCCTCAGGTTGACACACATAGTGAACTGCACTCACACATAGCTCATACTGATAGGGACACACACAGGCACTCACACACAGAAGTTCTCACAGGTATCACTCAGACATGCTGAACACAGTCATTTCACTAAACACAGACCTATACACCTACACACTGATAGTTCTAGGATACACACTGTACACTAGCTAGGCTCACCCACAGTTCTGGACACTGATGCACTCAGGTTTTACACAGAATTTCCAGGTTCACTCACACACTAACATCTCACACACTGGATACATATGTTAAAATACTGATACTCTACACATACACACAGCCACTCTGAGAACACAGTCCTAGACACACTGTGAAACCTACTGCACAACACACAGGATTCTAAACTACTACACACTGATACATAGGGAACCCAATACAAAACAATTCACTGCACATCCCTATACACCTGCACACACTGCTACTGGAGAAATAATCCTGGGACACATTGAGACACAGATACTCTACTCTGCACCTATACAGGAACTCACACACAGTCAGGTGGCTACACACAGAATTAAACACTGAACCTATTTACCCCAACTCCACACTGATACACTAGGGATTTTAGAACCAAACCTACAAGATACTAGCACGCCAGCCTCTAACCCAAGCTTATGCACAGCTAACACAAGATACACTCACACACACAAGTAAACAGGAACTCACACACACACTCCCCAGAAACTGAAACTCTAACTCACATGGACACTGATTCTCACATACACAGCCACACTAGGTTCTAGGATACCCACACACAGTCATTCAACTCTGCATATACACATGTACATACACACACAGATACACATGCCTCACACACTGGCACTTATAATACTTACTACACAGTGCACAGTTGGAAAAATGTTCAGACTTACACATGCTTGGCTAAAATTAGCTACTGATACATTAAGACACTACCTCACTAAACCTACTGACACATTACACACAGGCACACTATTGAACCTGGAACAATCATTCTACAGACACAGTCACATAAGTTGCACACACACACTCAGAGCATCTCACACACTGAAATAAAATGCACAGGCACAGCCAATGGGACTCTGAAAAGGAAAAATCTGGGTACACCCTATCCCCACTGATACACATTTCAGATACACATACTGAATAATTTCTCCAGACACCACACACAACAGACACTAAACACACCTCACATACACTGGGATTTACACTGTGTGATACCCTCTGTAGTGATCACCTGGAGACACAATTCATAGTTCACCTACTGATACATGATCAACACACTTGAATCTCCCTCGTGCATACATCAATCCTGATACACAGTACCAAACTCACAGTATACACAGGCACTGAACCGAACTTCTCACTGAACTAAACTCTAACGGGAATGCAGAACTCCACAACCTATTGACACTAAGTACCAGGAAATCTGATACTAACAACAGTTCACCACTGCACAGACACACACAGGTCTCTACTTAACCTAACCCACTGCACAAGAAAACCCAAAATACACAGTACACACAAAACCCGACTACACAGTAAAACCCCCAAATCATAACCTATCTATACACCTATGCAATTATATCTATGTATATAGATTTGTAGATCAAAACATGTAGAAATTTAATAAGTTAGACAGGTAAAACCCTAATAAACCTATCACCAAGTACCTGAAATGCTGAAATCGAACTCATAATAAGAACTCATGCAAAAAACCCCCAAACGAACCCTAAACGAGATCCAACCCTTCCCGTTGGAGGAAGAAATCGGTCCACATGCAAACCCCTAGGGTTAGGGTTCACGAATTTGGGGAAAACCAATGTGGGTCACCAAAACCCAAATCAAAACCCTAAAACGAAATCTAAACAGCCAGGGGGTTTTCCTAATGGGTAATAACATCAGAAAAACAGAAATAAAAGAATAAAAATAGGGTTTTACCTATAGGGAGATGGTCTCCCTATGAAAGCTCTTCTTTCCCAAGGTTCCTTGACCCAAGCTCCTTGCTTCTTCTTGTTTTGAAGGTGGAAAATGAAATCCTAGGGTTTGATTTCGAAATCTGGAGGTGGGGGAAAAGTTTCCTTGATGGAGGCTAGGGTTTCTTTCTTCATTAAGGAGAAAAGGGTTGTGGGTGGCTCCCTTTATAGTGAAACTAGGTTTAGGGTTTTCTAATGAAGGGTTAAGCTAATCCTTCCTGTTTAAGTCATGGAGAACTAATTAACTAGGGTTTAGTCACCTCTAGGGCTTCAAGTCTATAACTACCATGGAAAAATTAGGGTTTCACTCTAGGGTTAGTCCTAATGGAAGTTTCTAGGGTTTGACCTAAACCAAACACAAGTTAACATCATATAATTAATTTATAAAACCCAGCAGAATAATTAAATACATAATCCCCATTATTCGATCAGGTGTTCGTCTAGTGGCCTCTAGGTCAAGTCTACCAGCTCAGACATTAACGCAGTATATAATATTTTTAAATACACACCTCATGCAATTATTTAATTTAAATGAAATATTTAGAATTCAATTAATATAAATACCACAATACTAAAAATTATAAAAAAGTCGAAAATACCCCTGTTTTCAGAATGTGGTAGTGACATAGAGCGCGTTGGTGAGGTGGCTTATCGTCTTGCATTACCTCCATCCTTAGAGGGAGTGCATGACGTATTCCACGTCTCACAGCTGCGAAGGTACGTGACCGACCCAAGTCACGTAGTCGATCATTCAGAGATCGCAGTAGGCCCGAGCTTGAGGTATGAGGAACAACCAGTTGGCATCCTCGACGTCAGTGAGAAGACATTGCGGGGACAGACAATCAGACTGGTCCGAGTAGCATGGAAACATCATTCACCAGGCGAATCGACTTGGGAACGAGAAGATAGTATGCGTCAACGTTATCCCCATTTGTTCGAGGAGGCAGTTGTAAACTAGGTCACCTTGTATTTCCATAACCCTTCTTTAGTAACTTATTCTTTGATTGCGAGGACGCAATCCTTTTAAGGAGGGAAGATTGTAAACACCCTAAATTTTTGAGAATAATTTTAAATGAAGTTATTTCGTTTTGGGAATTTTTGGAAACTTAAAACCAGGATGAGTGTGATTTAAAGAAATAATTTTAAGTGTGGCTAGATGGGGTTAAAATATTCTGGAAGTAAAAATTTATTGTGTATGATGGAGAACCGGACGCATGGCATTTTTCGGTGAATTAATCGGACACCGGAGCAACGTATCGAGGACCAAAAGCAATTGGATTGTAAACCGAACCCAAACGAAGCAAACCCAAACCCACCAACCCGAAACCCGCACAGCAAGCCCTAGCCCCGCCGGATTGCACTGTAGCGGCTATTAAAGCAGCCGCAGCCGCCATCCTCGATATACGAGCCCGAGCAGCGCCGCTTTCTCCAGAATCCGTTCGCCCACCGGAACCCTAGTTCCCAGCACCCCTTCACCACCGATCGACACCCCTCCACCGCGATCCGTCAGTCATCAACCCCGACGCCTCCCATCGACACCCCTCCACCGCGATCCGTTAGTCGTCGACCCTCCGCCGAGTTCGTCCAGCAACCCCCATCCGCTCGTCGACCCTCCGCCGAGTTCGCCCAGCAACCCCCATCCGCTCGTCGACCCTCCGCCGCGAGCACAGCGACCCCGAGCGCGGCTTCACCCCGCCGCCGAGTTCGCCCAGCAACCCCGAGCGCGGCTTCACCCCCCCGCCGCGAGCACAGCGACCCCGAGCACAACTCCTCCGCCTCACAGCGTCTCCGCGGACACGAGACGCGAGCAGCAGCACGTGAGGACACGACCAGGACACATATTGGACTCTCGGTCACGTGAAAAATAGAATTCACGGAGCCCTGTTCAGGTACTGTTTTCACCCTCATCGCAACTCCGATTCCGTTTCTGTAAATTGCTATGCGTAGACTGTATAACCCTCTCGGTGCCCGTGCAATTCGCTCGGAGCATCGCGTCCTGTGGTGATCGCACACCGCGATCCAAAAACAGGAAAAATAACACCCCGTTTCACCCCGGAACTGAGTCCGCCCCGCCAATCGGGACGACTTGGTCGCACGCGATCTTTACCAAACTGTGCGCGACGTTGATACGGTCGTGTAGGATTTCGCAGAAGTCGATTCAGAGGTGCGTGCACCCCGGAATCAACGCGTATCCGCCGACGACACACCGTATCCGTCCTTTCTGGAACGCGCTGTAACTTCGTGTACACACGTCGGATCGAGACGAAACTTGCGCCATCGGACTCGTAGCAATACGCTGGTCCTGTGAGCCAAGTTTGGTTCGATCCTGAGGACGTTGACAAAACCACGTATCGTGGGCCCCACAGGCTCCACTTGACCGGTGATTTTGTGATTGGCTCATCGGAATCCAATTCTGGAAGTTCCGTTGGGTTCGTATCATCGTTCCTGACTTGTAGGTACTGAGTTTGACTAATTTGGAGACCTTTGACCCTGACACGCTTTTCGGTGCAAAGTGGCCCACAAGTGGAACCCGCTTTGGTACGGAAATGACCATTTTGCCTCTGTGTCCAAATTGGACGTAAGGACAGGCATTTCTAGCAGTTTGATACCTTCTGAGACTGTTGATGATATTTATTACAGCATCTGGAGTAGCCCCTACCGGTTCCACAGATCCCAGGACGACAGTTGATATTCGGACATCAGGCAAGTGTACCTTGCCAAACTCTGCAGCTTAGTTATTTATTTTCCTTGCTATATATATATTACTGTGCATGCTCAACCTAGGACGGTTTGACATACTTAGCGTCCGATTATCAGTCGGGTGCCAACATCGTACGCGGTGTTGGGTAATGTCATCTAGATATGGACATACGTGACACTTTGTCTTCTCGTACTGGTCATACCAAGTACACTTGACCCAGGACACTAGACACTGATCATGAGACAGGATCTTCCCGAGATATTCGTGGTGATCCTGTATAGGTTGCAGGACTTATAGAGATACTATATTCTAGATACATTATGACTTGTGCATTAGTTATGACCCCGCGGACATGGACGTGAGATGTTATGTTCATGATTTGTGTGGTTACATTGGGTGGGGAGAGACACACAGACTACAGGCTGATTATATATATACACCCCTATTACCGTGAGGCACAAGACTCTATAGCCGAGCTTGGCCCATTACTCATATTTACTGCTGCTACCGGCTCCCCTACACAGAGCTTGTAGTATGCTTCAGCCTGAGTTCTAGTGCTGCTCTTATCTTGCATATCACTTAGCTGGTTATTTTAGTATTCCCTTATTGTTCCATCTATTGCTGGATAGATTCACAGGCTACAGGTTGATATTATTATGTCGGCTACTCAGTCTCCCGCTGAGCTAGACCACCCCATGATACCCCTGCTACAGGCTCCCCTACACAGAGCTTGTAGAGGTTCAACCTGAGTACTATTGATATTCTCTCTTGCATTATACAGATGTTACATAATTACCCTGCTTATCTCATTATTGCTGCACTGTTTATATTCTGGCTTGTTTTATTTCCTGTACCTTGCTATGTCCCCTGAGGACCTGGATATGGATTTTGTCCCCAGATTTTGCAGAACAGGTTTACCCCGAGGTTTACGGGACTGCAGCAGGAGGAGCCGATCCAGGAGCTGTACCACCATCTGATGGCGAGGTCTTAGCTGAAGACTTCTCTTGAGCATCCATGTTCATGCTCAGTTTTTATTTATTATTTCAGTCTTTTCTTTTCTGGTCTGTAGAACCATTGTACTAGATATTT